>NW_003117564.1:0-13942 GCF_000003605.2 Saccoglossus kowalevskii
TCCCACCTGAATGTCTTATAGAGGCGATTGCCTTGATGTCCTACCTGAATGCCTTATAGAGGTGATTGCCTTGATGTCCCATCTGAATGCCTTATAGAGGTGATTGACTTGATGTCCCACCTGAATGTCTTATAGAGGTGATTGCCTTGATGTCTCACCTGAATGTCTTATAGAGGCGATTGCCTTGATGTCCCACCTGAATGTCTTATAGAGGCGATTGCCTTGATGTCCCACCTGAATGTCATATAGAGGCGATTGCCTTGATGTCCCACCTGAATGTCTTATAGAGGTGATTGCCTTGATGTCCCACCTGAATGTCTTATAGAGGTGATTGCCTTGATGTCCCACTTGAATGTCTTATAGAGGCGATTGCCTTGATGTCCCACCTGAATGTCTTATAGAGGTGATTGCCTTGATGTCCCACCTGAATGCCTTATAGATTGCCTTGACTTCCCACCTGAATGCCATATATAGGCGATTGCCTTGATGTCCCACCCGAATGCCTTATGGAAGCGATTGCCTTGATGTCCCACCTCAATGCCTTATAGAGGTGATTGCCTTGATGTCCCACCTGAATGCATTATAGAGGTGATTGCCTTGATGTCCCACCTGAATGCCTTATAGAGGTGATTGCCTTGATGTCCCACCTGAATGCCTTATAGAGGTGATTGCCTTGATGTCCCACCTGAATGTCTTATAGAGGCGATTGCCTTGATGTCCTACCTGAATGTCTTATAGAGGCGATTGCCTTGATGTCCCACCTGAATGCCTTATAGAGGTGATTGCCTTGATGTCCCACCTGAATGTCTTATAGAGGTGATTGCCTTGATGTCCCACCTGAATGCCTTATAGAGGTGATTGCCTTGATGTCCCACCTGAATGTCTTATAGAGGTGATTGCCTTGATGTCCCACCTGAATGTCTTATAGAGGTGATTGCCTTGATGTCCCACCTGAATGTCTTATAGAGGTGATTGCCTTGATGTCCCACCTGAATGTCTTATAGAGGCGATTGCCTTGATGTCCCACCTGAATGTCTTATAGAGGTGATTGCCTTGATGTCCCACCTGAATGTCTTATAGAGGTGATTGCCTTGATGTCCCACCTGAATGTCTTATAGAGGTGATTGCCTTGATGTCCCACCTGAATGTCTTATAGAGGCGATTGCCTTGATGTCCCACCTGAATGTCTTATAGAGGTGATTGCCTTGATGTCCCACCTGAATGTCTTATAGAGATGATTGCCTTGATGTCCTACCTGAATGCCTTATAGAGGTGATTGCCTTGATGTCCCACCTGAATGCCTTATAGAGGTGATTGCCTTGATGTCCCACCTGAATGCCTTATACAGGCGATTGCCTTGATGTCCCACCTGAATGCCTTATAGAGCCGATTGCCTTGATGTCCCACCTGAATGCCTTATAGAGGCGATTGCCTTGATGTCCCACCTGAGTGTCTTATAGAGGTGATTGCCTTGATGTCCCACCTGAATGCCTTATAGAGATGATTGCCTTGATGTCCTACCTGAATGCCTTATAGAGGTGATTGCCTTGATGTCCTACCTGAATGCCTTATAGAGGTGATTGTCTTGATGTCCCACCTGAATGCCTTATAGAGGTGATTGCCTTGATGTCCCACCTGAATGCCTTATAGAGGCGATTGCCTTGATGTCCCACCTGAATGCCTTATAGAGCCGATTGCCTTGATGTCCCACCTGAATGCCTTATAGAGGCGATTGCCTTGATGTCCCACCTGAATGTCTTATAGAGGTGATTGTCTTGATGTCCCACCTGAATGCCTTATAGAGGTGATTGCCTTGATGTCCCACCTGAATGCCTTATAGAGGCGATTGCCTTGATGTCCCACCTGAATGCCTTATAGAGGCGATTGCCTTGATGTCCCACCTGAATGCCTTATAGAGCCGATTGCCTTGATGTCCCACCTGAATGCCTTATAGAGGCGATTGCCTTGATGTCCCACCTGAATGTCTTATAGAGGTGATTGCCTTGATGTCCCACCTGAATGCCTTATAGAGATGATTGCCTTGATGTCCTACCTGAATGCCTTATAGAGGTGATTGCCTTGATGTCCTACCTGAATGCCTTATAGAGGTGATTGCCTTGATGTCCCACCTGAATGCCTTATAGAGGTGATTGCCTTGATGTCCCACCTGAATGCCTTATAGAGGTGATTGCCTTGATGTCCCACCTGAATGCCTTATAGAGGTGATTGCCTTGATGTCCCACCTGAATGCCTTATACAGGTGATTGTCTTGATGTCCCACCTGAATGCCTTATAGAGGTGATTGCCTTGATGTCCCACCTGAATGCCTTATAGAGGTGATTGCCTTGATGTCCCACCTGAATGCCTTATAGAGGCGATTGCCTTGATGTCCCACCTGAATGCCTTATAGAGCCGATTGCCTTGATGTCCCACCTGAATGCCTTATAGAGGCGATTGCCTTGATGTCCCACCTGAATGTCTTATAGAGGTGATTGCCTTGATGTCCCACCTGAATGCCTTATAGAGATGATTGCCTTGATGTCCTACCTGAATGCCTTATAGAGGTGATTGCCTTGATGTCCTACCTGAATGCCTTATAGAGGTGATTGTCTTGATGTCCCACCTGAATGCCTTATAGAGGTGATTGCCTTGATGTCCCACCTGAATGCCTTATAGAGGTGATTGCCTTGATGTCCCACCTGAATGCCTTATAGAGATGATTGCCTTGATGTCCTACCTGAATGCCTTATAGAGGTGATTGCCTTGATGTCCTACCTGAATGCCTTATAGAGGCGATTGCCTTGATGTCCCACCTGAATGCCTTATAGAGGTGATTGCCTTGATGTCCCACCTGAATGTCTTATAGAGGCGATTGCCTTGATGTCCTACCTGAATGTCTTATAGAGGTGATTGCCTTGATGTCCCACCTGAATGCCTTATAGAGGTGATTGCCTTGATGTCCCACCTGAATGTCTTATAGAGGCTATTGCCTTGATGTCTCACCTGAATGTCTTATAGAGGTGATTGCCTTGATGTCCCACCTGAATGCCTTATAGAGGTGATTGCCTTGATGTCCCACCTGAATGTCTTATAGAGGTGATTGCCTTGATGTCTCACCTGAATGTCTTATAGAGGTGATTGCCTTGATGTCCCACCTGAATGCCTTATAGAGGTGATTGCCTTGATGTCCCACCTGAATGTCTTATAGAGGTGATTGCCTTGATGTTCTACCTGAATGTCTTATAGAGGTGATTGCCTTGATGTCCCACCTGAATGCCTTATAGAGGCGATTGCCTTGATGTCCCACCTGAATGCCTTATAGAGGTGATTGCCTTGATGTCCCACTTGAATGTCTTATAGAGGTGATTGCCTTGATGTCCCACCTGAATGCCTTATAAAGGTGATTGCCTTGATGTCCCACCTGAATGCCTTATAGAGGTGATTGCCTTGATGTCCCACCTGAATGTCTTATAGAGGTGATTGCCTTGATGTCCCACCTGAATGCCTTGTAAAGGTGATTGCCTTGATGTCCTACCTGAATGTCTTATAGAGGTGATTGCTTTGATGTCCCACCTGAATGTCTTATAGAGGTGATTGCCTTGATGTCCCACCTGAATGTCTTATAGAGGTGATTGCCTTGATGTCCTACCTGAATGTCTTATAGAGGTGATTGCCTTGATGTCCCACCTGAATGCCTTGTAAAGGTGATTGCCTTGATGTCCTACCTGAATGTCTTATAGAGGTGATTGCCTTGATGTCCCACCTGAATGCCTTATAAAGGTGATTGCCTTGATGTCCCACCTGAATGCCTTATAGAGGTGATTGCCTTGATGTCCCACCTGAATGTCTTATAGAGGTGATTGCCTTGATGTCCCACCTGAATGCCTTGTAAAGGTGATTGCCTTGATGTCCTACCTGAATGTCTTATAAAGGTGATTGCTTTGATGTCCCACCTGAATGTCTATAGAGGTGATTGCCTTGATGTCCACTGAATGTCTTATAGAGGTGATTGCCTTGATGTCCCACCTGAATGTCTTATAGAGGTGATTGCCTTGATGTCCCACTGAATGTCTTTATAGAGGTGATTGCTTTGATGTCCCTACCTGAATGTCTTATAGAGGCGATTGCCTTGATGTCCCACCTGAATGCCTTATAGAGGCGATTGCCTTGATGTCCCACCTGAATGTCTTATAGAGGTGATTGCCTTGATGTCTCACCTGAATGCCTTATAGAAGTGATTGCCTTGATGTCCCACCTGAATGTCTTATGGAGGTGATTTCCTTGATGTCCCACCTGAATGTCTTATAGAGGTGATTGCCTTGTTGTCCCACCTGAATGCCTTATAGAGGTGATTGCCTTGATGTCCCACCTGAATGTCTTATAGAGGTGATTGCCTTGATGTCCCACCTGAATGTCTTATAGAGGTGATTGCCTTGATGTCCCACCTGAATGTCTTATAGAGGTGATTGCCTTGATGTCCCACCTGAATGTCTTATAGAGGTGATTGCCTTGATGTCCCACCTGAATGTCTTATAGAGGTGATTGCCTTTATGTCCCACCTGAATGCCTTATAGAGGTGATTGCCTTGATGTCCCACCTGAATGCCGTATAGAGGCGATTGCCTTGATGTCCCACCTGAATGCCTTATAGAGGTGATTGCCTTGATGTCCCACCTGAATGTCTTATAGAGGTGATTGCCTTGATGTCCCACTTGAATGTCTTATAGAGGTGATTGCCTTGATGTCCCACCTGAATGCCTTATAGAGGTGATTGCCTTGATGTCCCACCTGAATGTCTTATAGAGGTGATTGCTTTGATGTCCCACCTGAATGTCTTATAGAGGTGATTGCCTTGATGTCCCACCTGAATGCCTTATAGAGGTGATTGCCTTGATGTCCCACCTGAATGTCTTATAGAGGTGATTGCCTTGATGTCCCACCTGAATGTCTTATAGAGGTGATTGTCTTGATGTCCTACCTGAATGCCTTATAGAGGTGATTGCCTTGATGTCCCACCTGAATGTCTTATAGAGGTGATTGCTTTGATGTCCCACCTGAATGTCTTATAGAGGTGATTGCCTTGATGTCCCACCTGAATGTCTTATAGAGGTGATTGCCTTGATGTCCCACCTGAATGCCTTATAGAGGTGATTGCCTTGATGTCCTACCTGAATGTCTTATAGAGGTGATTGCCTTGATGTCCCACCTGAATGCCTTATAGAGGTGATTGCCTTGATGTCCTACCTGAATGTCTTATAGAGGTGATTGCCTTGATGTCCCACCTGAATGCCTTATAGAGGTGATTGCCTTGATGTCCCACCTGAATGCCTTATAGAGGCGATTGCCTTGATGTCCTACCTGAATGCCTTATAGAGGTGATTGCTTTGATGTCCTACCTGAATGCCTTATAGAGGTGATTGCTTTGATGTCCTACCTGAATGTCTTATAGAGGTGATTGCCTTGATGTCCCACCTGAATGCCTTATAGAGGTGATTGCCTTGATGTCCTACCTGAATGTCTTATAGAGGTGATTGCCTTGATGTCCCACCTGAATGTCTTATAGAGGTGATTGCTTTGATGTCCCACCTGAATGTCTTATAGAGGTGATTGCCTTGATGTCCCACCTGAATGTCTTATAGAGGTGATTGCCTTGATGTCCCACCTGAATGCCTTATAGAGGTGATTGCCTTGATGTCCTACCTGAATGTCTTATAGAGGTGATTGCCTTGATGTCCCACCTGAATGCCTTATAGAGGTGATTGCCTTGATGTCCTACCTGAATGTCTTATAGAGGTGATTGCCTTGATGTCCTACCTGAATGTCTTATAGAGGTGATTGCCTTGATGTCCCACCTGAATGCCTTATAGAGGTGATTGCCTTGATGTCCCACCTGAATGCCTTATAGAGGCGATTGCCTTGATGTCCTACCTGAATGCCTTATAGAGGTGATTGCTTTGATGTCCCACCTGAATGTCTTATAGAGGTGATTGCCTTGATGTCCCACCTGAATGCCTTATAGAGGTGATTGCCTTGATGTCCTACCTGAATGTCTTATAGAGGTGATTGCCTTGATGTCCCACCTGAATGCCTTATAGAGGTGATTGCCTTGATGTCCCACCTGAATGCCTTATAGAGGCGATTGCCTTGATGTCCCACCTGAATGCCTTATAGAGGCGATTGCCTTGATGTCCCACCTGAATGCCTTATAGAGGTGATTGCCTTGATGTCCCACCTGAATGTCTTATAGAGGTGATTGCCTTGATGTCCCACCTGAATGTCTTATAGAGGTGATTGCCTTGATGTCCCACCTGAATGCCTTATAGAGGTGATTGCCTTGATGTCCTACCTGAATGTCTTATAGAGGTGATTGCCTTGATGTCCCACCTGAATGCCTTATAGAGGTGATTGCCTTGATGTCCTACCTGAATGTCTTATAGAGGTGATTGCCTTGATGTCCCACCTGAATGCCTTATAGAGGTGATTGCCTTGATGTCCCACCTGAATGTCTTATAGAGGTGATTGCCTTGATGTCCCACCTGAATGTCTTATAGAGGTGATTGCCTTGATGTCCCACCTGAATGCCTTATAGAGGTGATTGCCTTGATGTCCCACCTGAATGCCTTATAGAGGCGATTGCCTTGATGTCCCACCTGAATGTCTTATAGAGGTGATTGCCTTGATGTCCCACCTGAATGTCTTATAGAGGTGATTGCCTTGATGTCCCACCTGAATGCCTTATACAGGTGATTGCCTTGATGTCCCACCTGAATGCCTTATAGAGGTGATTGCCTTGATGTCCCACCTGAATGCCTTATAGAGGTGATTGCCTTGATGTCCCACCTGAATGCCTTATAGAGGTGATTGCCTTGATGTCCCACCTGAATGCCTTATAGAGGTGATTGCCTTGATGTCCCACCTGAATGCCTTATAGAGGTGATTGCCTTGATGTCCCACCTGAATGCCTTATACAGGTGATTGTCTTGATGTCCCACCTGAATGCCTTATAGAGGTGATTGCCTTGATGTCCCACCTGAATGCCTTATAGAGGTGATTGCCTTGATGTCCCACTTGAATGCCTTATAGAGGCGATTGCCTTGATGTCCCACCTGAATGCCTTATAGAGGCGATTGCCTTGATGTCCCACCTGAATGCCTTATAGAGCCGATTGCCTTGATGTCCCACCTGAATGCCTTATAGAGGCGATTGCCTTGATGTCCCACCTGAATGTCTTATAGAGGTGATTGCCTTGATGTCCCACCTGAATGCCTTATAGAGATGATTGCCTTGATGTCCTACCTGAATGCCTTATAGAGGCGATTGCCTTGATGTCCCACCTGAATGCCTTATAGAGGCGATTGCCTTGATGTTCCACCTGAATGCCTTATAGAGGCGATTGCCTTGATGTCCCACCTGAATGCCTTATAGAGGCGATTGCCTTGATGTCCCACCTGAATGCCTTATAGAGGCGATTGCCTTGATGTCCCACCTGAATGCCTTATAGAGGCGATTGCCTTGATGTCCCACCTGAATGCCTTATAGAGGCGATTGCCTTGATGTCCCACCTGAATGCCTTATAGAGGTGATTGCCTTGATGTCCCACCTGAATGCCTTATAGAGGCGATTGCCTTGATGTCCCACCTGAATGCCTTATAGAGGCGATTGCCTTGATGTCCCACCTGAATGCCTTATAGAGCCGATTGCCTTGATGTCCCACCTGAATGCCTTATAGAGGCGATTGCCTTGATGTCCCACCTGAATGTCTTATAGAGGTGATTGCCTTGATGTCCCACCTGAATGCCTTATAGAGATGATTGCCTTGATGTCCTACCTGAATGCCTTATAGAGGTGATTGCCTTGATGTCCCACCTGAATGCCTTATAGAGGTGATTGCCTTGATGTCCCACCTGAATGCCTTATAGAGGTGATTGCCTTGATGTCCCACCTGAATGCCTTATAGAGGTGATTGCCTTGATGTCCCACCTGAATGCCTTATACAGGCGATTGCCTTGATGTCCCACCTGAATGCCTTATAGAGGTGATTGCCTTGATGTCCCACCTGAATGCCTTATAGAGGTGATTGCCTTGATGTCCCACCTGAATGCCTTATAGAGGTGATTGCCTTGATGTCCCACCTGAATGCCTTATAGAGGTGATTGCCTTGATGTCCCACCTGAATGCCTTATAGAGGTGATTGCCTTGATGTCCCACCTGAATGCCTTATAGAGGTGATTGCCTTGATGTCCCACCTGAATGCCTTATAGAGGTGATTGCCTTGATGTCCCACCTGAATGCCTTATGCAGGTGATTGTCTTGATGTCCCACCTGAATGCCTTATAGAGGTGATTGCCTTGATGTCCCACCTGAATGCCTTATAGAGGTGATTGCCTTGATGTCCCACCTGAATGCCTTATAGAGGCGATTGTCTTGATGTCCCACCTGAATGCCTTATAGAGGTGATTGTCTTGATGTCCCACCTGAATGTCTTATAGAGGCGATTGCCTTGATGTCCCACCTGAATGCCTTATAGAGGCGATTGCCTTGATGTCCCACCTGAATGCCTTATAGAGGCGATTGCCTTGATGTCCCACCTGAATGCCTTATAGAGGCGATTGCCTTGATGTCCCACCTGAATGCCATATAGAGGCGATTGCCTTGATGTCTCACCTGAATGCCTTATAGAGGTGATTGCCTTGATGTCCCACCTGAATGCCTTATAGAGGCGATTGCCTTGATGTCCCACCTGAATGCCTTATAGAGGTGATTGCCTTGATGTCCCACCTGAATGCCTTATAGAGGTGATTGCCTTGATGTCCCACCTGAATGCCTTATACAGGTGATTGTCTTGATGTCCCACCTGAATGCCTTATAGAGGTGATTGCCTTGATGTCCCACCTGAATGCCTTATAGAGGTGATTGCCTTGATGTCCCACCTGAATGCCTTATAGAGGCGATTGCCTTGATGTCCCACCTGAATGCCTTATAGAGGCGATTGCCTTGATGTCCCACCTGAATGCCTTATAGAGGCAATTGCCTTGATGTCCCACCTGAATGCCATATAGAGGCGATTGCCTTGATGTCCCACCTGAATGCCTTATAGAGGTGATTGCCTTGATGTCCCACCTGAATGCCTTATAGATGTGATTGCCTTGATGTCCCACCTGAATGTCTTATAGAGGTGATTGCCTTGATGTCCCACCTGAATGCCTTATAGAGGTGATTGCCTTGATGTCCCACCTGAATGCCTTATAAAGGCGATTGCCTTGATGTCCCACCTGAATGCCTTATACAGGTGATTGCCTTGATGTCCCACCTGAATGCCTTATACAGGTGATTGTCTTGATGTCCCACTTGAATGCCTTATAGAGGCGATTGCCTTGATGTCCCACCTGAATGCCTTATAGAGGTGATTGCCTTGATGTCCCACCTGAATGCCTTATAGAGGCGATTGCCTTGATGTCCCACCTGAATGTCTTATAGAGGTGATTGCCTTGATGTCCCACCTGAATGTCTTATAGAGGTGATTGCCTTGATGTCCCACCTGAATGCCTTATAGAGGTGATTGCCTTGATGTCCCACCTGAATGCCTTATACAGGTGATTGTCTTGATGTCCCACCTGAATGCCTTATAGAGGCGATTGCCTTGATGTCCCACCTGAATGCCTTATAGAGGCGATTGCCTTGATGTCCCACCTGAATGCCTTATAGAGGCGATTGCCTTGATGTCCCACCTGAATGCCTTATAGAGGTGATTGCCTTGATGTCCCACCTGAATGCCTTATAGAGGCGATTGCCTTGATGTCCCACCTGAATGCCTTATAGAGGCGATTGCCTTGATGTCCCACCTGAATGCCTTATAGAGCCGATTGCCTTGATGTCCCACCTGAATGCCTTATAGAGGCGATTGCCTTGATGTCCCACCTGAATGTCTTATAGAGGTGATTGCCTTGATGTCCCACCTGAATGCCTTATAGAGATGATTGCCTTGATGTCCTACCTGAATGCCTTATAGAGGTGATTGCCTTGATGTCCCACCTGAATGCCTTATAGAGGTGATTGCCTTGATGTCCCACCTGAATGCCTTATAGAGGTGATTGCCTTGATGTCCCACCTGAATGCCTTATAGAGGTGATTGCCTTGATGTCCCACCTGAATGCCTTATACAGGCGATTGCCTTGATGTCCCACCTGAATGCCTTATAGAGCCGATTGCCTTGATGTCCCACCTGAATGCCTTATAGAGGCGATTGCCTTGATGTCCCACCTGAGTGTCTTATAGAGGTGATTGCCTTGATGTCCCACCTGAATGCCTTATAGAGATGATTGCCTTGATGTCCTACCTGAATGCCTTATAGAGGTGATTGCCTTGATGTCCTACCTGAATGCCTTATAGAGGTGATTGTCTTGATGTCCCACCTGAATGCCTTATAGAGGTGATTGCCTTGATGTCCCACCTGAATGCCTTATAGAGGCGATTGCCTTGATGTCCCACCTGAATGCCTTATAGAGCCGATTGCCTTGATGTCCCACCTGAATGCCTTATAGAGGCGATTGCCTTGATGTCCCACCTGAATGTCTTATAGAGGTGATTGTCTTGATGTCCCACCTGAATGCCTTATAGAGGTGATTGCCTTGATGTCCCACCTGAATGCCTTATAGAGGCGATTGCCTTGATGTCCCACCTGAATGCCTTATAGAGGCGATTGCCTTGATGTCCCACCTGAATGCCTTATAGAGCCGATTGCCTTGATGTCCCACCTGAATGCCTTATAGAGGCGATTGCCTTGATGTCCCACCTGAATGCCTTATAGAGGCGATTGCCTTGATGTCCCACCTGAATGCCTTATAGAGGCGATTGCCTTGATGTCCCACCTGAATGCCTTATAGAGGCGATTGCCTTGATGTCCCACCTGAATGCCTTATAGAGGCAATTGCCTTGATGTCCCACCTGAATGCCATATAGAGGCGATTGCCTTGATGTCCCACCTGAATGCCTTATAGAGGTGATTGCCTTGATGTCCCACCTGAATGCCTTATAGATGTGATTGCCTTGATGTCCCACCTGAATGTCTTATAGAGGTGATTGCCTTGATGTCCCACCTGAATGCCTTATAGAGGTGATTGCTTTGATGTCCCACCTGAATGCCTTATAAAGGCGATTGCCTTGATGTCCCACCTGAATGCCTTATACAGGCGATTGCCTTGATGTCCCACCTGAATGCCTTATACAGGTGATTGTCTTGATGTCCCACTTGAATGCCTTATAAAGGCGATTGCCTTGATGTCCCACCTGAATGCCTTATAGAGGTGATTGCCTTGATGTCCCACCTGAATGCCTTATAGAGGCGATTGCCTTGATGTCCCACCTGAATGTCTTATAGAGGTGATTGCCTTGATGTCCCACCTGAATGTCTTATAGAGGTGATTGCCTTGATGTCCCACCTGAATGCCTTATACAGGTGATTGCCTTGATGTCCCACCTGAATGCCTTATAGAGGTGATTGCCTTGATGTCCCACCTGAATGCCTTATAGAGGTGATTGCCTTGATGTCCCACCTGAATGCCTTATAGAGGTGATTGCCTTGATGTCCCACCTGAATGCCTTATAGAGGTGATTGCCTTGATGTCCCACCTGAATGCCTTATAGAGGTGATTGCCTTGATGTCCCACCTGAATGCCTTATACAGGTGATTGTCTTGATGTCCCACCTGAATGCCTTATAGAGGTGATTGCCTTGATGTCCCACCTGAATGCCTTATAGAGGTGATTGCCTTGATGTCCCACTTGAATGCCTTATAGAGGCGATTGCCTTGATGTCCCACCTGAATGCCTTATAGAGGCGATTGCCTTGATGTCCCACCTGAATGCCTTATAGAGCCGATTGCCTTGATGTCCCACCTGAATGCCTTATAGAGGCGATTGCCTTGATGTCCCACCTGAATGTCTTATAGAGGTGATTGCCTTGATGTCCCACCTGAATGCCTTATAGAGATGATTGCCTTGATGTCCTACCTGAATGCCTTATAGAGGCGATTGCCTTGATGTCCCACCTGAATGCCTTATAGAGGCGATTGCCTTGATGTCCCACCTGAATGCCTTATAGAGGCGATTGCCTTGATGTCCCACCTGAATGCCTTATAGAGCCGATTGCCTTGATGTCCCATCTGAATGCCTTATAGAGGCGATTGCCTTGATGTCCCACCTGAATGTCTTATAGAGGTGATTGCCTTGATGTCCCACCTGAATGCCTTATAGAGATGATTGCCTTGATGTCCTACCTGAATGCCTTATAGAGGTGATTGCCTTGATGTCCCACCTGAATGCCTTATAGAGGTGATTGCCTTGATGTCCCACCTGAATGCCTTATACAGGCGATTGCCTTGATGTCCCACCTGAATGCCTTATAGAGCCGATTGCCTTGATGTCCCACCTGAATGCCTTATAGAGGCGATTGCCTTGATGTCCCACCTGAATGCCTTATATAGGCGATTGCCTTGATGTCCCACCTGAATGCCTTATAGAGGCGATTGCCTTGATGTCCCACCTGAATGCCTTATAGAGGTGATTGCCTTGATGTCCCACCTGAATGCCTTATAGAGGCGATTGCCTTGATGTCCCACCTGAATGCCTTATAGAGGTGATTGCCTTGATGTCCCACCTGAATGCCTTATAGAGGTGATTGCCTTGATGTCCCACCTGAATGCCTTATAGAGGTGATTGCCTTGATGTCCCACCTGAATGCCTTATAGAGGTGATTGCCTTGATGTCCCACCTGAATGTCTTATAGAGGTGATTGCCTTGATGTCCCACCTGAATGTCTTATAGAGGTGATTGCCTTGATGTCCCACCTGAATGCCTTATAGAGGCGATTGCCTTGATGTCCCACCTGAATGCCTTATAGAGGCGATTGCCTTGATGTCCCACCTGAATGCCTTATAGAGGCGATTGCCTTGATGTCCCACCTGAATGCCTTATAGAGGCGATTGCCTTGATGTCCCACCTGAATGTCTTATAGAGGCGATTGCCTTGATATCCCACCTGAATGTCTTATAGAGGCGATTGCCTTGATGTCCCACCTGAATGCCTTATAGAGGCGATTGCCTTGATGTCCCACCTGAATGCCATATAGAGGCGATTGCCTTGATGTCCCACCTGAATGCCTTATAGAGGTGATTGCCTTGATGTCCTACCTGAATGCCTTATAGAGGCGATTGCCTTGATGTCCCACCTGAATGCCTTATAGAGGTGATTGCCTTGATGTCCCACCTGAATGCCTTATAGAGGTGATTGCCTTGATGTCCTACCTGAATGCCTTATAGAGGTGATTGCCTTGATGTCCTACCTGAATGTCTTATAGAGGTGATTGCCTTGATGTCCTACCTGAATGTCTTGTAGAGGTGATTACCTTGATGTCCCACCTGAATGTCTTATAGAGGCGATTGCCTTGATGTCCCACCTGAATGTCTTATAGAGGCAATTGCCTTGATGTCCCACCTGAATGTCTTACAGAGGCAATTGCCTTGATGTCCCACCTGAATGTCTTATAGAGGTGATTGCCTTGATGTCCCACCTGAATGTCTTATAGAGGTGATTGCCTTGATGTCCCACCTGAATGTCTTATAGAGGTGATTGCCTTGATGTCCCACCTGAATGCCATATAGAGGCGATTGCCTTGATGTCCCACCTGAATGTCTTATAGAGGCGATTGCCTTGATGTCTCACCTGAATGTCTTATAGAGGTGATCGCCTTGATGTCCCACCTGAATGTCTTATAGAGGTGATTGCCTTGATGTCCCACCTGAATGTCTTACAGAGGTGATTGCCTTGATGTCCCACCTGAATGTCTTATAGAGGCGATTGCCTTGATGTCTCACCTGAATGTCTTATAGAGGTGATTGCCTTGATGTCCCACCTGAATGTCTTACAGAGGTGATCGCCTTGATGTCC
>NW_003117585.1:0-15629 GCF_000003605.2 Saccoglossus kowalevskii
TCATCCTATAAGATGGCAACCTTCTCTTGTGTATGGGTAACCAATCCTTTAAGAATGGCAACCTGTCCTTTGAATGGGTAATCAATCCTACAAGAATGGCAACCTGTCCTTTGGATGGGTAAACAATCCTTTAAGAATGGCAACCTGTCCTGTGGATGGGGAATCAATCCTACAAGAATGGCAACCTGTCCTGTGGATGGGTAACCAATCCTTTAAGAATGGCAACCTGTCCTGTGGATGGGTAATCAATCCTATAAGAATGGCAACCTGTCCTGTGGATGGGTAATCAATCCTATAAGAATGGCAACCTGTCCTGTGGATGGGTAATCAATCCTACAAGAATGGCAATCTGTCCAGTGGATGAGTAATCAATCCTATAAGAATTGCAACCTGTCCTGTGGATGGGTAACCAATCCTATAAGAATGGCAACCTGTCCTGTGAATGGGTAATCAATCCTACAAGAATGGCAACCTGTCCTGTGGATGGGTAATCAATCCTATAAGAATGGCAACCTGTCTTTTGGATAGGTAACCAATCCTATAAGAATGGCAACCTGTCCTGTGGATGGGTGATCAATCCTACAATAATGGCAACCTGTCCTGTGGATGGGTAATCAATCCTACAAGAATGGCAACCTGTCCTGTGGATGGGTGATCAATCCTACAATAATGGCTACCTGTCACATGGATGGGTTAACCAATCCTTTAAGAATGACAATCTGTCCTGTGGATGGGTAATCAATTCTACAAGAATGGCAGCCTGTCCTGTTAATGGGTAACCAATCCTACAAGAATGGCAACCTGTCCTGTGAATGGGTAACCAATCCTTTAAGAATGGCAACCTGTCCTTTGGATGGGTAACCAATCCTACAAAAATGGCAACCTGTCCTGTGGATGGGTAATCAATCCCACAAGAATGGCAACCTGTCCTGTGGATGGGTAACCAATCCTTTAAGAATGGCAACCTGTTCTGTGGATGGGTAATCAATCCTACAAGAATGGCAACCTGTCCTGTGGATGGGTAACCAATCCTTTAAGAATGGCAACCTGTCCTGTGGATGGGTAATCAATCCCACAAGAATGGCAACCTGTCCTGTGGATGGGTAACCAATCCTTTAAGAGTGGCAACCTGTCCTGTGGATGGGTAATCAATCCTATAAGAATGACAACCTGTCTTTTGGATGGGTAATCAATCCTATAAGAATAGCAACCTGTCCTGTGGATGGGTAGTCAATCCTATAAGAATGGCAACCTTCTCTTGTGTATGGGTAACCAATCCTATAAGAATGGCAACCTGTCCTGTGGATGGGTAATCAATCCTACAAGAATGGCAACCTGTCCTGTGGATGGGTAATCAATCCTTTAATAATGACAACCTGTCCTTTGGATGGGTAACCAATCCTATAAGAATGGCAACCTGTCCTGTGGATGGGTAACCAATCCTATAAAAATGGCAACCTGTCCTGTGGATGGGTAATCAATCCTACAAGAATGGCAACCTGTCCTGTGAAGGGGTAATCAATCCTAGAAGAATGGCAACCTGTCCTGTGGATGGGTAACCAATCCTATAAAAATGGCAACCTGTCCTGTGGATGGGTAATCAATCCTACAAGAATGGCAACCTGTCCTGTGGATGGGTAATCAATCCTAGAAGACTGGCAACCTGTCCTTTGGATGAGTAATCAATCATACAAGAATGACAACCTTCTCTTGTGGATGGGTAACCAATTCTATAAGAATGGCAACCTGTCCTGTGAATGGGTAACCAATCCTATAAAAATGGCAACCTGTCCAGTGGATGGGTAATCAATCCTACAAGAATGGCAACCTGTTCTGTGAATGGGTAATCAATCCTAGAAGAATGGCAACCTGTCCTTTAGATGATTAGCAATCCTATAAGAATGGCAACCTTCTCTTGTGGATGGGTAACCAATCCTATAAGAATGGCAACCTGTCATGTGGATGGGTAATCAATCCTATAAGAATAGCAACCTGTCCTGTGGATGGGTAGTCAATCATATAAGAATGGCAACCATCTCTTGTGGATGGGTAACCAATCCTATAAGAATGGCAACCTGTCCTGTGGATATGTAACCAATCCTATAAAAATGGCAACTTGTCCTGTGGATGGGTAATCAATCCTATAAGAATAGCAACCTGTCCTGTGGATGGGTAGTCAATCCTATAAGAATGGCAACCATCTCTTGTGGATGGGTAACCAATCCTATAAGAATGGCAACCTGTCCTGTGGATATGTAACCAATCTTACAAAAATGGCAACTTGTCCTGTGGATGGGTAATCAATCCTATAAGAATAGCAACCTGTCCTGTGGATGGGTAGTCAATCCTATAAGAATGGCAACCTTCTCTTGTGGATGGGTAACCAATCCTATAAGAATGGCAACCTGTCCTGTGGATATGTAACCAATCTTATAAAAAGGGCAACCTGTCCTGTGGATGTGTAATCAATCCTATAAGAATAGCAACCTGTCCTGTGGATGGGTAATCAATCCTATAAGAATAGCAACCTGTCCTGTGGATGGGTAATCAATCCTACAAGAATGGCAACCTGTCCTGTGAATCTGTAACCAATCCTATAAGAATAGCAACCTGTCCTGTGGATGGGTAAACAATCCTACAAGAATGGCAACCTGTCCTTTGGATGGGTAATCAATCCTACAAGAATGGCAACCTGTCCTTTGGATGGGTAAACAATCCTTTAAGAATGGCAACCTGTCCTGTGGATGGGTAATCAATCCTACAAGAATGGCAACCTGTCCTGCGGATGGGTAACCAATCCTTTAAGAATGGCAACCTGTCCTGTGGATGGGTAATCAATCCTATAAGAATGGCAACCTGTCTTTTGGATGGGTAACCAATCCTATAAGAATGGCAACCTGTCCTGTGGATGGGTAACCAATCCTATAAAAATGGCAACCTGTCCTGTGGATGGGTAATCAATCCTATAAGAATAGCAACCTGTCCTGTGGATGGGTAGTCAATCCTATAAGAATGGCAACCTTCTCTTGTGTAAGGGTAACCAATCCTTTAAGAATGGCAACCTGTCCTTTGGATGGGTAATCAATCCTACAAGAATGGCAACCTGTCCTTTGGATGGGTAAACAATCCTTTAAGAATGGCAACCTGTCCTGTGGATGGGGAATCAATCCTACAAGAATGGCAACCTGTCCTGTGGATGGGTAACCAATCCTTTAAGAATGGCAACCTGTCCTGTGGATGGGTAATCAATCCTATAAGAATGGCAACCTGTCCTGTGGATGGGTAATCAATCCTATAAGAATGGCAACCTGTCCTGTGAATGGGTAACCAATCCTATAAAAATGGCAACCTGTCCAGTGGATGGGTAATCAATCCTACAAGAATGGCAACCTGTTCTGTGAATGGGTAATCAATCCTAGAAGAATGGCAACCTGTCCTTTAGATGATTAGCAATCCTATAAGAATGGCAACCTTCTCTTGTGGATGGGTAACCAATCCTATAAGAATGGCAACCTGTCCTGTGGATGGGTAATCAATCCTATAAGAATAGCAACCTGTCCTGTGGATGGGTAGTCAATCATATAAGAATGGCAACCATCTCTTGTGGATGGGTAACCAATCCTATAAGAATGGCAACCTGTCCTGTGGATATGTAACCAATCCTATAAAAATGGCAACTTGTCCTGTGGATGGGTAATCAATCCTATAAGAATAGCAACCTGTCCTGTGGATGGGTAGTCAATCCTATAAGAATAGCAACCTGTCCTGTGGATGGGTAGTCAATCCTATAAGAATGGCAAACTGTCCTGTGGATGGGTAACCAATCCTATAAGAATGGCAACCTTCTCTTGTGGATGGGTAACCAATCCTATAAGAATGGCAACCTGTCCTGTGGATATGTAACCAATCTTATAAGAATGGCAACCTTCTCTTGTGGATGGGTAACCAATTCTATAAGAATGACAACCTGTCCTGTGGATGGGTAATCAATCCTACAAGAATGGCAACCTTCTCTTGTGGATGGGTAACCAATTCGATAAGAATGGCAACCTGTCCTGTGAATGGGTAACCAATCCTATAAAAATGGCAACCTGTCCAGTGGATGGGTAATCAATCCTACAAGAATGGCAACCTGTTCTGTGAATGGGTAATCAATCCTAGAAGAATGGCAACCTGTCCTTTAGATGATTAGCAATCCTATAAGAATGGCAACCTTCTCTTGTGGATGGGTAACCAATCCTATAAGAATGGCAACCTGTCCTGTGGATGGGTAATCAATCCTATAAGAATAGCAACCTGTCCTGTGGATGGGTAGTCAATCCTATAAGAATGGCAACCATCTCTTGTGGATGGGTAACCAATCCTATAAGAATGACAACCTGTCCTGTGGATATGTAACCAATCCTATAAAAATGGCAACTTGTCCTGTGGATGGGTAATCAATCCTATAAGAATAGCAACCTGTCCTGTGGATGGGTAGTCAATCCTATAAGAATGGCAACCTTCTCTTGTGGATGGGTAACCAATCCTATAAGAATGGCAACCTGTCCTGTGGATATGTAACCAATCTTATAAAAATGGCAACCTGTCCTGTGGATGGGTAATCAATCCTATAAGAATGGCAACCTGTCTTTTGGATGGGTAACCAATCCTATAAGAATGGCAACCTGTCCTGTGGATGGGTAACCAATCCTATAAAAATGACAACCTGTCCTGTGGATGGGTAATCAATCCTATAAGAATAGCAACCTGTCCTGTGGATGGGTAGTCAATCCTATAAGAATAGCAACCTGTCCTGTGGATGGGTAATCAATCCTACAAGAATGGCAACCTGTCCTGTAAATCGGTAACCAATCCTATAAGAATAGCAACCTGTCCTGTGGATGGGTAATCAATCCTACAAGAATGGCAACCTTCTCTTGTGGATGGGTAACCAATTCGATAAGAATGGCAACCTGTCCTGTGAATGGGTAACCAATCCTATAAAAATGGCAACCTGTCCAGTGGATGGGTAATCAATCCTACAAGAATGGCAACCTGTTCTGTGAATGGGTAATCAATCCTAGAAGAATGGCAACCTGTCCTTTAGATGATTAGCAATCCTATAAGAATGGCAACCTTCTCTTGTGGATGGGTAACCAATCCTATAAGAATGGCAACCTGTCCTGTGGATGGGTAATCTATCCTATAAGAATAGCAACCTGTCCTGTGGATGGGTAGTCAATCCTATAAGAATGGCAACCATCTCTTGTGGATGGGTAACCAATCCTATAAGAATGACAACCTGTCCTGTGGATATGTAACCAATCCTATAAAAATGGCAACTTGTCCTGTGGATGGGTAATCAATCCTATAAGAATAGCAACCTGTCCTGTGGATGGGTAGTCAATCCTATAAGAATGGCAACCTTCTCTTGTGGATGGGTAACCAATCCTATAAGAATGGCAACCTGTCCTGTGGATATGTAACCAATCTTATAAAAATGGCAACCTGTCCTGTGGATGGGTAATCAATCCTATAAGAATGGCAACCTGTCTTTTGGATGGGTAACCAATCCTATAAGAATGGCAACCTGTCCTGTGGATGGGTAACCAATCCTATAAAAATGACAACCTGTCCTGTGGATGGGTAATCAATCCTATAAGAATAGCAACCTGTCCTGTGGATGGGTAGTCAATCCTATAAGAATAGCAACCTGTCCTGTGGATGGGTAATCAATCCTACAAGAATGGCAACCTGTCCTGTGAATCGGTAACCAATCCTATAATAATAGCAACCTGTCCTGTGGATGGGTAAACAATTCTACAAGAATGGCAACCTGTCCTTTGGATGGTTGATCAATCCTACAAGAATGTCAACCTGTCCTTTGGATGGGTAAACAAACCTTTAAGAATGGCAACCTGTCCTGTGGATGGGTAATCAATCCTATAAGAATGGCAACCTGTCCTTTGGATGGGTAATCAATCCTACAAGAATGGCAACCTGTTCTGTGGATGGGTAATCATCAATCCTACAAGAATGGTATCATCTACAGATGCACTGTCCTGTGGATGGGTAACCAATCCTTTAAGAATGGCAACCTGTCCTGTGGATGGGTAATCAATCCCACAAGAATGGCAACCTGTCCTGTGGATGGGTAACCAATCCTTTAAGAGTGGCAACCTGTCCTGTGGATGGGTAATCAATCCTATAAGAATGACAACCTGTCTTTTGGATGGGTAATCAATCCTATAAGAATAGCAACCTATCCTGTGGATGGGTAGTCAATCCTATAAGAATGGCAACCTTCTCTTGTGTATGGGTAACCAATCCTATAAGAATGGCAACCTGTCCTGTGGATGGGTAACCAATCCTATAAAAATGGCAACCTGTCCTGTGGATGGGTAATCAATCCTGTAAGAATAGCAACCTGTCCTGTGGATGGGTAGTCAATCCTATAAGAATGGCAACCTTCTCTTGTGGATGGGTAACCAATCCTATAAAAATGGCAACCTGTCCTGTGGATGGGTAATCAATCCTACAAGAATGGCAACCTGTCCTGTGAATGGGTAATCAATCCTAGAAGAATGGCAACCTGTCCTGTGGATGGGTAACCAATCCTATAAAAATGGCAACCTGTCCTGTGGATGGGTAATCAATCCTACAAGAACGGCAACCTGTCCTGTGGATGGGTAATCAATCCTAGAAGACTGGCAACCTGTCCTTTGGATGAGTAATCAATCATACAAGAATGACAACCTTCTCTTGTGGATGGGTAACCAATTCTATAAGAATGGCAACCTGTCCTGTGAATGGGTAACCAATCCTATAAAAATGGCAACCTGTCCAGTGGATGGGTAATCAATCCTACAAGAATGGCAACCTGTTCTGTGAATGGGTAATCAATCCTAGAAGAATGGCAACCTGTCCTTTAGATGATTAGCAATCCTATAAGAATGGCAACCTTCTCTTGTGGATGGGTAACCAATCCTATAAGAATGGCAACCTGTCCTGTGGATGGGTAATCAATCCTATAAGAATAGCAACCTGTCCTGTGGATGGGTAGTCAATCATATAAGAATGGCAACCATCTCTTGTGGATGGGTAACCAATCCTATAAGAATGGCAACCTGTCCTGTGGATATGTAACCAATCCTATAAAAATGGCAACTTGTCCTGTGGATGGGTAATCAATCCTATAAGAATAGCAACCTGTCCTGTGGATGGGTAGTCAATCCTATAAGAATGGCAACCATCTCTTGTGGATGGGTAACCAATCCTATAAGAATGGCAACCTGTCCTGCGGATATGTAACCAATCCTACAAAAATGGCAACTTGTCCTGTGGATGGGTAATCAATCCTATAAGAATAGCAACCTGTCCTGTGGATGGGTAGTCAATCCTATAAGAATGGCAACCTTCTCTTGTGGATGGGTAACCAATCCTATAAGAATGGCAACCTGTCCTGTGGATATGTAACCAATCTTATAAAAAGGGCAACCTGTCCTGTGGATGTGTAATCAATCCTATAAGAATAGCAACCTGTCCTGTGGATGGGTAATCAATCCTATAAGAATAGCAACCTGTCCTGTGGATGGGTAATCAATCCTACAAGAATGGCAACCTGTCCTGTGAATCTGTAACCAATCCTATAAGAATAGCAACCTGTCCTGTGGATGGGTAAACAATCCTACAAGAATGGCAACCTGTCCTTTGGATGGGTAATCAATCCTACAAGAATGGCAACCTGTCCTTTGGATGGGTAAACAATCCTTTAAGAATGGCAACCTGTCCTGTGGATGGGTAATCAATCCTACAAGAATGGCAACCTGTCCTGTGGATGGGTAACCAATCCTTTAAGAATGGCAACCTGTCCTGTGGATGGGTAATCAATCCTATAAGAATGGCAACCTGTCTTTTGGATGGGTAACCAATCCTATAAGAATGGCAACCTGTCCTGTGGATGGGTAACCAATCCTATAAAAATGGCAACCTGTCCTGTGGATGGGTAATCAATCCTATAAGAATAGCAACCTGTCCTGTGGATGGGTAGTCAATCCTATAAGAATGGCAACCTTCTCTTGTGTATGGGTAACCAATCCTTTAAGAATGGCAACCTGTCCTTTGGATGGGTAATCAATCGTACAAGAATGGCAACCTGTCCTTTGGATGGGTAAACAATCCTTTAAGAATGGCAACCTGTCCTGTGGATGGGGAATCAATCCTACAAGAATGGCAACCTGTCCTGTGGATGGGTAACCAATCCTTTAAGAATGGCAACCTGTCCTGTGGATGGGTAATCAATCCTATAAGAATGGCAACCTGTCCTGTGGATGGGTAATCAATCCTATAAGAATGGCAACCTGTCCTGTGGATGGGTAATCAATCCTACAAGAATGGCAATCTGTCCAGTGGATGAGTAATCAATCCTATAAGAATTGCAACCTGTCCTGTGGATGGGTAACCAATCCTATAAGAATGGCAACCTGTCCTGTGAATGGGTAATCAATCCTACAAGAATGGCAACCTGTCCTGTGGATGGGTAATCAATCCTATAAGAATGGCAACCTGTCTTTTGGATGGGTAACCAATCCTATAAAAATGGCAACCTGTCCTGTGGATGGGTGATCAATCCTACAAGAATGGCAACCTGTCCTGTGGATGGGTGATAAATAACAATAATGGCTACCTGTCACATGGATGGGTTAACCAATCCTTTAAGAATGACAATCTGTCCTGTGGATGGGTAATCAATTCTACAAGAATGGCAGCCTGTCCTGTTAATGGGTAACCAATCCTACAAGAATGGCAACCTGTCCTGTGAATGGGTGATCATCCTTTAAGATGGCAACCTGTCCTTTGGATGGGTAACCAATCCTATAAGAATGGCAACCTGTCCTGTGGATGGGTAATCAATCCTATAAGAATAGCAACCTGTCCTGTGGATATGTAACCAATCCTACAAAAATGGCAACTTGTCCTGTGGATGGGTAATCAATCCTATAAGAATAGCAACCTGTCCTGTGGATGGGTAGTCAATCCTATAAGAATGGCAACCTTCTCTTGTGGATGGGTAACCAATCCTATAAGAATGGCAACCTGTCCTGTGGATATGTAACCAATCTTATAAAAAGGGCAACCTGTCCTGTGGATGTGTAATCAATCCTATAAGAATAGCAACCTGTCCTGTGGATGGGTAATCAATCCTATAAGAATAGCAACCTGTCCTGTGGATGGGTAATCAATCCTACAAGAATGGCAACCTGTCCTGTGAATCTGTAACCAATCCTATAAGAATAGCAACCTGTCCTGTGGATGAGTAAACAATCCTACAAGAATGGCAACCTGTCCTTTGGATGGGTAATCAATCCTACAAGAATGGCAACCTGTCCTTTGGATGGGTAAACAATCCTTTAAGAATGGCAACCTGTCCTGTGGATGGGTAATCAATCCTACAAGAATGGCAACCTGTCCTGTGGATGGGTAACCAATCCTTTAAGAATGGCAACCTGTCCTGTGGATGGGTAATCAATCCTATAAGAATGGCAACCTGTCTTTTGGATGGGTAACCAATCCTATAAGAATGGCAACCTGTCCTGTGGATGGGTAACCAATCCTATAAAAATGGCAACCTGTCCTGTGGATGGGTAATCAATCCTATAAGAATAGCAACATGTCCTGTGGATGGGTAGTCAATCCTATAAGAATGGCAACCTTCTCTTGTGTATGGGTAACCAATCCTTTAAGAATGGCAACCTGTCCTTTGAATGGGTAATCAATCCTACAAGAATGGCAACCTGTCCTTTGGATGGGTAAACAATCCTTTAAGAATGGCAACCTGTCCTGTGGATGGGGAATCAATCCTACAAGAATGGCAACCTGTCCTGTGGATGGGTAACCAATCCTTTAAGAATGGCAACCTGTCCTGTGGATGGGTAATCAATCCTATAAGAATGGCAACCTGTCCTGTGGATGGGTAATCAATCCTATAAGAATGGCAACCTGTCCTGTGGATGGGTAATCAATCCTACAAGAATGGCAATCTGTCCAGTGGATGAGTAATCAATCCTATAAGAATTGCAACCTGTCCTGTGGATGGGTAACCAATCCTATAAGAATGGCAACCTGTCCTGTGAATGGGTAATCAATCCTACAAGAATGGCAACCTGTCCTGTGGATGGGTAATCAATCCTATAAGAATGGCAACCTGTCTTTTGGATGGGTAACCAATCCTATAAGAATGGCAACCTGTCCTGTGGATGGGTGATCAATCCTACAATAATGGCAACCTGTCCTGTGGATGGGTAATCAATCCTACAAGAATGGCAACCTGTCCTGTGGATGGGTGATCAATCCTACAATAATGGCTACCTGTCACATGGATGGGTTAACCAATCCTTTAAGAATGACAATCTGTCCTGTGGATGGGTAATCAATTCTACAAGAATGGCAGCCTGTCCTGTTAATGGGTAACCAATCCTACAAGAATGGCAACCTGTCCTGTGAATGGGTAACCAATCCTATAATAATGGCAACCTGTCCTTTGGATGGGTAACCAATCCTATAACAATGGCAACCTGTCCTGTGGATGGGTAATCAATCCTATAATAATGGCAACCTGTCCTTTGGATGAGTAACCAATCCTACAAGAATGGCAACCTGTCCTGTGAATGGGTAATCAATCCTATAATAATGGCAACCTGTCCTTTGGATGGGTAACCAATCCTATAACAATGGCAACCTGTCCTGTGGATGGGTAATCAATCCTATAATAATGGCAACCTGTCCTGTGGATGGGTAACCAATCCTATAAGAATGGCAACCTTCTCTTGTGTATGGGTAACCAATCCTATAAGAATGGCAACCTGTCCTGTGGATGGGTAATCAATCCTACAAGAATGGCAACCTGCCCTGTGGATGGGTAATCAATCCTTTAATAATGGCAACCTGTCCTTTGGATGGGTAACCAATCCTATAAGAATGGCAACCTGTCCTGTGGATGGGTAACCAATCCTATAAAAATGGCAACCTGTCCTGTGGATGGGTAATCAATCCTACAAGAATGGCAACCTGTCCTGTGAATGGGTAATCAATCCTAGAAGAATGGCAACCTGTCCTGTGGATGGGTAACCAATCCTATAAAAATGGCAACCTGTCCTGTGGATGGGTAATCAATCCTACAAGAATGGCAACCTGTCCTGTGGATGGGTAATCAATCCTAGAAGACTGGCAACCTGTCCTTTGGATGAGTAATCAATCATACAAGAATGACAACCTTCTCTTGTGGATGGGTAACCAATTCTATAAGAATGGCAACCTGTCCTGTGAATGGGTAACCAATCCTATAAAAATGGCAACCTGTCCAGTGGATGGGTAATCAATCCTACAAGAATGGCAACCTGTTCTGTGAATGGGTAATCAATCCTAGAAGAATGGCAACCTGTCCTTTAGATGATTAGCAATCCTATAAGAATGGCAACCTTCTCTTGTGGATGGGTAACCAATCCTATAAGAATGGCAACCTGTCCTGTGGATGGGTAATCAATCCTATAAGAATAGCAACCTGTCCTGTGGATGGGTAGTCAATCATATAAGAATGGCAACCATCTCTTGTGGATGGGTAACCAATCCTATAAGAATGGCAACCTGTCCTGTGGATATGTAACCAATCCTATAAAAATGGCAACTTGTCCTGTGGATGGGTAATCAATCCTATAAGAATAGCAACCTGTCCTGTGGATGGGTAGTCAATCCTATAAGAATGGCAACCATCTCTTGTGGATGGGTAACCAATCCTATAAGAATGGCAACCTGTCCTGTGGATATGTAACCAATCCTACAAAAATGGCAACTTGTCCTGTGGATGGGTAATCAATCCTATAAGAATAGCAACCTGTCCTGTGGATGGGTAGTCAATCCTATAAGAATGGCAACCTTCTCTTGTGGATGGGTAACCAATCCTATAAGAATGGCAACCTGTCCTGTGGATATGTAACCAATCTTATAAAAAGGGCAACCTGTCCTGTGGATGTGTAATCAATCCTATAAGAATAGCAACCTGTCCTGTGGATGGGTAATCAATCCTATAAGAATAGCAACCTGTCCTGTGGATGGGTAATCAATCCTACAAGAATGGCAACCTGTCCTGTGAATCTGTAACCAATCCTATAAGAATAGCAACCTGTCCTGTGGATGAGTAAACAATCCTACAAGAATGGCAACCTGTCCTTTGGATGGGTAATCAATCCTACAAGAATGGCAACCTGTCCTTTGGATGGGTAAACAATCCTTTAAGAATGGCAACCTGTCCTGTGGATGGGTAATCAATCCTACAAGAATGGCAACCTGTCCTGTGGATGGGTAACCAATCCTTTAAGAATGGCAACCTGTCCTGTGGATGGGTAATCAATCCTATAAGAATGGCAACCTGTCTTTTGGATGGGTAACCAATCCTATAAGAATGGCAACCTGTCCTGTGGATGGGTAACCAATCCTATAAAAATGGCAACCTGTCCTGTGGATGGGTAATCAATCCTATAAGAATAGCAACCTGTCCTGTGGATGGGTAGTCAATCCTATAAGAATGGCAACCTTCTCTTGTGTATGGGTAACCAATCCTTTAAGAATGGCAACCTGTCCTTTGAATGGGTAATCAATCCTACAAGAATGGCAACCTGTCCTTTGGATGGGTAAACAATCCTTTAAGAATGGCAACCTGTCCTGTGGATGGGGAATCAATCCTACAAGAATGGCAACCTGTCCTGTGGATGGGTAACCAATCCTTTAAGAATGGCAACCTGTCCTGTGGATGGGTAATCAATCCTATAAGAATGGCAACCTGTCCTGTGGATGGGTAATCAATCCTACAAGAATGGCAATCTGTCCAGTGGATGAGTAATCAATCCTATAAGAATTGCAACCTGTCCTGTGGATGGGTAACCAATCCTATAAGAATGGCAACCTGTCCTGTGAATGGGTAATCAATCCTACAAGAATGGCAACCTGTCCTGTGGATGGGTAATCAATCCTATAAGAATGGCAACCTGTCTTTTGGATGGGTAACCAATCCTATAAGAATGGCAACCTGTCCTGTGGATGGGTGATCAATCCTACAATAATGGCAACCTGTCCTGTGGATGGGTAATCAATCCTACAAGAATGGCAACCTGTCCTGTGGATGGGTGATCAATCCTACAATAATGGCTACCTGTCACATGGATGGGTTAACCAATCCTTTAAGAATGACAATCTGTCCTGTGGATGGGTAATCAATTCTACAAGAATGGCAGCCTGTCCTGTTAATGGGTAACCAATCCTACAAGAATGGCAACCTGTCCTGTGAATGGGTAACCAATCCTTTAAGAATGGCAACCTGTCCTTTGGATGGGTAACCAATCCTATAAGAATGGCAACCTGTCATGTGGATGGGTAATCAATCCTATAAGAATAGCAACCTGTCCTGTGGATGGGTAGTCAATCATATAAGAATGGCAACCATCTCTTGTGGATGGGTAACCAATCCTATAAGAATGGCAACCTGTCCTGTGGATATGTAACCAATCCTATAAAAATGGCAACTTGTCCTGTGGATGGGTAATCAATCCTATAAGAATAGCAACCTGTCCTGTGGATGGGTAGTCAATCCTATAAGAATGGCAACCATCTCTTGTGGATGGGTAACCAATCCTATAAGAATGGCAACCTGTCCTGTGGATATGTAACCAATCCTACAAAAATGGCAACTTGTCCTGTGGATGGGTAATCAATCCTATAAGAATAGCAACCTGTCCTGTGGATGGGTAGTCAATCCTATAAGAATGGCAACCTTCTCTTGTGGATGGGTAACCAATCCTATAAGAATGGCAACCTGTCCTGTGGATATGTAACCAATCTTATAAAAAGGGCAACCTGTCCTGTGGATGTGTAATCAATCCTATAAGAATAGCAACCTGTCCTGTGGATGGGTAATCAATCCTATAAGAATAGCAACCTGTCCTGTGGATGGGTAATCAATCCTACAAGAATGGCAACCTGTCCTGTGAATCTGTAACCAATCCTATAAGAATAGCAACCTGTCCTGTGGATGGGTAAACAATCCTACAAGAATGGCAACCTGTCCTTTGGATGGGTAATCAATCCTACAAGAATGGCAACCTGTCCTTTGGATGGGTAAACAATCCTTTAAGAATGGCAACCTGTCCTGTGGATGGGTAATCAATCCTACAAGAATGGCAACCTGTCCTGTGGATGGGTAACCAATCCTTTAAGAATGGCAACCTGTCCTGTGGATGGGTAATCAATCCTATAAGAATGGCAACCTGTCTTTTGGATGGGTAACCAATCCTATAAGAATGGCAACCTGTCCTGTGGATGGGTAACCAATCCTATAAAAATGGCAACCTGTCCTGTGGATGGGTAATCAATCCTATAAGAATAGCAACCTGTCCTGTGGATGGGTAGTCAATCCTATAAGAATGGCA
Source organism: Saccoglossus kowalevskii (assembly GCF_000003605.2). Classification (NCBI taxonomy): domain Eukaryota; kingdom Metazoa; phylum Hemichordata; class Enteropneusta; family Harrimaniidae; genus Saccoglossus; species Saccoglossus kowalevskii. Next base: position 14,460 of record NW_003117585.1, read on the forward strand.
ACCTTCTCTTGTGTAAGGGTAACCAATCCTTTAAGAATGGCAACCTGTCCTTTGGATGGGTAATCAATCCTACAAGAATGGCAACCTGTCCTTTGGATGGGTAAACAATCCTTTAAGAATGGCAACCTGTCCTGTGGATGGGGAATCAATCCTACAAGAATGGCAACCTGTCCTGTGGATGGGTAACCAATCCTTTAAGAATGGCAACCTGTCCTGTGGATGGGTAATCAATCCTATAAGAATGGCAACCTGTCCTGTGGATGGGTAATCAATCCTATAAGAATGGCAACCTGTCCTGTGGATGGGTAATCAATCCTACAAGAATGGCAATCTGTCCAGTGGATGAGTAATCAATCCTATAAGAATTGCAACCTGTCCTGTGGATGGGTAACCAATCCTATAAGAATGGCAACCTGTCCTGTGAATGGGTAATCAATCCTACAAGAATGGCAACCTGTCCTGTGGATGGGTAATCAATCCTATAAGAATGGCAACCTGTCTTTTGGATGGGTAACCAATCCTATAAGAATGGCAACCTGTCCTGTGGATGGGTAATCAATCCTACAAGAATGGCAACCTGTCCTGTGGATGGGTAATCAATCCTATAAGAATGGCAACCTGTCTTTTGGATGGGTAACCAATCCTATAAGAATGGCAACCTGTCCTGTGGATGGGTGATCAATCCTACAATAATGGCAACCTGTCCTGTGGATGGGTAATCAATCCTACAAGAATGGCAACCTGTCCTGTGGATGGGTGATCAATCCTACAATAATGGCTACCTGTCACATGGATGGGTTAACCAATCCTTTAAGAATGACAATCTGTCCTGTGGATGGGTAATCAATTCTACAAGAATGGCAACCTGTCCTGTGGATGGGTAATCAATCCTACAAGAATGGCAACCTGTCCTGTGGATGGGTGATCAATCCTACAATAATGGCTACCAGTCACATGGATGGGTTAACCAATCCTTTAAGAATGACAATCTGTCCTGTGGATGGGTAATCAATTCTACAAGAATGGCAGCCTGTCCTGTAAATGGGTAACCAATCCTACAAGAATGGCAACCTGTCCTGTGAATGGGTAACCAATCCTTTAAGAATGGCAACCTGTCCTTTGGATGGGTAACCAATCCTACAAAAATGACAACCTGTCCTGTGGATGTGA
>NW_003117667.1:0-28105 GCF_000003605.2 Saccoglossus kowalevskii
TAGTGCCATAGTTCCATATCGTGCTGGGCTAGTGCCATAGTTCCATATCGTGCTGGGCTAGTGTCATAGTTCCATATCGTGCTGGGCTAGTGCCATAGTTCCATATCGTGTTGGGCTAGTGTCATAGTTCCATATCATGCTGGGCTAATTCCATAGCTCCATATCGTGCTGGGCTAGTGCCATAGTTCTATATCGTGCTGGGCTAGTGCCATAGTTCCATATCGTGCTGGGCTAGTGCCATAGTTCCATATCGTGCTGGGCTAGTGCCATAGTTCCATATCGTGCTGGGCTAGTGCCATAGTTCCATATCGTGCTGGGCTAGTGTCATAGTTCCATATCGTGCTGGGCTAGTGCCATAGTTCCATATCGTGTTGGGCTAGTGTCATAGATCCATATTGTGCTGGGCTAGTGCCATAATTCCATATCGTGCTGGGCTAGTGCCATAGTTCCATATCGTGCTTGGCTAGTGTCATAGCTCCATATCGTGCTGGGCTAATTCCATAGTTTCATATCGTGCTGGGCTAGTGTCATAGTTCCATATCGTGCTGGGCTAGTGTCATAGCTCCATATCGTGCTGGGCTAGTGCCATAGTTATATATCGTGCTGGGCTAGTGCCATAGTTTCATATCGTGCTGGGCTAGTGCCATAGTTCCATATCGTGCTGGGCTAGTGCCATAGTTTCATATCGTGCTGGGCTAATGCCATAGTTCCATATCGTGCTGGGCTAGTGCCATAGTTCCATATCGTGCTGGGCTAGTGTCATAGTTGCATATCGTGCTGGGCTAGTGCCATAGTTCCATATCGTGCTGGGCTAGTGCCATAGCTCCACATCGTGCTGCGCTAGTGTCATAGCTCCATATAGTGCTGGGCTAGTGTCATAGTTCCATATCGTGCTGGGCTAGTGTCATAGTTCCATATCGTGTTGGGCTAATTCCATAGCTCCATATCGTGCTGGGCTAGTGCCATAGTTCCATATCGTGCTGGGCTAGTGCCATAGTTCCATGTCGTGCTGGGCTAGTGCCATAGTTCCATTTCGTGCTGGGCTAGTGCCATAGTTCCATATCGTGCTGGGCTAGTGCCATAGTTCTATATCGTGCTGGGCTAGTACCATAGTTCCATATCGTGCTGGGCTAGTGCTATAGTTCCATATCGTGCTGGGCTAGTGCCATAGTTCCATATCGTGCTGGGCTAGTGCCATAGTTCCATATCGTGCTGGGCTAGTGCCATAGTTCCATATCGTGCTGGGCTAGTGCCATAGTTCCATATCGTGTTGGGCTAGTGTCATAGTTCCATATCATGCTGAGCTAATTCCATAGCTCCATATCGTGCTGGGCTAGTGCCATAGTTCTATATCGTGCTGGGCTAGTGCCATAGTTCCATATCGTGCTGGGCTAGTGCCATAGTTCCATATCGTGCTGGGCTAGTGCCATAGTTCCATATCGTGCTGGGCTAGTGCCATAGTTCCATATCGTGCTGGGCTAGTGTCATAGTTCCATATCGTGCTGGGCTAGTGCCATAGTTCCATATCGTGTTGGGCTAGTGTCATAGATCCATATCGTGCTGGGCTAGTGCCATAGTTCTATATCGTGCTGGGCTAGTGTCATAGCTCCATATCGTGCTGGGTTAATACCATAGTTCTATATCGTGCTGGGCTAGTGTCATAGCTCCATATCGTGCTGGGCTAGTGTCATAGTTATATATCGTGCTGGGCTAGTGCCATAGTTTCATATCGTGCTGGGCTAGTGCCATAGTTCCATATCGTGCTGGGCTAGTGCCATAGTTCCATGTCGTGCTGGGCTAGTGCCATAGTTCCATATCGTGCTGGGCTAGTGCCATAGTTCCATATCGTGCTGGGCTAGTGCCATAGTTCTATATCGTGCTGGGCTAGTGCCATAGTTTCATATCGTGCTGGGCTAGTGCCATAGTTCCATATCGTGCTGGGCTAGTGCCATAGTTCCATATCGTGCTGGGCTAGTGCCATAGTTCCATATCGTGCTGGGCTAGTGCCATAGTTCCATATTGTGTTGGGCTAGTGTCATAGTTCCATATCATGCTGGGCTAATTCCATAGCTCCATATCGTGCTGGGCTAGTGCCATAGTTCTATATCGTGCTGGGCTAGTGCCATAGTTCCATATCGTGCTGGGCTAGTGCCATAGTTCCATATTGTGCTGGGCTAGTGCCATAGTTCCATATCGTGCTGGGCTAGTGCCATAGTTCCATATCGTGCTGGGCTAGTGTCATAGTTCCATATCGTGCTGGGCTAGTGTCATAGATCCATATCGTGCTGGGCTAGTGCCATAGTTCTATATCGTGCTGGGCTAGTGTCATAGCTCCATATCGTGCTAGGTTAATGCCATAGTTCTATATCGTGCTGGGCTAGTGTCATAGTTCCATATCGTGCTGGGTTAATGCCAGAGTTCTATATCGTGCTGGGCTAGTGGCATAGCTCCATATCGTGCTGGGTTAATGCCATAGTTCTATATCGTGCTGGGCTAGTGTCATAGTTCCATATCGTGCTGGGCCAGTGCCATAGCTCCATGTCGTGCTGGGCTAGTGTCATAGCTCCATATCGTGCTGGGCTAGTGTCATAGTTCCATATCGTGCTGGGTTAATGCCAGAGTTCTATATCGTGCTGGGCTAGTGGCATAGCTCCATATCGTGCTGGGCTAGTGCCATAGTTCTATATCGTGCTGGGCTAGTGTCATAGCTCCATATCGTGCTGGGCTAGTGTCATAGTTATATATTGTGCTGGGCTAGTGCCATAGTTTCATATCGTGCTGGGCTAGTGCCATAGTTCCATATCGAGCTGGGCTAGTGCCATAGTTTCATATCGTGCTGGGCTAGTGCCATAGTTCCATATCGTGCTGGGCTAGTGCCATAGTTCCATGTCGTGCTGGGCTAGTGCCATAGTTCCATATCGTGCTGGGCTAGTGCCATAGTTCCATATCGTGCTGGGCTAGTGCCATAGTTCTATATCGTGCTGGGCTAGTGCCATAGTTCCATATCGTGCTGGGCTAGTGCCATAGTTCCATATCGTGCTGGGCTAGTGCCATAGTTCCATATCGTGCTGGGCTAGTGCCATAGTTCCATATCGTGCTGGGCTAGTGTCATAGTTCCATATCGTGCTGGGCTAGTGCCATAGTTCCATATCGTGTTGGGCTAGTGTCATAGTTCCATATCATGCTGGGCTAATTCCATAGCTCCATACCGTGCTGGGCTAGTGCCATAGTTCTATATCGTGCTGGGCTAGTGCCATAGTTCCATATCGTGCTGGGCTAGTGCCATAGTTCCATATCGTGCTGGGCTAGTGCCATAGTTCCATATCGTGCTGGGCTAGTGCCATAGTTCCATATCGTGCTGGGCTAGTGTCATAGTTCCATATCGTGCTGGGCTAGTGCCATAGTTCCATATCGTGTCGGGCTAGTGTCATAGATCCATATCGTGCTGGGCTAGTGCCATAATTCCATATCGTGCTGGGCTAGTGCCATAGTTCCATATCGTGCTTGGCTAGTGTCATAGCTCCATATCGTGCTGGGCTAATTCCATAGTTTCATATCGTGCTGGGCTAGTGCCATAGTTCCATATCGTGCTGGGCTAGTGTCATAGCTCCATATCGTGCTGGGCTAATTCCATAGTTCCATATCGTGCTGGGCTAGTGCCATAGTTCCATATCGTGCTGGGCTAGTGCCATAGTTCTATATCGTGCTGGGCTAGTGTCATAGCTCCATATCGTGCTGGGTTAATGCCATAGTTCTATATCGTGCTGGGCTAGTGTCATAGCTCCATATCGTGCTGGGCTAGTGTCATAGTTCCATATCGTGCTGGGTTAATGCCAGAGTTCTATATCGTGCAGGGCTAGTGGCATAGCTCCATATCGTGCTGGGCTAGTGCCATAGTTCTATATCGTGCTGGGCTAGTGTCATAGCTCCATATCGTGCTGGGCTAGTGTCATAGTTATATATCGTGCTGGGCTAGTGCCATAGCTCGATATCGTGCTGCGCTAGTGTCATAGCTCCATATCGTGCTGGGCTAGTGTCATAGTTCCATATCGTGCTGGGCTAGTTCCATAGTTCTATATCGTGCTGGGCTAGTGCCATAGTTATATATCGTGCTGGGCTAGTGCCATAGTTTCATATCGTGCTGGGCTAGTGCCATAGTTCCATATCGTGCTGGGCTAGTGCCATAGTTTCATATCGTGCTGGGCTAGTGCCATAGTTCCGTATCGTGCTGGGCTAGTGCCATAGTTCCATATCGTGCTGGGCTAGTGTCATAGTTGCATATCGTGCTGGGCTAGTGCCATAGTTCCATATCGTGCTGGGCTAGTGCCATAGTTCCATATCGTGCTGGGCTAGTGTCATAGTTCCATATCGTGCTGGGCTAGTGCCATAGTTCCATATTGTGTTGGGCTAGTGTCATAGTTCCATATCATGCTGGGCTAATTCCATAGCTCCATATCGTGCTGGGCTAGTGCCATAGTTCTATATCGTGCTGGGCTAGTGCCATAGTTCCATATCGTGCTGGGCTAGTGCCATAGTTCCATATTGTGCTGGGCTAGTGCCATAGTTCCATATCGTGCTGGGCTAGTGCCATAGTTCCATATCGTGCTGGGCTAGTGTCATAGTTCCATATCGTGCTGGGCTAGTGTCATAGATCCATATCGTGCTGGGCTAGTGCCATAGTTCTATATCGTGCTGGGCTAGTGTCATAGCTCCATATCGTGCTAGGTTAATGCCATAGTTCTATATCGTGCTGGGCTAGTGTCATAGTTCCATATCGTGCTGGGTTAATGCCAGAGTTCTATATCGTGCTGGGCTAGTGGCATAGCTCCATATCGTGCTGGGTTAATGCCATAGTTCTATATCGTGCTGGGCTAGTGTCATAGTTCCATATCGTGCTGGGTTAATGCCATAGTTCTATATCGTGCTGGGCTAGTGTCATAGCTCCATATCGTGCTGGGCTAGTGTCATAGTTCCATATCGTGCTGGGTTAATGCCATAGTTCTATATCGTGCTGGGCAAGTGTCATAGCTCCATATCGTGCTGGGCTAGTGTCATAGTTCCATATCGTGCTGGGCTAGTGTCATAGTTCCATATCGTGCTGGGCTAGTGTCATAGTTCCATATTGTGCTGGGCTAGTGCCATAGTTTCATATCGTGCTGGGCTAGTGCCATAGTTCCATATCGAGCTGGGCTAGTGCCATAGTTCCATATCGTGCTGGGCTAGTGCCATAGTTCCATATCGTGCTGGGCTAGTGCCATAGTTCCATATCGTGTTGGGCTAGTGTCATAGTTCCATATCATGCTGAGCTAATTCCATAGCTCCATATCGTGCTGGGCTAGTGCCATAGTTCTATATCGTGCTGGGCTAGTGCCATAGTTCCATATCGTGCTGGGCTAGTGCCATAGTTCCATATCGTGCTGGGCTAGTGCCATAGTTCCATATCGTGCTGGGCTAGTGCCATAGTTCCATATCGTGCTGGGCTAGTGTCATAGTTCCATATCGTGCTGGGCTAGTGCCATAGTTCCATATCGTGTTGGGCTAGTGTCATAGATCCATATCGTGCTGGGCTAGTGCCATAGTTCTATATCGTGCTGGGCTAGTGTCATAGCTCCATATCGTGCTGGGTTAATACCATAGTTCTATATCGTGCTGGGCTAGTGTCATAGCTCCATATCGTGCTGGGCTAGTGTCATAGTTATATATCGTGCTGGGCTAGTGCCATAGTTTCATATCGTGCTGGGCTAGTGCCATAGTTCCATATCGTGCTGGGCTAGTGCCATAGTTCCATGTCGTGCTGGGCTAGTGCCATAGTTCCATATCGTGCTGGGCTAGTGCCATAGTTCCATATCGTGCTGGGCTAGTGCCATAGTTCTATATCGTGCTGGGCTAGTGCCATAGTTTCATATCGTGCTGGGCTAGTGCCATAGTTCCATATCGTGCTGGGCTAGTGCCATAGTTCCATATCGTGCTGGGCTAGTGCCATAGTTCCATATCGTGCTGGGCTAGTGTCATAGTTCCATATCGTGCTGGGCTAGTGCCATAGTTCCATATCGTGTTGGGCTAGTGTCATAGTTCCATATCATGCTGGGCTAATTCCATAGCTCCATATCGTGCTGGGCTAGTGCCATAGTTCTATATCGTGCTGGGCTAGTGCCATAGTTCCATATCGTGCTGGGCTAGTGCCATAGCTCCATATCGTGCTGGGCTAGTGCCATAGTTCCATATCGTGCTGGGCTAGTGCCATAGTTCCATATCGTGCTGGGCTAGTGTCATAGTTCCATATCGTGCTGGGCTAGTGCCATAGTTCCATATCGTGTTGGGCTAGTGTCATAGATCCATATCGTGCTGGGCTAGTGCCATAGTTCTATATCGTGCTGGGCTAGTGTCATAGCTCCATATCGTGCTGGGTTAATGCCATAGTTCTATATCGTGCTGGGCTAGTGTCATAGCTCCATATCGTGCTGGGCTAGTGTCATAGTTATATATCGTGCTGGGCTAGTGCCATAGTTTCATATCGTGCTGGGCTAGTGCCATAGTTCCATATCGTGCTGGGCTAGTGCCATAGTTTCATATCGTGCTGGGCTAGTGCCATAGTTCCATATCGTGCTGGGCTAGTGCCATAGTTCCATGTCGTGCTGGCTAGTGCCATAGTTCCATATCGTGCTGGGCTAGTGTCATAGCTCCATATAGTGCTGGGCTAGTGTCATAGTTCCATATCGTGCTGGGCTAGTGTCATAGTTCCATATCGTGTTGGGCTAATTCCATAGCTCCATATCGTGCTGGGCTAGTGCCATAGTTCCATATCGTGCTGGACTAGTGCCATAGTTCCATGTCGTGCTGGGCTAGTGTCATAGTTCCATATCGTGCTGGGCTAGTGCCATAGTTCCATATCGTGCTGGGCTAGTGCCATAGTTCCATATCGTGCTGGGCTAGTGCCATAGCTCCATATCGTGCTGGGCTAGTGTCATAGCTCCATATCGTGCTGGGCTAGTGTCATAGTTCCATATCGTGCTGGGCTAGTGCCATAATTCCATATCGTGCTGGGCTAGTGCCATAGTTCCATATCGTGCTGGGCTAGTGTCATAGCTCCATATCGTGCTGGGCTAATTCCATAGTTTCATATCGTGCTGGGCTAGTGCCATAGTTCCATATCGTGCTGGGCTAGTGTCATAGCTCCATATCGTGCTGGGCTAATTCCATAGTTCCATATCGTGCTGGGCTAGTGCCATAGTTCCATATCGTGCTAGGCTAGTGCCATAGTTCCATATCGTGCTGGGCTAGTGTCATAGCTCCATATCGTGCTGGGCTAGTGCCATAGCTCCATATCGTGCTGGGCTAGTGTCATAGCTCCATATCGTGCTGGGCTAGTGTCATAGTTCCATATCGTGCTGGGCTAGTGCCATAGCTCGATATCGTGCTGCGCTAGTGTCATAGCTCCATATCGTGCTGGGCTAGTGTCATAGTTCCATATCGTGCTGGGCTAGTTCCATAGTTCTATATCGTGCTGGGCTAGTGCCATAGTTATATATCGTGCTGGGCTAGTGCCATAGTTTCATATCGTGCTGGGCTAGTGCCATAGTTCCATATCGTGCTGGGCTAGTGCCATAGTTTCATATCGTGCTGGGCTAGTGCCATAGTTCCGTATCGTGCTGGGCTAGTGCCATAGTTCCATATCGTGCTGGGCTAGTGTCATAGTTGCATATCGTGCTGGGCTAGTGCCATAGTTCCATATCGTGCTGGGCTAGTGCCATAGTTCTATATCGTGCTGGGCTAGTGCCATAGTTCCATATCGTGCTGGGCTAGTGCCATAGTCCCATATCGTGCTGGGCTAGTGCCATAGTTCCATATCGTGCTGGGCTAGTGTCATAGTTCCATATCGTGCTGGGCTAGTGCCATAGTTCCATATCGTGTTGGGCTAGTGTCATAGTTCCATATCGTGCTGGGCTAGTGCCATAGTTCCATATCGTGCTGGGCTAGTGTCATAGTTCCATATCGTGCTGGGCTAGTGCCATAGTTCCATATCGTGTTGGGCTAGTGTCATAGATCCATATCGTGCTGGGCTAGTGCCATAGTTCTATATCGTGCTGGGCTAGTGTCATAGCTCCATATCGTGCTGGGCTAGTGTCATAGTTATATATCGTGCTGGGCTAGTGCCATAGTTTCATATCGTGCTGGGCTAGTGCCATAGTTCCATATCGTGCTGGGCTAGTGCCATAGTTTCATATCGTGCTGGGCTAGTGCCATAGTTCCATATCGTGCTGGGCTAGTGCCATAGTTCCATGTCGTGCTGGGCTAGTGCCATAGTTCCATATCGTGCTGGGCTAGTGCCATAGTTCCATATCGTGCTGGGCTAGTGCCATAGTTCTATATCGTGCTGGGCTAGTGCCATAGTTCCATATCGTGCTGGGCTAGTGCCATAGTTCCATATCGTGCTGGGCTAGTGCCATAGTTCCATATCGTGCTGGGCTAGTGCCATAGTTCCATATCGTGCTGGGCTAGTGCCATAGTTCCATATCGTGTTGGGCTAGTGTCATAGTTCCATATCATGCTGAGCTAATTCCATAGCTCCATATCGTGCTGGGCTAGTGCCATAGTTCTATATCGTGCTGGGCTAGTGCCATAGTTCCATATCGTGCTGGGCTAGTGCCATAGTTCCATATCGTGCTGGGCTAGTGCCATAGTTCCATATCGTGCTGGGCTAGTGCCATAGTTCCATATCGTGCTGGGCTAGTGTCATAGTTCCATATCGTGCTGGGCTAGTGCCATAGTTCCATATCGTGTTGGGCTAGTGTCATAGTTCCATATCGTGCTGGGCTAGTGCCATAGTTCCATATCGTGTTGGGCTAGTGTCATAGATCCATATCGTGCTGGGCTAGTGCCATAGTTCTATATCGTGCTGGGCTAGTGTCATAGCTCCATATCGTGCTGGGTTAATACCATAGTTCTATATCGTGCTGGGCTAGTGTCATAGCTCCATATCGTGCTGGGCTAGTGTCATAGTTATATATCGTGCTGGGCTAGTGCCATAGTTTCATATCGTGCTGGGCTAGTGCCATAGTTCCATATCGTGCTGGGCTAGTGCCATAGTTCCATGTCGTGCTGGGCTAGTGCCATAGTTCCATATCGTGCTGGGCTAGTGCCATAGTTCCATATCGTGCTGGGCTAGTGCCATAGTTCTATATCGTGCTGGGCTAGTGCCATAGTTTCATATCGTGCTGGGCTAGTGCCATAGTTCCATATCGTGCTGGGCTAGTGCCATAGTTCCATATCGTGCTGGGCTAGTGCCATAGTTCCATATCGTGCTGGGCTAGTGCCATAGTTCCATATTGTGTTGGGCTAGTGTCATAGTTCCATATCATGCTGGGCTAATTCCATAGCTCCATATCGTGCTGGGCTAGTGCCATAGTTCTATATCGTGCTGGGCTAGTGCCATAGTTCCATATCGTGCTGGGCTAGTGCCATAGTTCCATATTGTGCTGGGCTAGTGCCATAGTTCCATATCGTGCTGGGCTAGTGCCATAGTTCCATATCGTGCTGGGCTAGTGTCATAGTTCCATATCGTGCTGGGCTAGTGCCATAGTTCCATATCGTGTTGGGCTAGTGTCATAGATCCATATCGTGCTGGGCTAGTGCCATAGTTCTATATCGTGCTGGGCTAGTGTCATAGCTCCATATCGTGCTGGGTTAATGCCATAGTTCTATATCGTGCTGGGCTAGTGTCATAGCTCCATATCGTGCTGGGCTAGTGTCATAGTTCCATATCGTGCTGGGTTAATGCCAGAGTTCTATATCGTGCAGGGCTAGTGGCATAGCTCCATATCGTGCTGGGCTAGTGCCATAGTTCTATATCGTGCTGGGCTAGTGTCATAGCTCCATATCGTGCTGGGCTAGTGTCATAGTTATATATCGTGCTGGGCTAGTGCCATAGTTCCATATCGTGCTGGGCTAGTGCCATAGTTCCATATCGTGCTGGGCTAGTGCCATAGTTCCATATCGTGCTGGGCTAGTGTCATAGTTCCATATCGTGCTGGGCTAGTGCCATAGTTCCATATCGTGTTGGGCTAGTGTCATAGTTCCATATCATGCTGGGCTAATTCCATAGCTCCATATCGTGCTGGGCTAGTGCCATAGTTCTATATCGTGCTGGGCTAGTGCCATAGTTCCATATCGTGCTGGGCTAGTGCCATAGTTCCATATTGTGCTGGGCTAGTGCCATAGTTCCATATCGTGCTGGGCTAGTGCCATAGTTCCATATCGTGCTGGGCTAGTGTCATAGTTCCATATCGTGCTGGGCTAGTGCCATAGTTCCATATCGTGTTGGGCTAGTGTCATAGATCCATATCGTGCTGGGCTAGTGCCATAGTTCTATATCGTGCTGGGCTAGTGTCATAGCTCCATATCGTGCTGGGTTAATGCCATAGTTCTATATCGTGCTGGGCTAGTGTCATAGCTCCATATCGTGCTGGGCTAGTGTCATAGTTCCATATCGTGCTGGGTTAATGCCAGAGTTCTATATCGTGCAGGGCTAGTGGCATAGCTCCATATCGTGCTGGGCTAGTGCCATAGTTCTATATCGTGCTGGGCTAGTGTCATAGCTCCATATCGTGCTGGGCTAGTGCCATAGTTCCATATCGTGTTGGGCTAGTGTCATAGTTCCATATCGTGCTGGGCTAGTGCCATAGTTCCATATCGTGCTGGGCTAGTGTCATAGTTCCATATCGTGCTGGGCTAGTGCCATAGTTCCATATCGTGTTGGGCTAGTGTCATAGATCCATATCGTGCTGGGCTAGTGCCATAGTTCTATATCGTGCTGGGCTAGTGTCATAGCTCCATATCGTGCTGGGCTAGTGTCATAGTTATATATCGTGCTGGGCTAGTGCCATAGTTTCATATCGTGCTGGGCTAGTGCCATAGTTCCATATCGTGCTGGGCTAGTGCCATAGTTTCATATCGTGCTGGGCTAGTGCCATAGTTCCATATCGTGCTGGGCTAGTGCCATAGTTCCATGTCGTGCTGGGCTAGTGCCATAGTTCCATATCGTGCTGGGCTAGTGCCATAGTTCCATATCGTGCTGGGCTAGTGCCATAGTTCTATATCGTGCTGGGCTAGTGCCATAGTTCCATATCGTGCTGGGCTAGTGCCATAGTTCCATATCGTGCTGGGCTAGTGCCATAGTTCCATATCGTGCTGGGCTAGTGCCATAGTTCCATATCGTGCTGGGCTAGTGTCATAGTTCCATATCGTGCTGGGCTAGTGCCATAGTTCCATATCGTGTTGGGCTAGTGTCATAGTTCCATATCGTGTTGGGCTAATTCCATAGCTCCATACCGTGCTGGGCTAGTGCCATAGTTCTATATCGTGCTGGGCTAGTGCCATAGTTCCATATCGTGCTGGGCTAGTGCCATAGTTCCATATCGTGCTGGGCTAGTGCCATAGTTCCATATCGTGCTGGGCTAGTGCCATAGTTCCATATCGTGCTGGGCTAGTGTCATAGTTCCATATCGTGCTGGGCTAGTGCCATAGTTCCATATCGTGTCGGGCTAGTGTCATAGATCCATATCGTGCTGGGCTAGTGCCATAATTCCATATCGTGCTGGGCTAGTGCCATAGTTCCATATCGTGCTTGGCTAGTGTCATAGCTCCATATCGTGCTGGGCTAATTCCATAGTTTCATATCGTGCTGGGCTAGTGCCATAGTTCCATATCGTGCTGGGCTAGTGTCATAGCTCCATATCGTGCTGGGCTAATTCCATAGTTCCATATCGTGCTGGGCTAGTGCCATAGTTCCATATCGTGCTGGGCTAGTGCCATAGTTCCATATCGTGCTGGGCTAGTGTCATAGCTCCATATCGTGCTGGGCTAGTGCCATAGCTCCATATCGTGCTGGGCTAGTGTCATAGCTCCATATCGTGCTGGGCTAGTGTCATAGTTCCATATCATGCTGGGCTAGTGCCATAGCTCGATATCGTGCTGCACTAGTGTCATAGCTCCATATCGTGCTGGGCTAGTGTCATAGTTCCATATCGTGCTGGGCTAGTGCCATAGTTCTATATCGTGCTGAGCTAGTGCCATAGTTATATATCGTGCTGGGCTAGTGCCATAGTTTCATATCGTGCTGGGCTAGTGCCATAGTTCCATATCGTGCTGGGCTAGTGCCATAGTTTCATATCGTGCTGGGCTAATGCCATAGTTCCATATCGTGCTGGGCTAGTGCCATAGTTCCATATCGTGCTGGGCTAGTGTCATAGTTCCATATCGTGCTGGGCTAGTGCCATAGCTCCATATCGTGCTGGGCTAGTGTCATAGTTCCATATCGTGCTGGGCTAGTGCCATAGCTCCACATCGTGCTGCGCTAGTGTCATAGCTCCATATAGTGCTGGGCTAGTGTCATAGTTCCATATCGTGCTGGGCTAGTGTCATAGTTCCATATCGTGTTGGGCTAATTCCATAGCTCCATATCGTGCTGGGCTAGTGCCATAGTTCCATATCGTGCTGGGCTAGTGCCATAGTTCCATGTCGTGCTGGGCTAGTGCCATAGTTCCATATCGTGCTGGGCTAGTGCCATAGTTCCATATCGTGCTGGGCTAGTGCCATAGTTCTATATCGTGCTGGGCTAGTACCATAGTTCCATATCGTGCTGGGCTAGTGCTATAGTTCCATATCGTGCTGGGCTAGTGCCATAATTCCATATCGTGCTGGGCTAGTGCCATAGCTCCATATCGTGCTGGGCTAGTGCCATAGTTCCATATCGTGCTGGGCTAGTGCCATAGTTCCATATCGTGTTGGGCTAGTGTCATAGTTCCATATCATGCTGAGCTAATTCCATAGCTCCATATCGTGCTGGGCTAGTGCCATAGTTCTATATCGTGCTGGGCTAGTGCCATAGTTCCATATCGTGCTGGGCTAGTGCCATAGTTCCATATCGTGCTGGGCTAGTGCCATAGTTCCATATCGTGCTGGGCTAGTGCCATAGTTCCATATCGTGCTGGGCTAGTGTCATAGTTCCATATCGTGCTGGGCTAGTGCCATAGTTCCATATCGTGTTGGGCTAGTGTCATAGTTCCATATCGTGCTGGGCTAGTGCCATAGTTCCATATCGTGTTGGGCTAGTGTCATAGATCCATATCGTGCTGGGCTAGTGCCATAGTTCTATATCGTGCTGGGCTAGTGTCATAGCTCCATATCGTGCTGGGTTAATACCATAGTTCTATATCGTGCTGGGCTAGTGTCATAGCTCCATATCGTGCTGGGCTAGTGCCATAGTTCCATATCGTGCTGGGCTAGTGCCATAGTTCCATATCGTGCTGGGCTAGTGTCACAGCTCCATATCGTGCTGGGCTAGTGCCATAGTTTCATATCGTGCTGGGCTAGTGTCATAGCTCCATATCGTGCTGGGCTAATTCCATAGTTCCATATCGTGCTGGGCTAGTGCCATAGTTCCATATCGTGCTGGGCTAGTGTCACAGCTCCATATCGTGCTGGGCTAGTGTCATAGTTCCATATCGTGCTGGGCTAGTGCCATAGTTCCATATCGTGCTGGGCTAGTGTCACAGCTCCATATCGTGCTGGGCTAGTGTCATAGCTCCATATCGTGCTGGGCTAATTCCATAGTTCCATATCGTGCTGGGCTAGTGTCATAGTTCCATATCGTGCTGGGCTAGTGCCATAGTTCCATATCGTGCTGGGCTAGTGCCATAGTTCCATATCGTGCTGGGCTAGTGCCATAGTTCCATATCGTGCTGGGCTAGTGCCATAGCTCCACATCGTGCTGGGCTAGTGTCATAGCTCCATATCGTGCTGGGCTAGTGTCATAGTTCCATATCGTGCTGGGCTAGTGCCATAATTCCATATCGTGCTGGGCTAGTGCCATAGTTCCATATCGTGCTGGGCTAGTGTCATAGCTCCATATCGTGCTGGGCTAATTCCATAGTTTCATATCGTGCTGGGCTAGTGCCATAGTTCCATATCGTGCTGGGCTAGTGTCATAGCTCCATATCGTGCTGGGCTAATTCCATAGTTCCATATCGTGCTGGGCTAGTGCCATAGTTCCATATCGTGCTGGGCTAGTGCCATAGTTCCATATCGTGCTGGGCTAGTGTCATAGCTTCATATCGTGCTGGGCTAGTGCCATAGCTCCATATCGTGCTGGGCTAGTGTCATAGCTCCATATCGTGCTGGGCTAGTGTCATAGTTCCATATCGTGCTGGGTTAATGCCATAGTTCTATATCGTGCTGGGCAAGTGTCATAGCTCCATATCGTGCTGGGCTAGTGTCATAGTTCCATATCGTGCTGGGCTAGTGCCATAGTTCCATATCGTGCTGGGCTAGTGCCATAGTTCCATATCGTGCTGGGCTAGTGCCATAGCTCCATATCGTGCTGGGCTAGTGTCATAGCTCCATATCGTGCTGGGCTAGTGTCATAGTTCCATATCGTGCTGGGCTAGTGCCATAATTCCATATCGTGCTGGGCTAGTGCCATAGTTCCATATCGTGCTGGGCTAGTGTCATAGCTCCATATCGTGCTGGGCTAGTGTCATAGCTCCATATCGTGCTGGGCTAGTGTCATAGTTCCATATCGTGCTGGGCTAGTGTCATAGCTCCATATCGTGCTGGGCTAGTGTCATAGCTCCATATCGTGCTGGGTTAATGCCATAGTTCTATATCGTGCTGGGCTAGTGTCATAGCTCCATATCGTGCTGGGCTAGTGTCATAGCTCCATATCGTGCTGGGCTAGTGTCATAGCTCCATATCGTGCTGGGCTAGTGTCATAGCTCCATATCGTGCTGGGTTAATGCCATAGTTCCATATCGTGCTGGGCTAGTGCCATAGTTTCATATCGTGCTGGGCTAGTGCCATAGTTCCATATCGTGCTGGGCTAGTGCCATAGTTCCATATCGTGCTGGGCTAGTGTCATAGTTGCATATCGTGCTGGGCTAGTGCCATAGTTCCATATCGTGCTGGGCTAGTGCCATAGCTCCACATCGTGCTGCGCTAGTGTCATAGCTCCATATAGTGCTGGGCTAGTGTCATAGCTCCATATCGTGCTGGGCTAGTGTCATAGCTCCATATCGTGCTGGGCTAGTGTCATAGCTCCATATCGTGCTGGGCTAGTGCCATAGCTCCATATCGTGCTGGGCTAGTGTCATAGCTCCATATCGTGCTGGGCTAGTGTCATAGTTCCATATCATGCTGGGCTAGTGCCATAGCTCGATATCGTGCTGCACTAGTGTCATAGCTCCATATCGTGCTGGGCTAGTGTCATAGTTCCATATCGTGCTGGGCTAGTGCCATAGTTCTATATCGTGCTGAGCTAGTGCCATAGTTATATATCGTGCTGGGCTAGTGCCATAGTTTCATATCGTGCTGGGCTAGTGCCATAGTTCCATATCGTGCTGGGCTAGTGCCATAGTTTCATATCGTGCTGGGCTAATGCCATAGTTCCATATCGTGCTGGGCTAGTGCCATAGTTCCATATCGTGCTGGGCTAGTGTCATAGTTCCATATCGTGCTGGGCTAGTGCCATAGCTCCACATCGTGCTGCGCTAGTGTCATAGCTCCATATAGTGCTGGGCTAGTGTCATAGTTCCATATCGTGCTGGGCTAGTGTCATAGTTCCATATCGTGTTGGGCTAATTCCATAGCTCCATATCGTGCTGGGCTAGTGCCATAGTTCCATATCGTGCTGGGCTAGTGCCATAGTTCCATGTCGTGCTGGGCTAGTGCCATAGTTCCATATCGTGCTGGGCTAGTGCCATAGTTCCATATCGTGCTGGGCTAGTGCCATAGTTCTATATCGTGCTGGGCTAGTACCATAGTTCCATATCGTGCTGGGCTAGTGCTATAGTTCCATATCGTGCTGGGCTAGTGCCATAATTCCATATCGTGCTGGGCTAGTGCCATAGCTCCATATCGTGCTGGGCTAGTGCCATAGTTCCATATCGTGCTGGGCTAGTGCCATAGTTCCATATCGTGTTGGGCTAGTGTCATAGTTCCATATCATGCTGAGCTAATTCCATAGCTCCATATCGTGCTGGGCTAGTGCCATAGTTCTATATCGTGCTGGGCTAGTGCCATAGTTCCATATCGTGCTGGGCTAGTGCCATAGCTCCATATCGTGCTGGGCTAGTGTCATAGCTCCATATCGTGCTGGGCTAGTGTCATAGTTCCATATCGTGCTGGGCTAGTGCCATAATTCCATATCGTGCTGGGCTAGTGCCATAGTTCCATATCGTGCTGGGCTAGTGTCATAGCTCCATATCGTGCTGGGCTAATTCCATAGTTTCATATCGTGCTGGGCTAGTGCCATAGTTCCATATCGTGCTGGGCTAGTGTCATAGCTCCATATCGTGCTGGGCTAATTCCATAGTTCCATATCGTGCTGGGCTAGTGCCATAGTTCCATATCGTGCTAGGCTAGTGCCATAGTTCCATATCGTGCTGGGCTAGTGTCATAGCTCCATATCGTGCTGGGCTAGTGCCATAGCTCCATATCGTGCTGGGCTAGTGTCATAGCTCCATATCGTGCTGGGCTAGTGTCATAGTTCCATATCGTGCTGGGCTAGTGCCATAGCTCGATATCGTGCTGCGCTAGTGTCATAGCTCCATATCGTGCTGGGCTAGTGTCATAGTTCCATATCGTGCTGGGCTAGTTCCATAGTTCTATATCGTGCTGGGCTAGTGCCATAGTTATATATCGTGCTGGGCTAGTGCCATAGTTTCATATCGTGCTGGGCTAGTGCCATAGTTCCATATCGTGCTGGGCTAGTGCCATAGTTTCATATCGTGCTGGGCTAGTGCCATAGTTCCGTATCGTGCTGGGCTAGTGCCATAGTTCCATATCGTGCTGGGCTAGTGTCATAGTTGCATATCGTGCTGGGCTAGTGCCATAGTTCCATATCGTGCTGGGCTAGTGCCATAGTTCTATATCGTGCTGGG
Organism: Saccoglossus kowalevskii; assembly: GCF_000003605.2. Classification (NCBI taxonomy): domain Eukaryota; kingdom Metazoa; phylum Hemichordata; class Enteropneusta; family Harrimaniidae; genus Saccoglossus; species Saccoglossus kowalevskii. The sequence continues at coordinate 16,935 of NW_003117667.1, forward strand.
CTAGTGCCATAGTTCCATATCGTGCTGGGCTAGTGCCATAGTCCCATATCGTGCTGGGCTAGTGCCATAGTTCCATATCGTGCTGGGCTAGTGTCATAGTTCCATATCGTGCTGGGCTAGTGCCATAGTTCCATATCGTGTTGGGCTAGTGTCATAGTTCCATATCGTGCTGGGCTAGTGCCATAGTTCCATATCGTGCTGGGCTAGTGTCATAGTTCCATATCGTGCTGGGCTAGTGCCATAGTTCCATATCGTGTTGGGCTAGTGTCATAGATCCATATCGTGCTGGGCTAGTGCCATAGTTCTATATCGTGCTGGGCTAGTGTCATAGCTCCATATCGTGCTGGGCTAGTGTCATAGTTATATATCGTGCTGGGCTAGTGCCATAGTTTCATATCGTGCTGGGCTAGTGCCATAGTTCCATATCGTGCTGGGCTAGTGCCATAGTTTCATATCGTGCTGGGCTAGTGCCATAGTTCCATATCGTGCTGGGCTAGTGCCATAGTTCCATATCGTGCTGGGCTAGTGTCATAGTTGCATATAGTGCTGGGCTAGTGCCATAGTTCCATATCGTGCTGGGCTAGTGCCATAGCTCCACATCGTGCTGCGCTAGTGTCATAGCTCCATATAGTGCTGGGCTAGTGTCATAGTTCCATATCGTGCTGGGCTAGTGTCATAGTTCCATATCGTGTTGGGCTAATTCCATAGCTCCATATCGTGCTGGGCTAGTGCCATAGTTCCATATCGTGCTGGGCTAGTGCCATAGTTCCATGTCGTGCTGGGCTAGTGCCATAGTTCCATATCGTGCTGGGCTAGTGCCATAGTTCTATATCGTGCTGGGCTAGTGCCATAGTTCCATATCGTGCTGGGCTAGTGCCATAGTTCCATATCGTGCTGGGCTAGTGCCATAGTTCCTTATCGTGCTGGGCTAGTGCCATAGTTCCATATCGTGCTGGGCTAGTGTCATAGTTCCATATCGTGCTGGGCTAGTGCCATAGTTCCATATCGTGTTGGGCTAGTGTCATAGTTCCATATCATGCTGGGCTAATTCCATAGCTCCATATCGTGCTGGGCTAGTGCCATAGTTCTATATCGTGCTGGGCTAATTCCATAGCTCCATATCGTGCTGGGCTAGTGCCATAGTTCTATATCGTGCTGGGCTAGTGCCATAGTTCCATATCGTGCTGGGCTAGTGCCATAGTTCCATATCGTGCTGGGCTAGTGCCATAGTTCCATATCGTGCTGGGCTAGTGCCATAGTTCCATATCGTGCTGGGCTAGTGTCATAGTTCCATATCGTGCTGGGCTAGTGCCATAGTTCCATATCGTGTTGGGCTAGTGTCATAGATCCATATTGTGCTGGGCTAGTGCCATAATTCCATATCGTGCTGGGCTAGTGCCATAGTTCCATATCGTGCTTGGCTAGTGTCATAGCTCCATATCGTGCTGGGCTAATTCCATAGTTTCATATCGTGCTGGGCTAGTGTCATAGTTCCATATCGTGCTGGGCTAGTGTCATAGCTCCATATCGTGCTGGGCTAATTCCATAGTTCCATATCGTGCTGGGCTAGTGCCATAGTTCCATATCGTGCTGGGCTAGTGCCATAGTTCCATATCGTGCTGGGCTAGTGTCATAGCTCCATATCGTGCTGGGCTAGTGCCATAGCTCCATATCGTGCTGGGCTAGTGTCATAGCTACATATCGTGCTGGGCTAGTGTCATAGTTCCATATCATGCTGGGCTAGTGCCATAGCTCGATATCGTGCTGCGCTAGTGTCATAGCTCCATATCGTGCTGGGCTAGTGTCATAGTTCCATATCGTGCTGGGCTAGTGCCATAGTTCTATATCGTGCTGGGCTAGTGCCATAGTTATATATCGTGCTGGGCTAGTGCCATAGTTTCATATCGTGCTGGGCTAGTGCCATAGTTCCATATCGTGCTGGGCTAGTGCCATAGTTTCATATCGTGCTGGGCTAATGCCATAGTTCCATATCGTGCTGGGCTAGTGCCATAGTTCCATATCGTGCTGGGCTAGTGTCATAGTTGCATATCGTGCTGGGCTAGTGCCATAGTTCCATATCGTGCTGGGCTAGTGCCATAGCTCCACATCGTGCTGCGCTAGTGTCATAGCTCCATATAGTGCTGGGCTAGTGTCATAGTTCCATATCGTGCTGGGCTAGTGTCATAGTTCCATATCGTGTTGGGCTAATTCCATAGCTCCATATCGTGCTGGGCTAGTGCCATAGTTCCATATCGTGCTGGGCTAGTGCCATAGTTCCATGTCGTGCTGGGCTAGTGCCATAGTTCCATTTCGTGCTGGGCTAGTGCCATAGTTCCATATCGTGCTGGGCTAGTGCCATAGTTCTATATCGTGCTGGGCTAGTACCATAGTTCCATATCGTGCTGGGCTAGTGCTATAGTTCCATATCGTGCTGGGCTAGTGCCATAGTTCCATATCGTGCTGGGCTAGTGCCATAGTTCCATATCGTGCTGGGCTAGTGTCATAGTTGCATATCGTGCTGGGCTAGTGCCATAGTTCCATATCGTGCTGGGCTAGTGTCATAGTTCCATATCGTGCTGGGCTAGTGTCATAGCAACATATAGTGCTGGGCTAGTGTCATAGTTCCATATCGTGCTGGGCTAGTGCCATAGTTCCATATCGTGCTGCGCTAGTGCCATAGCTCCATATCGTGCTGGGCTAGTGTCATAGTTCCATATCGTGCTGGGCTAGTGCCATAGTTCCATATCGTGCTGGGCTAATTCCATAGCTCCATATCGTGCTGGGCTAGTGCCATAGTTCTATATCGTGCTGGGCTAGTGTCATAGTTCCATATCGTGCTGGGCTAGTGCCATAGTTCCATATCGTGCTGGGCTAGTGTCATAGTTCCATATCGTGCTGGGCTAATTCCATAGCTCCATATCGTGCTGGGCTAGTGTCATAGTTCCATATCGTGCTGGGCTAGTGCCATAGTTCCATATCGTGCTGGGCTAATTCCATAGCTCCATATCGTGCTGGGCTAGTGTCATAGATCCATATCGTGCTGGGCTAGTGCCATAGCTCCATATCGTGCTGGGCTAGTGCCATAGTTCCATATTGTGCTGGGCTAGTGCCATAGTTCCATATCGTGCTGGGCTAGTGCCATAGTTCCATATCGTGCTGGGCTAGTGTCATAGTTCCATATCGTGCTGGGCTAGTGTCATAGATCCATATCGTGCTGGGCTAGTGCCATAGTTCTATATCGTGCTGGGCTAGTGTCATAGCTCCATATCGTGCTAGGTTAATGCCATAGTTCTATATCGTGCTGGGCTAGTGTCATAGTTCCATATCGTGCTGGGTTAATGCCAGAGTTCTATATCGTGCTGGGCTAGTGGCATAGCTCCATATCGTGCTGGGTTAATGCCATAGTTCTATATCGTGCTGGGCTAGTGTCATAGTTCCATATCGTGCTGGGCCAGTGCCATAGCTCCATGTCGTGCTGGGCTAGTGTCATAGCTCCATATCGTGCTGGGCTAGTGTCATAGTTCCATATCGTGCTGGGTTAATGCCATAGTTCTATATCGTGCTGGGCAAGTGTCATAGCTCCATATCGTGCTGGGCTAGTGTCATAGTTCCATATCGTGCTGGGCTAGTGCCATAGTTCCATATCGTGCTGGGCTAGTGCCATAGTTCCATATCGTGCTGGGCTAGTGCCATAGCTCCATATCGTGCTGGGCTAGTGTCATAGCTCCATATCGTGCTGGGCTAGTGTCATAGTTCCATATCGTGCTGGGCTAGTGCCATAATTCCATATCGTGCTGGGCTAGTGCCATAGTTCCATATCGTGCTGGGCTAGTGTCATAGCTCCATATCGTGCTGGGCTAGTGTCATAGCTCCATATCGTGCTGGGCTAGTGTCATAGTTCCATATCGTGCTGGGCTAGTGTCATAGCTCCATATCGTGCTGGGCTAGTGTCATAGCTCCATATCGTGCTGGGTTAATGCCATAGTTCTATATCGTGCTGGGCTAGTGTCATAGCTCCATATCGTGCTGGGCTAGTGTCATAGCTCCATATCGTGCTGGGCTAGTGTCATAGCTCCATATCGTGCTGGGCTAGTGTCATAGCTCCATATCGTGCTGGGTTAATGCCATAGTTCCATATCGTGCTGGGCTAGTGCCATAGTTTCATATCGTGCTGGGCTAGTGCCATAGTTCCATATCGTGCTGGGCTAGTGCCATAGTTCCATATCGTGCTGGGCTAGTGTCATAGTTGCATATCGTGCTGGGCTAGTGCCATAGTTCCATATCGTGCTGGGCTAGTGTCATAGTTCCATATCGTGCTGGGCTAGTGTCATAGTTCCATATCGTGCTGGGCTAGTGTCATAGTTCCATATCGTGCTGGGCTAGTGCCATAGTTCCATATCGTGCTGGGCTAGTGTCCATAGTTCCATATCGTGCTGGGCTAGTGCCATAGTTCCATATCGTGCTGGGCTAGTGTCCATAGTTCCATATCGTGCTGGGCTAGTGTCATAGTTCCATATCGTGCTGGGCTAGTGCCATAGTTCCATATCGTGCTGGGCTAGTGTCATAGTTCCATATCGTGCTGGGCTAGTGCCATAGTTCCATATCGTGCTGGGCTAGTGCCATAGTTCCATATCGTGCTGGGCTAGTGCCATAGTTCCATATCGTGCTGGGCTAGTGTCATAGTTCCATATCGTGCTGGGCTAGTGCCATAGTTCCATATCGTGTTGGGCTAGTGTCATAGTTCCATATCATGCTGGGCTAATTCCATAGCTCCATATCGTGCTGGGCTAGTGCCATAGTTCTATATCGTGCTGGGCTAGTGCCATAGTTCCATATCGTGCTGGGCTAGTGCCATAGTTCCATATCGTGCTGGGCTAGTGCCATAGTTCCATATCGTGCTGGGCTAGTGCCATAGTTCCATATCGTGCTGGGCTAGTGTCATAGTTCCATATCGTGCTGGGCTAGTGCCATAGTTCCATATCGTGTTGGGCTAGTGTCATAGATCCATATTGTGCTGGGCTAGTGCCATAATTCCATATCGTGCTGGGCTAGTGCCATAGTTCCATATCGTGCTTGGCTAGTGTCATAGCTCCATATCGTGCTGGGCTAATTCCATAGTTTCATATCGTGCTGGGCTAGTGTCATAGTTCCATATCGTGCTGGGCTAGTGTCATAGCTCCATATCGTGCTGGGCTAGTGCCATAGTTATATATCGTGCTGGGCTAGTGCCATAGTTTCATATCGTGCTGGGCTAGTGCCATAGTTCCATATCGTGCTGGGCTAGTGCCATAGTTTCATATCGTGCTGGGCTAATGCCATAGTTCCATATCGTGCTGGGCTAGTGCCATAGTTCCATATCGTGCTGGGCTAGTGTCATAGTTGCATATCGTGCTGGGCTAGTGCCATAGTTCCATATCGTGCTGGGCTAGTGCCATAGCTCCACATCGTGCTGCGCTAGTGTCATAGCTCCATATAGTGCTGGGCTAGTGTCATAGTTCCATATCGTGCTGGGCTAGTGTCATAGTTCCATATCGTGTTGGGCTAATTCCATAGCTCCATATCGTGCTGGGCTAGTGCCATAGTTCCATATCGTGCTGGGCTAGTGCCATAGTTCCATGTCGTGCTGGGCTAGTGCCATAGTTCCATTTCGTGCTGGGCTAGTGCCATAGTTCCATATCGTGCTGGGCTAGTGCCATAGTTTAATATCGTGCTGGGCTAGTACCATAGTTCCATATCGTGCTGGGCTAGTGTCATAGCTCCATATCGTGCTGGGCTAATTCCATAGTTCCATATCGTGCTGGGCTAGTGTCATAGTTCCATATCGTGCTGGGCTAGTGCCATAGTTCCATATCGTGCTGGGCTAGTGCCATAGTTCCATATCGTGCTGGGCTAGTGCCATAGTTCCATATCGTGCTGGGCTAGTGCCATAGCTCCACATCGTGCTGGGCTAGTGTCATAGCTCCATATCGTGCTGGGCTAGTGTCATAGTTCCATATCGTGCTGGGCTAGTGCCATAATTCCATATCGTGCTGGGCTAGTGCCATAGTTCCATATCGTGCTGGGCTAGTGTCATAGCTCCATATCGTGCTGGGCTAATTCCATAGTTTCATATCGTGCTGGGCTAGTGCCATAGTTCCATATCGTGCTGGGCTAGTGTCATAGCTCCATATCGTGCTGGGCTAATTCCATAGTTCCATATCGTGCTGGGCTAGTGCCATAGTTCCATATCGTGCTGGGCTAGTGCCATAGTTCCATATCGTGCTGGGCTAGTGTCATAGCTTCATATCGTGCTGGGCTAGTGCCATAGCTCCATATCGTGCTGGGCTAGTGTCATAGCTCCATATCGTGCTGGGCTAGTGTCATAGTTCCATATCGTGCTGGGCTAGTGCCATAGCTCGATATCGTGCTGCGCTAGTGTCATAGCTCCATATCGTGCTGGGCTAGTGTCATAGTTCCATATCGTGCTGGGCTAGTGCCATAGTTCTATATCGTGCTGGGCTAGTGCCATAGTTTTATATCGTGCTGGGCTAGTGCCATAGTTCCATATCGTGCTGGGCTAGTGCCATAGTTTCATATCGTGCTGGGCTAGTGCCATAGTTCCATATCGTGCTGGGCTAGTGCCATAGTTCCATATCGTGCTGGGCTAGTGTCATAGTTGCATATAGTGCTGGGCTAGTGCCATAGTTCCATATCGTGCTGGGCTAGTGCCATAGCTCCACATCGTGCTGCGCTAGTGTCATAGCTCCATATAGTGCTGGGCTAGTGTCATAGTTCCATATCGTGCTGGGCTAGTGTCATAGTTCCATATCGTGTTGGGCTAATTCCATAGCTCCATATCGTGCTGGGCTAGTGCCATAGTTCCATATCGTGCTGGGCTAGTGCCATAGTTCCATGTCGTGCTGGGCTAGTGCCATAGTTCCATATCGTGCTGGGCTAGTGCCATAGTTCCATATCGTGCTGGGCTAGTGCCATAGTTCTATATCGTGCTGGGCTAGTACCATAGTTCCATATCGTGCTGGGCTAGTGCTATAGTTCCATATCGTGCTGGGCTAGTGCCATAATTCCATATCGTGCTGGGCTAGTGCCATAGCTCCATATCGTGCTGGGCTAGTGCCATAGTTCCATATCGTGCTGGGCTAGTGCCATAGTTCCATATCGTGTTGGGCTAGTGTCATAGTTCCATATCATGCTGAGCTAATTCCATAGCTCCATATCGTGCTGGGCTAGTGCCATAGTTCTATATCGTGCTGGGCTAGTGCCATAGTTCCATATCGTGCTGGGCTAGTGCCATAGTTCCATATCGTGCTGGGCTAGTGCCATAGTTCCATATCGTGCTGGGCTAGTGCCATAGTTCCATATCGTGCTGGGCTAGTGCCATAGTTCCATATCGTGCTGGGCTAGTGTCATAGTTCCATATCGTGCTGGGCTAGTGCCCATAGTTCCATATCGTGTTGGGCTAGTGTCATAGTTCCATATCGTGCTGGGCTAGTGCCATAGTTCCATATCGTGTTGGGCTAGTGTCATAGATCCATATCGTGCTGGGCTAGTGCCATAGTTCTATATCGTGCTGGGCTAGTGTCATAGCTCCATATCGTGCTGGGTTAATACCATAGTTCTATATCGTGCTGGGCTAGTGTCATAGCTCCATATCGTGCTGGGCTAGTGTCATAGTTATATATCGTGCTGGGCTAGTGCCATAGTTTCATATCGTGCTGGGCTAGTGCCATAGTTCCATATCGTGCTGGGCTAGTGCCATAGTTCCATGTCGTGCTGGGCTAGTGCCATAGTTCCATATCGTGCTGGGCTAGTGCCATAGTTCCATATCGTGCTGGGCTAGTGCCATAGTTCTATATCGTGCTGGGCTAGTGCCATAGTTTCATATCGTGCTGGGCTAGTGCCATAGTTCCATATCGTGCTGGGCTAGTGCCATAGTTCCATATCGTGCTGGGCTAGTGCCATAGTTCCATATCGTGCTGGGCTAGTGTCATAGTTCCATATCGTGCTGGGCTAGTGCCATAGTTCCATATCGTGTTGGGCTAGTGTCATAGTTCCATATCATGCTGGGCTAATTCCATAGCTCCATATCGTGCTGGGCTAGTGCCATAGTTCTATATCGTGCTGGGCTAGTGCCATAGTTCCATATCGTGCTGGGCTAGTGCCATAGTTCCATATTGTGCTGGGCTAGTGCCATAGTTCCATATCGTGCTGGGCTAGTGCCATAGTTCCATATCGTGCTGGGCTAGTGTCATAGTTCCATATCGTGCTGGGCTAGTGCCATAGTTCCATATCGTGTTGGGCTAGTGTCATAGATCCATATCGTGCTGGGCTAGTGCCATAGTTCTATATCGTGCTGGGCTAGTGTCATAGCTCCATATCGTGCTGGGTTAATGCCATAGTTCTATATCGTGCTGGGCTAGTGTCATAGCTCCATATCGTGCTGGGCTAGTGTCATAGTTCCATATCGTGCTGGGTTAATGCCAGAGTTCTATATCGTGCAGGGCTAGTGGCATAGCTCCATATCGTGCTGGGCTAGTGCCATAGTTCTATATCGTGCTGGGCTAGTGTCATAGCTCCATATCGTGCTGGGCTAGTGTCATAGTTATATATTGTGCTGGGCTAGTGCCATAGTTCCATATCGTGCTGGGCTAGTGCCATAGTTCCATATCGTGCTGGGCTAGTGTCATAGCTTCATATCGTGCTGGGCTAGTGCCATAGCTCCATATCGTGCTGGGCTAGTGTCATAGCTCCATATCGTGCTGGGCTAGTGTCATAGTTCCATATCGTGCTGGGCTAGTGCCATAGCTCGATATCGTGCTGCGCTAGTGTCATAGCTCCATATCGTGCTGGGCTAGTGTCATAGTTCCATATCGTGCTGGGCTAGTGCCATAGTTCTATATCGTGCTGGGCTAGTGCCATAGTTTTATATCGTGCTGGGCTAGTGCCATAGTTCCATATCGTGCTGGGCTAGTGCCATAGTTTCATATCGTGCTGGGCTAGTGCCATAGTTCCATATCGTGCTGGGCTAGTGCCATAGTTCCATATCGTGCTGGGCTAGTGTCATAGTTGCATATAGTGCTGGGCTAGTGCCATAGTTCCATATCGTGCTGGGCTAGTGCCATAGCTCCACATCGTGCTGCGCTAGTGTCATAGCTCCATATAGTGCTGGGCTAGTGTCATAGTTCCATATCGTGCTGGGCTAGTGTCATAGTTCCATATCGTGTTGGGCTAATTCCATAGCTCAATATCGTGCTGGGCTAGTGCCATAGTTCCATATCGTGCTGGGCTAGTGCCATAGTTCCATGTCGTGCTGGGCTAGTGCCATAGTTCCATATCGTGCTGGGCTAGTGCCATAGTTCTATATCGTGCTGGGCTAGTGCCATAGTTCCATATCGTGCTGGGCTAGTGCCATAGTTCCATATCGTGCTGGGCTAGTGCCATAGTTCCTTATCGTGCTGGGCTAGTGCCATAGTTCCATATCGTGCTGGGCTAGTGTCATAGTTCCATATCGTGCTGGGCTAGTGCCATAGTTTCATATCGTGCTGGGCTAGTGTCATAGTTCCATATCGTGCTGGGCTAGTGTCATAGCTCCATATCGTGCTGGGCTAATTCCATAGTTCCATATCGTGCTGGGCTAGTGCCATAGTTCCATATCGTGCTGGGCTAGTGCCATAGTTCCATATCGTGCTGGGCTAGTGTCATAGCTCCATATCGTGCTGGGCTAGTGCCATAGCTCCATATCGTGCTGGGCTAGTGTCATAGCTACATATCGTGCTGGGCTAGTGTCATAGTTCCATATCATGCTGGGCTAGTGCCATAGCTCGATATCGTGCTGCGCTAGTGTCATAGCTCCATATCGTGCTGGGCTAGTGTCATAGTTCCATATCGTGCTGGGCTAGTGCCATAGTTCTATATCGTGCTGGGCTAGTGCCATAGTTATATATCGTGCTGGGCTAGTGCCATAGTTTCATATCGTGCTGGGCTAGTGCCATAGTTCCATATCGTGCTGGGCTAGTGCCATAGTTTCATATCGTGCTGGGCTAATGCCATAGTTCCATATCGTGCTGGGCTAGTGCCATAGTTCCATATCGTGCTGGGCTAGTGTCATAGTTGCATATCGTGCTGGGCTAGTGCCATAGTTCCATATCGTGCTGGGCTAGTGCCATAGCTCCACATCGTGCTGCGCTAGTGTCATAGCTCCATATAGTGCTGGGCTAGTGTCATAGTTCCATATCGTGCTGGGCTAGTGTCATAGTTCCATATCGTGTTGGGCTAATTCCATAGCTCCATATCGTGCTGGGCTAGTGCCATAGTTCCATATCGTGCTGGGCTAGTGCCATAGTTCCATGTCGTGCTGGGCTAGTGCCATAGTTCCATATCGTGCTGGGCTAGTGCCATAGTTCTATATCGTGCTGGGCTAGTGCCATAGTTCCATATCGTGCTGGGCTAGTGCCATAGTTCCATATCGTGCTGGGCTAGTGCCATAGTTCCTTATCGTGCTGGGCTAGTGCCATAGTTCCATATCGTGCTGGGCTAGTGTCATAGTTCCATATCGTGCTGGGCTAGTGCCATAGTTCCATATCGTGTTGGGCTAGTGTCATAGTTCCATATCATGCTGGGCTAATTCCATAGCTCCATATCGTGCTGGGCTAGTGCCATAGTTCTATATCGTGCTGGGCTAGTGCCATAGTTCCATATCGTGCTGGGCTAGTGCCATAGCTCCATATCGTGCTAGGCTAGTGCCATAGTTCCATATCGTGCTGGGCTAGTGCCATAGTTCCATATCGTGCTGGGCTAGTGTCATAGTTCCATATCGTGCTGGGCTAGTGCCATAGTTCCATATCGTGTTGGGCTAGTGTCATAGATCCATATCGTGCTGGGCTAGTGCCATAGTTCTATATCGTGCTGGGCTAGTGTCATAGCTCCATATCGTGCTGGGTTAATGCCATAGTTCTATATCGTGCTGGGCTAGTGTCATAGCTCCATATCGTGCTGGGCTAGTGTCATAGTTATATATCGTGCTGGGCTAGTGCCATAGTTTCATATCGTGCTGGGCTAGTGCCATAGTTCCATATCGTGCTGGGCTAGTGCCATAGTTTCATATCGTGCTGGGCTAGTGCCATAGTTCCATATCGTGCTGGGCTAGTGCCATAGTTCCATGTCTTGCTGGGCTA
>NW_003117694.1:0-14775 GCF_000003605.2 Saccoglossus kowalevskii
TTGTCAAACCCATAGTGATGGCACAAACACAGCTGTGATATATCACATTGTCAAACCCATAGTGATGGCACAAACACAGCCGTGATATATCACATTGTCAAACCCATAGTGATGGCACAAACACAGCCGTGATATATCACATTGTCAAACCCATAGTGATATGGCACAAACACAGCCGTGATATATCACATTGTCAAACCCATAGTGATGACACAAACACAGCCGTGATATATCACATTGTCAAACCCATAGTGATGGCACAAACACAGCCGTGATATATCACATTGTCAAACCCATAGTGATGGCACAAACACAGCCGTGATATATCACATTGTCAAACCCATAGTGATGGCACAAACACAGCCGTGATATATCACATTGTCAAACCCATAGTGATGGCACAAACACAGCCGTGATATATCACATTGTCAAACCCATAGTGATGGCACAAACACAGCTGTGATATATCACATTGTCAAACCCATAGTGATGGCACAAACACAGCCGTGATATATCACATTGTCAAACCTATAGTGATAGCACAAACACAGCCGTGATATATCACATTGTCAAACCCATAGTGATGGCACAAACACAGCCGTGATATATCACATTGTCAAACCCATAGTGATGGCACAAACACAGCCGTGATATATCACATTGTCAAACCTATAGTGATGGCACAAACACAGCCGTGATATATCACATTGTCAAACCCATAGTGATGGCACAAACATGGCCATGATATATCACATTGTCAAACCCATAGTGATGGCACAAACACAGCCGTGATATATCACATTGTCAAACCCATAGTGATGGCACAAACACAGCCGTGATATATCACATTGTCAAACCCATAGTGATGGCACAAACACAGCCGTGATATATAACATTGTCAAACCCATAGTGATCTCACAAACATGGCCCTCGTATATCACATTGTCAAACCTATAGTGATGGCACAAACACAGCCGTGATATATCACATTGTCAAACCCATAGTGATGGCACAAACACAGTCGTGATATATCACATTGTCAAACCCATAGTGATGGCACAAACACAGCAGTGATATATCACATTGTCAAACCCATAGTGATGGCACAAACACAGCCGTGATATATAACATTGTCAAACCCATAGTGATGGCACAAACACAGCAGTGATATATCACATTGTCAAACCCTTAGTGATGGCAGAAACACAGCCGTGATATATCACATTGTCAAACCCATAGTGATGGCACAAACACAGCCGTGATATATCACATTGTCAAACCTATAGTGATGGCACAAACAGCCGTGATATATCACATTGTCAAACCCATAGTGATGGCACAAACACAGCCGTGATATATAACATTGTCAAACCCATAGTGATGGCACAAACATGGCCATGATATATCACATTGTCAAACCCATAGTGATCTCACAAACATGGCCCTCATATATCACATTGTCAAACCTATAGTGATGGCACAAACACAGCCGTGATATATCACATTGTCAAACCCATAGTGATGGCACAAACACAGCCGTTATATATCACATTGTCAAACCTATAGTGATAGCACAAACACAGCCGTGATATATCACATTGTCAAACCCATAGTGATGGCACAAACACAGCCGTGATATATCACATTGTCAAACCCATAGTGATGGCACAAACACAGCCGTGATATATCACATTGTCAAACCCATAGTGATGGCACAAACACAGCCGTGATATATAACATTGTCAAACCCATAGTGATCTCACAAACATGGCCCTCGTATATCACATTGTCAAACCTATAGTGATGGCACAAACACAGCCGTGATATATCACATTGTCAAACCCATAGTGATGGCACAAACACAGTCGTGATATATCACATTGTCAAACCCATAGTGATGGCACAAACACAGCAGTGATATATCACATTGTCAAACCCATAGTGATGGCACAAACACAGCCGTGATATATAACATTGTCAAACCCATAGTGATGGCACAAACACAGCAGTGATATATCACATTGTCAAACCCTTAGTGATGGCAGAAACACAGCCGTGATATATCACATTGTCAAACCCATAGTGATGGCACAAACACAGCCGTGATATATCACATTGTCAAACCTATAGTGATGGCACAAACACAGCCGTGATATATCACATTGTCAAACCCATAGTGATGGCACAAACATGGCCATGATATATCACATTGTCAAACCCATAGTGATGGCACAAACACAGCCGTGATATATCACATTGTCAAACCCATAGTGATGGCACAAACACAGCCATGATATATCACATTGTCAAACCCATAGTGATGGCACAAACACAGCCGTGATATATCACATTGTCAAACCCATAGTGATGGCACAAACACAGCCGTGATATATCACATTGTCAAACCCATAGTGATGGCACAAACACAGCCGTGATATATCACATTGTCAAACCCATAGTGATGGCACAAACACAGCCGTGATATATCACATTGTCAAACCCATAGTGATGGCACAAACACAGCCGTGATATATCACATTGTCAAACCCATAGTGATGGCACAAACATGGCCATGATATATCACATTGTCAAACCCATAGTGATGGCACAAACACAGCCGTGATATATCACATTGTCAAACCCATAGTGATGGCACAAACACAGCCGTGATATATCACATTGTCAAACCCATAGTGATGACACAAACATAGCCATGATATATCACATTGTCAAACCCATAGTGATGGCACAAACACAGCCGTGATATATCACATTGTCAAATCCATAGTGATGGCACAAACATGGCCGTGATATATCACATTGTCAAACCCATAGTGATGGCACAAACACAGCCGTGATATATCACATTGTCAAACCCATAGTGATGGCACAAACACAGCCGTGATATATCACATTGTCAAACCCATAGTGATGGCACAAACACAGCTGTGATATATCACATTGTCAAACCCATAGTGATGGCACAAACACAGCCGTGATATATCACATTGTCAAACCCATAGTGATGGCACAAACACAGCCGTGATATATAACATTGTCAAACCCATAGTGATCTCACAAACATGGCCCTCATATATCACATTGTCAAACCTATAGTGATGGCACAAACACAGCCGTGATATATCACATTGTCAAACCCATAGTGATGGCACAAACACAGTCGTGATATATCACATTGTCAAACCCATAGTGATGGCACAAACACAGCAGTGATATATCACATTGTCAAACCCATAGTGATGGCACAAACACAGCCGTGATATATCACATTGTCAAACCCATAGTGATGGCACAAACACAGCCGTGATATATCACATTGTCAAACCCTTAGTGATGGCACAAACATAGCCATGATATATCACATTGTCAAACCCATAGTGATGGCACAAACATGGCCATGATATATCACATTGTCAAACCCATAGTGATGACACAAACATTGCCATGATATATCACATTGTCAAACCCATAGTGATGGCACAAACACAGCCATGATATATCACAACTTCAAACCCATAGTGATGGCACAAACACAGCCGTGATATATCACATTGTCAAACCCATAGTGATGGCACAAACACAGCCATGATATATCACATTGTCAAACCCATAGTGATGGCACAAACACAGCCGTGATATATCACATTGTCAAACATATAGTGATGGCACAAACACAACCTTGAAATATCACATTGTCAAACCCAAAGTGATGGCACAAACAGCCGTGATATATCACATTGTCAAACCCATAGTGATGGCACAAACACAGCCGTGATATATAACATTGTCAAACCCATAGTGATGGCACAAACATGGCCATGATATATCACATTGTCAAACCCATAGTGATCTCACAAACATGGCCCTCATATATCACATTGTCAAACCTATAGTGATGGCACAAACACAGCCGTTATATATCACATTGTCAAACCTATAGTGATAGCACAAACACAGCCGTGATATATCACATTGTCAAACCCATAGTGATGGCACAAACACAGCCGTGATATATCACATTGTCAAACCCATAGTGATGGCACAAACACAGCCGTGATATATCACATTGTCAAACCCATAGTGATGGCACAAACACAGCCGTGATATATAACATTGTCAAACCCATAGTGATCTCACAAACATGGCCCTCGTATATCACATTGTCAAACCTATAGTGATGGCACAAACACAGCCGTGATATATCACATTGTCAAACCCATAGTGATGGCACAAACACAGTCGTGATATATCACATTGTCAAACCCATAGTGATGGCACAAACACAGCAGTGATATATCACATTGTCAAACCCATAGTGATGGCACAAACACAGCCGTGATATATAACATTGTCAAACCCATAGTGATGGCACAAACACAGCAGTGATATATCACATTGTCAAACCCTTAGTGATGGCAGAAACACAGCCGTGATATATCACATTGTCAAACCCATAGTGATGGCACAAACACAGCCGTGATATATCACATTGTCAAACCTATAGTGATGGCACAAACACAGCCGTGATATATCACATTGTCAAACCCATAGTGATGGCACAAACATGGCCATGATATATCACATTGTCAAACCCATAGTGATGGCACAAACACAGCCGTGATATATCACATTGTCAAACCCATAGTGATGGCACAAACACAGCCATGATATATCACATTGTCAAACCCATAGTGATGGCACAAACACAGCCGTGATATATCACATTGTCAAACCCATAGTGATGGCACAAACACAGCCGTGATATATCACATTGTCAAACCCATAGTGATGGCACAAACACAGCCGTGATATATCACATTGTCAAACCCATAGTGATGGCACAAACACAGCCATGATATATCACATTGTCAAACCCATAGTGATGGCACAAACACAGCCGTGATATATAACATTGTCAAACCCATCGTGATGGCACAAACACAGCCGTGATATATCACATTGTCAAACATATAGTGATGGCACAAACACAACCTTGAAATATCACATTGTCAAACCCATAGTGATGGCACAAACAGCCGTGATATATCACATTGTCAAACCCATAGTGATGGCACAAACACAGCCGTGATATATAACATTGTCAAACCCATAGTCATGGCACAAACATGGCCATGATATATCACATTGTCAAACCCATAGTGATCTCACTAACATGGCCCTCATATATCACATTGTCAAACCTATAGTGATGGCACAAACACAGCCGTGATATATCACATTGTCAAACCCATAGTGATGGCACAAACACAGCCGTGATATATCACATTGTCAAACCCATAGTGATGGCACAAACACAGCCGTGATATATCACATTGTCAAACCCATAGTGATGGCACAAACATGGCCATGATATATCACATTGTCAAACCCATAGTGATGGCACAAACACAGCCGTGATATATCACATTGTCAAACCCATAGTGATGGCACAAACACAGCCATGATATATCACATTGTCAAACCCATAGTGATGGCACAAACACAGCCCTGATATATCACATTGTCAAACCCATAGTGATGGCACAAACACAGCCGTGATATATCACATTGTCAAACCTATAGTGATAGCACAAACACAACCGTGATATATCACATTGTCAAACCCATAGTGATGGCACAAACAGCCGTGATATATCACATTGTCAAACCCATAGTGATGGCACAAACACAGCCGTGATATATAACATTGTCAAACCCATAGTGATGGCACAAACATGGCCATGATATATCACATTGTCAAACCCATAGTGATCTCACAAACATGGCCCTCATATATCACATTGTCAAACCTATAGTGATGGCACAAACACAGCCGTGATATATCACATTGTCAAACCCATAGTGATGGCACAAACACAGCCGTAATATATCACATTGTCAAACCCATAGTGATGGCACAAACACAGCAGTGATATATCACATTGTCAAACCCATAGTGATGGCACAAACACAGCCGTGATATATCACATTGTCAAACCCATAATGATGGCACAAACACAGCCGTGATATATCACATTGTCAAACCCATAGTGATGGCACAAACACAGCCGTGATATATCACATTGTCAAACCCATAGTGATGGCACAAACACAGCCGTGATATATCACATTGTCAAACCCATAGTGATGGCACAAACACAGCCGTGATATATCACATTGTCAAACCTATAGTGATGGCACAAACACAGCCGTGATATATCACATTGTCAAACCCATAGTGATGGCACAAACACAGCCGTGATATATCACATTGTCAAACCCATAGTGATGGCACAAACACAGCCGTGATATATCACATTGTCAAACCCATAGTGATGGCACAAACACAGCCGTGATATATAACATTGTCAAACCCATAGTGATGGCACAAACACAGCCGTGATATATCACATTGTCAAACCCATAGTGATGGCACAAACACAGCCGTGATATATCACATTGTCAAACCCATAATGATGGCACAAACACAGCCGTGATATATCACATTGTCAAACCTATAGTGATGGCACAAACACAGTCGTGATATATCACATTGTCAAACCCATAGTGATGGCATAAACACAGCCGTGATATATCACATTGTCAAACCCATAGTGATGGCACAAACACAGCCGTGATATATCACATTGTCAAACCCATAGTGATGGCACAAACACAGCCGTGATATATAACATTGTCAAACCCATAGTGATCTCACAAACATGGCCCTCATATATCACATTGTCAAACCTATAGTGATGGCACAAGCACAGCCGTGATATATCACATTGTCAAACCCATAGTGATGGCACAAACACAGCCGTGATATATCACATTGTCAAACCCATAGTGATGGCACAAACACAGCCGTGATATATCACATTGTCAAACCTATAGTGATGGCACAAACACAGCCGTGATATATCACATTGTCAAACCCATAGTGATGGCACAAACATGGCCATGATATATCACATTGTCAAACCCATAGTGATGGCACAAACACAGCCGTGATATATCACATTGTCAAACCCATAGTGATTGCACAAACACAGCCATGATATATCACATTGTCAAACCCATAGTGATGGCACAAACACAGCCGTGATATATCACATTGTCAAACCCATAGTGATGGCACAAACACAGCCGTGATATATCACATTGTCAAACCCATAGTGATGGCACAAACACAGCCGTGATATATCACATTGTCAAACCCATAGTGATGGCACAAACACAGCCGTGATATATCACATTGTCAAACCCATAGTGATGGCACAAACACAGCCGTGATATATCACATTGTCAAACCCATAGTGATGGCACAAACATGGCCATGATATATCACATTGTCAAACCCATAGTGATGGCACAAACACAGCCGTGATATATCACATTGTCAAACCCATAGTGATGGCACAAACACAGCCGTGATATATCACATTGTCAAACCCATAGTGATGACACAAACATAGCCATGATATATCACATTGTCAAACCCATAGTGATGGCACAAACACAGCCGTGATATATCACATTGTCAAATCCATAGTGATGGCACAAACATGGCCATGATATATCACATTGTCAAACCCATAGTGATGACACAAACATGGCCATGATATATCACATTGTCAAACCCATAGTGATGGCACAAACACAGCCGTGATATATCACAACTTCAAACCCATAGTGATGGCACAAACACAGCCGTGATATATCACATTGTCAAACCCATAGTGATGGCACAAACACAGCCATGATATATCACATTGTCAAACCCATAGTGATGGCACAAACACAGCCGTGATATATAACATTGCCAAACCCATAGTGATGGCACAAACACAGCCGTGATATATCACATTGTCAAACATATAGTGATGGCACAAACACAACCTTGAAATATCACATTGTCAAACCCATAGTGATGGCACAAACAGCCGTGATATATCACATTGTCAAACCCATAGTGATGGCACAAACACAGCCGTGATATATAACATTGTCAAACCCATAGTGATGGCACAAACATGGCCATGATATATCACATTGTCAAACCCATAGTGATCTCACAAACATGGCCCTCATATATCACATTGTCAAACCTATAGTGATGGCACAAACACAGCCGTGATATATCACATTGTCAAACCCATAGTGATGGCACAAACACAGCCGTTATATATCACATTGTCAAACCTATAGTGATAGCACAAACACAGCCGTGATATATCACATTGTCAAACCCATAGTGATGGCACAAACACAGCCGTGATATATCACATTGTCAAACCCATAGTGATGGCACAAACACAGCCGTGATATATCACATTGTCAAACCCATAGTGATGGCACAAACACAGCCGTGATATATAACATTGTCAAACCCATAGTGATCTCACAAACATGGCCCTCGTATATCACATTGTCAAACCTATAGTGATGGCACAAACACAGCCGTGATATATCACATTGTCAAACCCATAGTGATGGCACAAACACAGTCGTGATATATCACATTGTCAAACCCATAGTGATGGCACAAACACAGCAGTGATATATCACATTGTCAAACCCATAGTGATGGCACAAACACAGCCGTGATATATAACATTGTCAAACCCATAGTGATGGCACAAACACAGCAGTGATATATCACATTGTCAAACCTTTAGTGATGGCAGAAACACAGCCGTGATATATCACATTGTCAAACCCATAGTGATGGCACAAAACACAGCCGTGATATATCACATTGTCAAACCCATAGTGATGGCACAAACACAGCCGTGATATATCACATTGTCAAACCCATAGTGATGGCACAAACGCAGCCGTGATATATCACATTGTCAAACCCATAGTGATGGCACAAACACAGCCATGATATATCACATTGTCAAACCCATAGTGATGGCACAAACACAGCCGTGATATATCACATTGTCAAACCCATAGTGATGGCACAAACACAGCCGTGATATATCACATTGTCAAACCCATAGTGATGGCACAAACACAGCCGTGATATATCACATTGTCAAACCCATAGTGATGGCACAAACACAGCCGTGATATATCACATTGTCAAACCCATAGTGATGGCACAAGCACAGCCGTGATATATCACATTGTCAAACCCATAGTGATGGCACAAACACAGCCGTGATATATCACATTGTCAAACCCATAGTGATGACACAAACATAGCCATGATATATCACATTGTCAAACCCATAGTGATGGCACAAACACAGCCGTGATATATCACATTGTCAAATCCATAGTGATGGCACAAACATGGCCATGATATATCACATTGTCAAACCCATAGTGATGACACAAACATTGCCATGATATATCACATTGTCAAACCCATAGTGATGGCACAAACACTGCCATGATATATCACAACTTCAAACCCATAGTGATGGCACAAACACAGCCGTGATATATCACATTGTCAAACCCATAGTGATGGCACAAACACAGCCATGATATATCACATTGTCAAACCCATAGTGATGGCACAAACACAGCCGTGATATATAACATTGTCAAACCCATAGTGATGGCACAAACACAGCCGTGATATATCACATTGTCAAACATATAGTGATGGCACAAACACAACCTTGAAATATCACATTGTCAAACCCATAGTGATGGCACAAACAGCCGTGATATATCACATTGTCAAACCCATAGTGATGGCACAAACACAGCCGTGATATATAACATTGTCAAACCCATAGTGATGGCACAAACATGGCCATGATATATCACATTGTCAAACCCATAGTGATCTCACAAACATGGCACTCATATATCACATTGTCAAACCTATAGTGATGGCACAAACACAGCCGTGATATATCACATTGTCAAACCCATAGTGATGGCACAAACACAGCCGTGATATATCACATTGTCAAACCCATAGTGATGGCACAAACACAGCAGTGATATATCACATTGTCAAACCCATAGTGATGGCACAAACACAGCCGTGATATATAACATTGTCAAACCCATAGTGATGGCACAAACACAGCTGTGATATATCACATTGTCAAACCCATAGTGATGGCACAAACACAGCCGTGATATATCACATTGTCAAACCCATAGTGATGGCACAAACACAGCCGTGATATATCACATTGTCAAACCCATAGTGATGGCACAAACACAGCCGTGATATATCACATTGTCAAACCCATAGTGATGGCACAAACACAGCCGTGATATATCACATTGTCAAACCCATAGTGATGGCACAAACACAGCCGTTATATATCACATTGTCAAACCTATAGTGATAGCACAAACACAGCCGTGATATATCACATTGTCAAACCCATAGTGATGGCACAAACACAGCTGTGATATATCACATTGTCAAACCCATAGTGATGGCACAAACACAGCCGTGATATATCACATTGTCAAACCCATAGTGATGGCACAAACACAGCCGTGATATATAACATTGTCAAACCCATAGTGATCTCACAAACATGGCCCTCATATATCACATTGTCAAACCTATAGTGATGGCACAAACACAGCCGTGATATATCACATTGTCAAACCCATAGTGATGGCACAAACACAGTCGTGATATATCACATTGTCAAACCCATAGTGATGGCACAAACACAGCAGTGATATATCACATTGTCAAACCCATAGTGATGGCACAAACACAGCCGTGATATATCACATTGTCAAACCCATAGTGATGGCACAAACACAGCCGTGATATATCACATTGTCAAACCCTTAGTGATGGCACAAACACAGCCGTGATATATCACATTGTCAAACCCATAGTGATGGCACAAACACAGCCGTGATATATCACATTGTCAAACCCATAGTGATGGCACAAACACAGCCGTGATATATCACATTGTCAAACCCATAGTGATGGCACAAACACAGCCGTGATATATCACATTGTCAAACCCATAGTGATGGCACAAACACAGCCGTGATATATCACATTGTCAAACCCATAGTGATGGCACAAACACAGCCGTGATATATCACATTGTCAAACCCATAGTGATAGCACAAACACAGCCATGATATATCACATTGTCAAACCCATAGTGATCTCACAAACATGGCCCTCATATATCACATTGTCAAACCTATAGTGATGGCACAAACACAGCCGTGATATATTACATTGTCAAACCCATAGTGATGGTACAAACACAGCTGTGATATATCACATTGTCAAACCTATAGTGATGGCACAAACACAGCCGTGATATATCACATTGTCAAACCCATAGTGATGGTACAAACACGGCCGTGATATATCACATTGTCAAACCCATAGTGATGGCACAAACACAGCCGTGATATATCACATTGTCAAACCCATAGTGATGGCACAAACACAGCCGTGATATATAACATTGTCAAACCCATAGTGATAGCACAAACACAGCCGTGATATATCACATTGTCAAACCCATAGTGATCTCACAAACATGGCCCTCATATATCACATTGTCAAACCTATAGTGATGGCACAAACACAGCCGTGATATATTACATTGTCAAACCCATAGTGATGGCACAAACACAGCTGTGATATATCACATTGTCAAACCTATAGTGATGGCACAAACACAGCCGTGATATATCACATTGTCAAACCCATAGTGATGGTACAAACACGGCCGTGATATATCACATTGTCAAACCCATAGTGATGGCACAAACACAGCCGTGATATATAACATTGTCAAACCCATAGTGATCTCACAAACATGGCCCTCATATATCACATTGTCAAACCCATAGTGATGGCACAAACACAGCCGTGATATATCACATTGTCAAACCTATAGTGATGGCACAAACACAGCCGTGATATATCACATTGTCAAACCCATAGTGATGGCACAAACATGGCCATGATATATCACATTGTCAAACCCATAGTGATGGCACAAACACAGCCATGATATATCTCATTGTCAAACCCATAGTGATGGCACAAACACAGCCATGATATATCACATTGTCAAACCCATAGTGATGGCACAAACATGGCCATGATATATCACATTGTCAAACCCATAGTGATGGCACAAACACAGCCGTGATATATCACATTGTCAAACCCATAGTGATGGCACAAACACAGCCGTGATATATCACATTGTCAAACCCATAGTGATGGCACAAACACAGCCGTGATATATCACATTGTCAAATCTATAGTGATGGCACAAACATGGCCATGATATATCACATTGTCAAACCCATAGTGATGACACAAACATGACCATGATATATCACATTGTCAAACCCATAGTGATGGCACAAACACAGCCGTGATATATCACATTGTCAAACCCATAGTGATGGCACAAACACAGCCGTGATATATCACATTGTCAAACCCATAGTGATGACACAAACATAGCCATGATATATCACATTGTCAAACCCATTGTGATGGCACAAACACAGCCGTGATATATCACATTGTCAAATCCATAGTGATGGCACAAACATGGCCATGATATATCACATTGTCAAACCCATAGTGATGACACAAACATGGCCATGATATATCACGTTGTCAAACCCATAGTGATGGCACAAACACAGCCGTGATATATCACATTGTCAAACCCATAGTGATGGCACAAACACAACCATGATATATCACATTGTCAAACCCATAGTGATGGCACAAACACGGCCGTGATATATAACATTGTCAAACCCATAGTGATCTCACAAACATGGCCCTCATATATCACATTGTCAAACCTATAGTGATGGCACAAACACGGCCGTGATATATCACATTGTCAAACCCATAGTGATGGCACAAACATGGCCCTCATATATCACATTGTCAAACCCATAGTGATGGCACAAACACAGCCGTGATATATCACATTGTCAAACCCATAGTGATGGCACAAACACAGCCGTGATATATCACATTGTCAAACCCATAGTGATGGCACAAACACAGCCGTGATATATCACATTGTCAAACCCATAGTGATGGCACAAACACAGCCGTGATATATCACATTGTCAAACCCATAGTGATGGCACAAACACAGCCGTGATATATCACATTGTCAAACCCATAGTGATGGCACAAACATGGCCATGATATATCACATTGTCAAACCCATAGTGATGGCACAAACGCAGCCGTGATATATCACATTGTCAAACCCATAGTGATGGCACAAACACAGCCATGATATATCACATTGTCAAACCCATAGTGATGGCACAAACACAGCCGTGATATATCACATTGTCAAACCCATAGTGATGGCACAAACACAGCCGTGATATATCACATTGTCAAACCCATAGTGATGGCACAAACACAGCCGTGATATATCACATTGTCAAACCCATAGTGATGGCACAAACACAGCCGTGATATATCACATTGTCAAACCCATAGTGATGGCACAAACACAGCCGTGATATATCACATTGTCAAACCCATAGTGATGGCACAAACACAGCCGTGATATATCACATTGTCAAACCCATAGTGATGGCACAAACATGGCCATGATATATCACATTGTCAAACCCATAGTGATGGCACAAACGCAGCCGTGATATATCACATTGTCAAACCCATAGTGATGGCACAAACACAGCCATGATATATCACATTGTCAAACCCATAGTGATGGCACAAACACAGCCGTGATATATCACATTGTCAAACCCATAGTGATGGCACAAACACAGCCGTGATATATCACATTGTCAAACCCATAGTGATGGCACAAACACAGCCGTGATATATCACATTGTCAAACCCATAGTGATGGCACAAACACAGCCGTGATATATCACATTGTCAAACCCATAGTGATGGCACAAGCACAGCCGTGATATATCACATTGTCAAACCCATAGTGATGGCACAAACACAGCCGTGATATATCACATTGTCAAACCCATAGTGATGACACAAACATAGCCATGATATATCACATTGTCAAACCCATAGTGATGGCACAAACACAGCCGTGATATATCACATTGTCAAATCCATAGTGATGGCACAAACATGGCCATGATATATCACATTGTCAAACCCATAGTGATGACACAAACATTGCCATGATATATCACATTGTCAAACCCATAGTGATGGCACAAACACTGCCATGATATATCACAACTTCAAACCCATAGTGATGGCACAAACATTGCCATGATATATCACATTGTCAAACCCATAGTGATGGCACAAACACTGCCATGATATATCACAACTTCAAACCCATAGTGATGGCACAAACACAGCCGTGATATATCACATTGTCAAACCCATAGTGATGGCACAAACACAGCCATGATATATCACATTGTCAAACCCATAGTGATGGCACAAACACAGCCGTGATATATAACATTGTCAAACCCATAGTGATGGCACAAACACAGCCGTGATATATCACATTGTCAAACATATAGTGATGGCACAAACACAACCTTGAAATATCACATTGTCAAACCCATAGTGATGGCACAAACAGCCGTGATATATCACATTGTCAAACCCATAGTGATGGCACAAACACAGCCGTGATATATAACATTGTCAAACCCATAGTGATGGCACAAACATGGCCATGATATATCACATTGTCAAACCCATAGTGATCTCACAAACATGGCACTCATATATCACATTGTCAAACCTATAGTGTGATGAACTAC
>NW_003117699.1:0-34528 GCF_000003605.2 Saccoglossus kowalevskii
TTTAGTAGAAAGACATGGAAATTAGGCTGTTTCAAATCATGAACATTTTCAATTTCTTATTATTTCGGAGAACAAGTTGGTGACGCTGTCGGTACATAGTAGAGTTTGACCAGTTAACTTACCGTGAAAAGTCGTACAAAGTGAACGCAAGGTTGTGCAAAGTGATTGCAAAGTTTGTAGATGTATTTGTATGGTTGACCTAAGTTGTTGGCATATAGAAACCCGCAATTGTAAAGTCAAACAAATGAATAAAAGCGAGATGAAAACAGCCTATATTAGCAGAGTATCACATGAGCTGACTGACCATAAAGATGATAGAAACAGCATGCAAAGTTGATAAAAGCGTTCAAAACGTTGGCGGAGTTGCATGTATATATAACCTAAGTCATTGGAATGCCAACCCCGCAGTTAAATTTCGAAAACATTAAGTATATGTCTAGAAAATTCCCGATATGTAAGCAGATTATCGCAACTGCGAACCGAAAATCGAAGACAAAATGCTTACAAAGTTATGAAAAGCGATTGCAAAGTTTGTAGATTCGTTTGGCAATGTTACATATGATATTATATTGACGGCTTCCATAGTCAGAAGTTCGAAAACGTAAATACATATTTCGCACGTTGTCGTTAAAGTAGCGTACTATCACTCGGAGCATGTAGAGCTCATAGGTCAATTCAAGAAGTTACTTGTACAAAAGCTATCAAGTTTAAAACAGTTTCAAAAATGAAATAGTCGCTAATTCGAATATATTTCAAATTAAGTAAGCAGTAGTGTAGGTAGGTGAAGAGACAAAGTTTAAAGTTAAGCTCAATCGGGCATGGTTAGTTCTTGCATGGGAGACTGCCTGAGAAAACCAGCTGCGGATTTTTTTTGGTTTCATCACATACATATCAAAGATATGAGACAACGTTCGTGCATCTTTTTTTTCACTGTGATGTTAATCATTTTTAGTAGAAAGACATGGAAATTTAGGCTTGTTTTCAAATTCATGAACATTTGTCAATTTCCTTATTATTTTCGGAGAACAAGTTGGTGACGCTGTCGGTACATAGTGGAGTTTGACCAGTTAACTTACCGTGAAAAGTCGTACAAAATGAACGCAAAGTTGTGCAAAGTGATTACAAAGTTTGTAGATGTATTTGTATGTTTGACCTAAGTTGTTGGCATATAGAAACGCGCAATTGTAAAGTCAAACAAATGAATAAAAGCGAGATGAAAACAGCCTATATTAGCAGAGTATCACATGAGCTGACTGACCATAAAGATGATAGAAACAGCATGCAAAGTTGATAAAAGCGTTCAAAACGTTGGCGGAGTTGCATGTATATATAACCTAAGTCATTGGAATGCCAACCCCGCAGTTAAATTTCGAAAACATTAAGTATATGTCTAGAAAATTCCCGATATGTAAGCAGATTATCGCAACTGCGAACCGAAAATTGAAGACAAACTGCTTACAAAGTTATGAAAAGCGATTGCAAAGTTTGTAGATTCGTTTGGCAATGTTACATATGATATTATATTGACGGGTTCCATAGTCAAAAGTTCGAAAACGTAAATACATATTTCGCACATTGCCGTTAAAGTAGCGTACTATCACTCGGAGCATGTAGAGGTCATAGGTCGTTTCAAGAAGTTACTTGTACAAAAGCTATTAAGTTTAAAACAGTTTCAAAAATGAAATAGTCGCTAATTCGAGTATATTTCAAATTACGTAAGCAGTAGTGTGGGTAGGTGAAGAGACAAAGTTTAAAGTTAAGCTCAATCGGGCATGGTTAGTTCTTGCATGGGAGACTGCCTGAGAAAACCAGCTGGGGATTTTTTTTGGTTTCATCACATACATATCAAAGATATGAGACAACGTTCGTGCATCTTTTTTTTCACTGTGATGTTAATCATTTTTAGTAGAAAGACATGGAAATTTAGGCTTGTTTTCAAATTCATGAACATTTTTCAATTTCCTTATTATTTTCGGAGAACAAGTTGGTGACGCTGTCGGTACATAGTGGAGTTTGACCAGTTAACTTACCGTGAAAAGTCGTACAAAATGAACGCAAAGTTGTGCAAAGTGATTACAAAGTTTGTAGATGTATTTGTATGTTTGACCTAAGTTGTTGGCATATAGAAACGCGCAATTGTAAAGTCAAACAAATGAATAAAAGCGAGATGAAAACAGCCTATATTAGCAGAGTATCACATGAGCTGACTGACCATAAAGATGATAGAAACAGCATGCAAAGTTGATAAAAGCGTTCAAAACGTTGGCGGAGTTGCATGTATATATAACCTAAGTCATTGGAATGCCAACCCCGCAGTTAAATTTCGAAAACATTAAGTATATGTCTAGAAAATTCCCGATATGTAAGCAGATTATCGCAACTGCGAACCGAAAATCGAAGACAAACTGCTTACAAAGTTATGAAAAGCGATTGCAAAGTTTGTAGAATCGTTTGGCAATGTTACATATGATATTATATTGACGGGTTCCATAGTCAAAAGTTCGAAAACGTAAATACATATTTCGCACATTGCCGTTAAAGTAGCGTACTATCACTCGGAGCATGTAGAGGTCATAGGTCAATTCAAGAAGTTACTTGTACAAAAGCTATCAAGTTTAAAACAGTTTCAAAAATGAAATAGTCGCTAATTCGAGTATATTTCAATTTACGTAAGCAGTAGTGTGGGTAGGTGAAGAGACAAAGTTTAAAGTTAAGCTCAATCGGGCATGGTTAGTTCTTGCATGGGAGACTGCCTGAAAAAACCAGCTGGGGATTTTTTTTTGGTTTCATCACATACATATCAAAGATATGAGACAACGTTCGTGCATCTTTTTTTTCACTGTGATGTTAATCATTTTTAGTAGAAAGACATGGAAATCTAGGCTTGTTTTCAAATTCATGAACATTTTTCAATTTCCCAATTTTTTTCGGAGAACAAGTTGGTGACGCTGTCGGCACATAGTGGAGTTTGACCAGTTAACTTACCGTGAAAAGTCGTACAAAGTGAACGCAAAGTTGTGCAAAGTGATTACAAAGTTTGTAGATGTATTTGTATGTTTGACCTAAGTTGTTGGCATATAGAAACCCGCAATTGTAAAGTCACACAAATGAATAAAAGCGAGATGAAAACAGCCTATATTAGCAGAGTATCACATGAGCTGACTGACCGTAAAGATGATAGAAACAGCATGCAAAGTTGATAAAAGCGTTCAAAACGTTGGCGGAGTTGCATGTATATATAACCTAAGTCATTGGAATGCCAACCCCGCAGTTAAATTTAGAAAACATTAAGTATATGTCTAGAAAATTCCCGATATGTAAGCAGATTATCGCAACTGCGAACCGAAAATCGAAGACAAAATGCTTACAAAGTTATGAAAAGCGATTGCAAAGTTTGTAGAATCGTTTGGCAATGTTACATATGATATTATATTGACGGGTTCCATAGTGAAAAGTTCGAAAATGTAAATACATATTTCGCACATTGCCGTTAAAGTAGCGTACTATCACTCGGAGCATGTAGAGGTCATAGGTCAATTCAAGAAGTTACTTGTACAAAAGCTATCAAGTTTGAACAGTTTCAAAAATGAATAGTCGCTAATTCGAGAGTATTTGAAATTACGTAAGCAGTAGTGTGGGTAGGTGAAGAGACCAAGTTTAAAGTTAAACTCAATCGGGCATGGTTAGTTCTTGCATGGGAGACTGCCTGAGAAAACCACCTGGGGATTTTTATTTGGTTTCATCACATACATATCAAAGATATGAGACAACGTTCGTGCATCTTTTTTTTCACTGTGGTGTTAATCATTTTTAGTAGAAAGACATGGAAATCTAGGCTTGTTTTCAAATTCATGAACATTTTTCAATTTCCTTATTATTTTCGGAGAACAAGTTGGTGACGCTGTCGGTACATAGTGGAGTTTGACCAGTTAACTTACCGTGAAAAGTCGTACAAAGTGAACGCAAAGTTGTGCAAAGTGATTACAAAGTTCGTAGATGTATTTGTATGTTTGATCTAAGTTGTTGGCATATAGAAACCCGCAATTGTAAAGTCAAACAAATGAATAACAGCGAGATGAAAACAGCCTATATTAGCAGAGTATCACATGAGCTGACTGACCATAAAGATGATAGAAACAGCATGCAAAGTTGATAAAAGCGTTCAAAACGTTGGCGGAGTTTCATGTATATATAACCTAAGTCATTGGAATGCCAACCCCGCAGTTAAATTTCGAAAACATTAAGTATATGTCTAGAAAATTCCCGATATGTAAGCAGATTATCGCAACTGCGAACCGAAAATCGAAGACAAACTGCTTACAAAGTTATGAAAAGCGATTGCAAAGTTTGTAGATTCGTTTGGCAATGTTACATATGATATTATATTGACGGGTTCCATAGTCAAAAGTTCGAAAACGTAAATACATATTTCGCACATTGCCGTTAAAGTAGCGTACTATCACTCGGAGCATGTAGAGGTCATAGGTCAATTCAAGAAGTTACTTGTACAAAAGCTATCAAGTTTAAAACAGTTTCAAAAATGAAAAAGTCGCTAATTCGAGGATATTTCAAATTACGTAAGCAGTAGTGTGGGTAGGTGAAGAGACCAAGTTTAAAGTTAAACTCAATCGGGCATGGTTAGTTCTTGCATGGGAGACTGCCTGAGAAAACCAGCTGGGGATTTTTTTTTTGGTTTCATCACATACATATCAAAGATATGAGACAACGTTCGTGCATCTTTTTTTTCACTGTGATGTTAATCATTTTTAGTAGAAAGACATGGAAATCTAGGCTTGTTTTCAAATTCATGAACATTTTTCAATTTCCTTATTATTTTCGGAGAACAAGTTGGTGACGCTGTCGGCACATAGTGGAGTTTGACCAGTTAACTTACCGTGAAAAGTCGTACAAAGTGAACGCAAAGTTGTGCAAAGTGATTACAAAGTTTGTAGATGTATTTGTATGTTTGACCTAAGTTGTTGGCATATAGAAACCCGCAATTGTAAAGTCACCCAAATGAATAAAAGCGAGATGAAAACAGCCTATATTAGCAGAGTATCACATGAGCTGACTGACCATAAAGATGAGAGAAACAGCATGCAAAGTTGATAAAAGCGTTCAAAACGTTGGCGGAGTTGCATGTATATATAACCTAAGTCATTGGAATGCCAACCCCGCAGTTAAATTTCGAAAACATTAAGTATATGTCTAGAAAATTCCCGATATGTAAGCAGATTATCGCAACTGCGAACCGAAAATCGAAGACAAACTGCTTACAAAGTTATGAAAAGCGATTGCAAAGTTTGTAGATTCGTTTGGCAATGTTACATATGATATTATATGACGGGTTCCATAGTCAAAAGTTCGAAAACGTAAATACATATTTCGCACATTGCCGTTAAAGTAGCGTACTATCACTCGGAGCATGTAGAGGTCATAGGTCAATTCAAGAAGTTACTTGTACAAAAGCTATCAAGTTTAAAACAGATTCAAAAATGAAATAGTCGCTAATTCGAGTATATTTCAAATTACGTAAGCAGTAGTGTGGGTAGGTGAAGAGACCAAGTTTAAAGTTAAACTCAATCGGGCATGGTTAGTTCTTGCATGGGAGACTGCCTGCGAAAACCAGCTCGGGATTTTTTTTGGTTTCATCACATACATATCAAAGATATGAGACAACGTTCGTGCATCTTTTTTCACTGTGATGTTAATCATTTTTAGTAGAAAGACATGGAAATTTAGGCTTGTTTTCAAATTCATGAACATTTTTCAATTTCCTTATTATTTTCGGAGAACAAGTTGGTAACGCTGTCGGTACATAGTGGAGTTTGACCAGTTAACTTACCGTGAAAAGTCGTACAAAGTGAACGCAAAGTTGTGCAAAGTGATTACAAAGTTTGTAGATGTATTTGTATGTTTGACCTAAGTTGTTGGCATATAGAAACCCTCAATTGTAAAGTCACCCAAATGAATAAAAGCGAGATGAAAACAGCCTATATTAGCAGAGTATCACATGAGCTGACTGACCATAAAGATGATAGAAACAGCATGCAAAGTTGATAAAAGCGTTCAAAACGTTGGCGGAGTTGCATGTATATATAACCTAAGTCATTGGAATGCCAACCCCGCAGTTAAATTTCGAAAACATTAAGTATATGTCTAGAAAATTCCCGATATGTAAGCAGATTATCGCAACTGCGAACCGAAAATCGAAGACAAACTGCTTACAAAGTTATGAAAAGCGATTGCAAAGTTTGTAGATTCGTTTGGCAATGTTACATATGATATTATATTGACGGGTTCCATAGTCAAAAGTTCGAAAACGTAAATACATAT
Organism: Saccoglossus kowalevskii; assembly: GCF_000003605.2. Classification (NCBI taxonomy): domain Eukaryota; kingdom Metazoa; phylum Hemichordata; class Enteropneusta; family Harrimaniidae; genus Saccoglossus; species Saccoglossus kowalevskii. The sequence goes on from NW_003117699.1 coordinate 6,337, forward strand.
TTCGCACATTGCCGTTAAAGTAGCGTACTATCACTCGGAGCATGTAGAGGTCATAGGTCAATTCAAGAAGTTGCTTGTACAAAAGCTATCAAGTTTAAAACAGATTCAAAAATGAAATAGTCGCTAATTCGAGTATATTTCAAATTACGTAAGGAGTACTGTGGGTAGGTGAAGAGTCCAAGTTTAAAGTTAAACTCAATCGGGCATGGTTAGTTCTTGCATGGGAGACTGCCTGCGAAAACCAGCTCGGGATTTTTTTTGGTTTCATCACATACATATCAAAGATATGAGACAACGTTCGTGCATCTTTTTTTCACTGTGATGTTAATCATTTTTAGTAGAAAGACATGGAAATTTAGGCTTGTTTTCAAATTCATGAACATTTTTCAATTTCCTTATTATTTTCGGAGAACAAGTTGGTAACTCTGTCGGTACATAGTGGAGTTTGACCAGTTAACTTACCGTGAAAAGTCGTACAAAGTGAACGCAAAGTTGTGCAAAGTGATTACAAAGTTTGTAGATGTATTTGTATGTTTGACCTAAGTTGCTGGCATATAGAAACCCGCAATTGTAAAGTCACACAAATGAATAAAAGCGAGATGAAAACAGCCTATATTAGCAGAGTATCACATGAGCTAACTGACCATAAAGATGATAGAAACAGCATGCAAAGTTGATAAAAGCGTTCAAAACGTTGGCGGAGTTGCATGTATATATAACCTAAGTCATTGGAATGCCAACCCCGCAGTTAAATTTCGAAAACATTAAGTATATGTCTAGAAAATTCCCGATATGTAAGCAGATTATCGCAACTGCGAACCGAAAATCGAAGACAAACTGCTTACAAAGTTATGAAAAACGATTGCAAAGTTTGTAGATTCGTTTGGCAATGTTACATATGATATTATATTGACGGGTTCCATAGTCAAAAGTTCGAAAACGTAAATACATATTTCGCACATTGCCGTTAAAGTAGCGTACTATCACTCGGAGCATGTAGAGGTCATAGGTCAATTCAAGAAGTTACTTGTACAAAAGCTATCAAGTTTAAAACAGTTTCAAAAATGAAATAGTCGCTAATTCGAGTATATTTCAAATTACGTAAGCAGTAGTGTGGGTAGGTGAAGAGACCAAGTTTAAAGTTAAACTCAATCGGGCATGGTTAGTTCTTGCATGGGAGACTGCCTGCGAAAACCAGCTCGGGATTTTTTTTGGTTTCATCACATACATATCAAAGATATGAGACAACGTTCGTGCATCTTTTTTTCACTGTGATGTTAATCATTTTTAGTAGAAAGACATGGAAATTTAGGCTTGTTTTCAAATTCATGAACATTTTTCAATTTCCTTATTATTTTCGGAGAACAAGTTTGTAACGCTGTCGGTACATAGTGGAGTTTGACCAGTTAACTTACCGTGAAAAGTCGTACAAAGTGAACGCAAAGTTGTGCAAAGTGATTACAAAGTTTGTAGATGTATTTGTATGTTTGACCTAAGTTGCTGGCATATAGAAACCCGCAATTGTAAAGTCACACAAATGAATAAAAGCGAGATGAAAACAGCCTATATTAGCAGAGTATCACATGAGCTAACTGACCATAAAGATGATAGAAACAGCATGCAAAGTTGATAAAAGCGTTCAAAACGTTGGCGGAGTTGCATGTATATATAACCTAAGTCATTGGAATGCCAACCCCGCAGTTAAATTTCGAAAACATTAAGTATATGTCTAGAAAATTCCCGATATGTAAGCAGATTATCGCAACTGCGAACCGAAAATCGAAGACAAACTGCTTACAAAGTTATGAAAAACGAATGCAAAGTTTGTAGATTCGTTTGGCAATGTTACATATGATATTATATTGACGGGTTCCATAGTCAAAAGTTCGAAAACGTAAATACATATTTCGCACATTGCCGTTAAAGTAGCGTACTATCACTCGGAGCATGTAGAGGTCATAGGTCAATTCAAGAAGTTACTTGTACAAAAGCTATCAAGTTTAAAACAGTTTCAAAAATGAAATAGTCGCTAATTCGAGTATATTTCAAATTACGTAAGCAGTAGTGTGGGTAGGTGAAGAGACCAAGTTTAAAGTTAAACTCAATCGGGCATGGTTAGTTCTTGCATGGGAGACTGCCTGCGAAAACCAGCTCGGGATTTTTTTTGGTTTCATCACATACATATCAAGATATGAGACAACGTTCGTGCATCTTTTTTTTCACTGTGATGTTAATCATTTTTAGTAGAAAGACATGGAAATCTAGGCTTGTTTTCAAATCATGAACATTTTTCAATTCCCAATTATTTTCGGAGAACAAGTTGGTGACGCTGTCGGCACATAGTGGAGTTTGACCAGTTAACTTACCGTGAAAAGTCGTACAAAGTGAACGCAAAGTTGTGTAAAGTGATTACAAAGTTTGTAGATGTATTTGTATGTTTGACCTAAGTTGTTGGCATATAGAAACCCGCAATTGTAAAGTCACTCAAATGAATAAAAGGGAGATGAAAACAGCCTATATTAGCAGAGTATCACATGAGCTGACTGACCATAAAGATGAGAGAAACAGCATGCAAAGTTGATAAAAGCGTTCAAAACGTTGGCGGAGTTGCATGTATATATAACCTAAGTCATTGGAATGCCAACCCCGCAGTTAAATTTCGAAAACATTAAGTATATGTCTAGAAAATTCCCGATATGTAAGCAGATTATCGTAACTGCGAACCGAAAATCGAAGACAAACTGCTTACAAAGTTATGAAAAGCGATTGCAAAGTTTGTAGATTCGTTTGGCAATGTTACATATGATATTATATTGACGGGTTCCATAGTCAAAAGTTCGAAAACGTAAATACATATTTCGCACATTGCCGTTAAAGTAGCGTACTATCACTCGGAGCATGTAGAGGTCATAGGTCAATTCAAGAAGTTACTTGTACAAAAGCTATCAAGTTTAAAACAGTTTCAAAAATGAAATAGTCGCTAATTCAAGTATATTTCAAATTACGTAAGCAGTAGTGTGGGTAGGTAAAGAAACAAAGTTTAAAGTTAAACTCAATCGGGCATGGTTAGTTCTTGCATGTTAGACTGCCTGAGAAAACCAGCTGGGGATTTTTTTTGGTTTCATCACATACATATCAAAGATATGAGACAACGTTCATGCATCTTTTTTCACTGTGATGTTAATCATTTTTAGTAGAAAGACATGGAAATTTAGGCTTGTTTTCAAATTCATGAACATTTTTCAATTTCCTTATTATTTTCGGAGAACAAGTTGGTGACGCTGTCGGTACATAGTGGAGTTTGACCAGTTAACTTACCGTGAAAAGTCGTACAAAGTGAACGCAAAGTTGTGCAAAGTGATTACAAAGTTTGTAGATGTATTTGTATGTATGACCTAAGTTGTTGGCATATAGAAACCCGCAATTGTAAAGTCAAACAAATGAATAAAAGCGAGATGAAAACAGCCTATATTAGCAGAGTATCACATGAGCTGACTGACCATAAAGATGATAGAAACAGCATGCAAAGTTGATAAAAGCGTTCAAAACGTTGGCGGAGTTGCATGTATATATAATATAAGTCATTGGAATGCCAACCCCGCAGTTAAATTTCGAAAACATTAAGTATATGTTTAGAAAATCTCCGATATGTAAGCAGATTATCGCAACTGCGAACCGAAAATCGAAGACAAACTGCTTACAAAGTTATGAAAAGCGATTGCAAAGTTTGTAGATTCGTTTGGCAATGTTACATATGATATTATATTGACGGGTTCCATAGTCAAAAGTTCGAAAACGTAAATACATATTTCGCACATTGCCGTTAAAGTAGCGTACTATCACTCGGAGCATGTAGAGGTCATAGGTCAATTCAAGAAGTTACTTGTACAAAAGCTATCAAGTTTAAAACAGTTTCAAATATGAAATAGTCGCTAATTCGAGTATATTTCCAATTACGTAAGCAGTAGTGTGGGTAGGTGAAGAGACAAAGTTTAAAGTTAAACTCAATCGGGCATGGTTAGTTCTTGCATGGGAGACTGCCTGAGAAAACCAGCTGAGGATTTTTTTAGGTTTCATCACATACATATCAAAGATATGAGACAACGTTCGTGCATCTTTTTTTCACTGTGATGTTAATCATTTTTAGTAGAAAGACATGGAAATTTAGGCTTGTTTTCAAATTCATGAGTATTTTTCAATTTCCTTATTATTTTCGGAGAACAAGTTGGTGACGCTGTCGGTACATAGTGGAGTTTGACCAGTTAACTTACCGTGAAAAGTCGTACAAAGTGAACGCAAAGTAGTGCAAAGTGATTACAAAGTTTGTAGATGTATTTGTATGTATGACCTAAGTTGTTGGCATATAGAAACCCGCAATTGTAAAGTCAAACAAATGAATAAAAGCGAGATGAAAACAGCCTATATTAGCAGAGTATCACATGAGCTGACTGACCATAAAGATGATAGAAACAGCATGCAAAGTTGATAAAAGCGTTCAAAACGTTGGCGGAGTTGCATGTATATATAACCTAAGTCATTGGAATGCCAACCCCGCAGTTAAATTTCGAAAACATTAAGTATATGTCTAGAAAATTCCCGATATGTAAGCAGATTATCGTAACTGCGAACCGAAAATCGAAGACAAACTGCTTACAAAGTTATGAAAAGCGATTGCAAAGTTTGTAGATTCGTTTGGCAATGTTACATATGATATTATATTGACGGGTTCCATAGTCAAAAGTTCGAAAACGTAAATACATATTTCGCACATTGCCGTTAAAGTAGCGTACTATCACTCGGAGCATGTAGAGGTCATAGGTCAATTCAAGAAGTTACTTGTACAAAAGCTATCAAGTTTAAAACAGTTTCAAATATGAAATAGTCGTTAATTCGAGTATATTTCCAATTACATAAGCAGTAGTGTGGGTAGGTGAAGAGACAAAGTTTAAAGTTAAACTCAATCGGGCATGGTTAGTTCTTGCATGGCAGACTGCCTGAGAAAACCAGCTGAAGATTTTTTTTAGGTTTCATCACATACATATCAAAGATATGAGACAACGTTTGTGCATCTTTTTTCACTGTGATGTTAATCATTTTTAGTAGAAAGACATGGAAATTTAGGCTTGTTTTCAAATTCATGAACATTTTTCAATTTCCTTATTATTTTCGGAGAACAAGTTGGTGACGCTGTCGGTACATAGTGGAGTTTGACCAGTTAACTTACCGTGAAAAGTCGTACAAAGTGAACGCAAAGTTGTGCAAAGTGATTACAAAGTTTGTAGATGTATTTGTATGTTTGACCTAAGTTGTTGGCATATAGAAACCCGCAATTGTAAAGTCAAACAAATGAATAAAAGCGAGATGAAAACAGCCTATATTAGCAGAGTATCATATGAGCTGACTGACCATAAAGATGATAGAAACAGCATGCAAAGTTGATAAAAGCGTTCAAAACGTTGGCGGAGTTGCATGTATATATAACATAAGTCATTGGAATGCCAACCCCGCAGTTGAATTTCGAAAACATTAAGTATATGTCTAGAAAATTCCCGATATGTAAGCAGATTATCGCAACTGCGAACCGAAAATCGAAGACAAACTGCTTACAAAGTTATGAAAAGCGATTGCAAAGTTTGTAGATTCGTTTGGCAATGTTACATATGATATTATATTGACGGGTTCCATAGTCAAAAGTTCGAAAACGTAAATACATATTTCGCACATTGCCGTTAAAGTAGCGTAGAGCATGTAGAGGTCATAGGTCAATTCAAGAAGTTACTTGTACAAAAGCTATCAAGTTTAAAACAGTTTCAAAAATGAAATAGTCGCTAATTCGTGTATATTTCAAATTACGTAAGCAGTAGTGTGGGTAGCTGAAGAGACAAAGTTTAAAGTTAAGCTCAATCGGGCATGGTTAGTTCTTGCATGGGAGACTGCCTGAGAAAACCAGCTGGGGATTTTTTTTGGATTCATCACATACATATCAAAGATATGAGACAACGTTCGTGCATCTTTTTTTCACTGTGATGTTAATCATTTTTAGTAGAAAGACATGGAAATTTAGGCTTGTTTTCAAATTCATGAACATTTTTTCAATTTCCTTATTATTTTCGGAGAACAAGTTGGTGACGCTGTCGGTACATAGTGGAGTTTGACCAGTTAACTTACCGTGAAAAGTCGTACAAAGTGAACGCAAAGTTGTGCAAAGTGATTACAAAGTTTGTAGATGTATTTGTATGTTTGACCTAAGTTGTTGGCATATAGAAACCCGCAATTGTAAAGTCAAACAAATGAATAAAAGCGAGATGCAAACAGCCTATATTAGCAGAGTATCACATGAGCTGACTGACCATAAAGATGATAGAAACAGCATGCAAAGTTGATAAAAGCATTCAAAACGTTGGCGGAGTTGCATGTATATATAACCTAAGTCATTGGAATGCCAACCCCGCAGTTAAATTTCGAAAACATTAAGTATATGTCTAGAAAATTCCCGATATGTAAGCAGATTATCGCAACTGCGAACCGAAAATCGAAGACAAACTGCTTACAAAGTTATGAAAAGCGATTGCAAAGTTTGTAGATTCGTTTGGCAATGTTACATATGATATTATATTGACGGGTTCCATAGTCAAAAGTTCGAAAACGTAAATACATATTACGCACATTGCCGTTAAAGTAGCGTACTATCACTCGGAGCATGTAGAGGTCATAGGTCAATTCAAGAAGTTACTTGTACAAAAGCTATCAAGTTTAAAACAGTTTCAAAAATGAAATAGTCGCTAATTCGAGTATATTTCCAATTACGTAAGCAGTAGTGTGGGTAGGTGAAGAGACAAAGTTTAAAGTTAAATTCAATCGGGCATGGTTAGTTCTTGCATGGGAGACTGCCTGAGAAAACCAGCTGGGGATTTTTTTTTGGTTTCATCACATACATATCAAAGATATGAGACAACGTTCGTGCATCTTTTTTTCACTGTGATGTTAATCATTTTTAGTAGAAAGACATGGAAATTTAGGCTTGTTTTCAAATTCATGAACATTTTTCAATTTCCTTATTATTTTCGGAGAACATGTTGGTGACGCTGTCGGTACATAGTGGAGTTTGACCAGTTAACTTACAGTGAAAATTCGTACAAAGTGAACGCAAAGTTGTGCAAAGTGATTACAAAGTTTGTAGATGTATTTGTATGTTTGACCTAAGTTGTTGGTATATAGAAACCCGCAATTGTAAAGTCAAACAAATGAATAAAAGCGAGATGAAAACAGCCTATATTAGCAGAGTATCACATGAGCTGACTGACCATAAAGATGATAGAAACAGCATGCAAAGTTGATAAAAGCGTTCAAAACGTTGGCGGAGTTGCATGTATATATAACCTAAGTCATTGGAATGCCAACCCCGCAGTTAAATTTCGAAAACATTAAGTATATGTCTAGAAAATTCCCGATATGTAAGCAGATTATCGCAACTGCGAACCGAAAATCGAAGACAAACTGCTTACAAAGTTATGAAAAGCGATTGCAAAGTTTGTAGATTCGTTTGGCAATGTTACATATGATATTATATTGACGGGTTCCATAGTCAAAAGTTCGAAAACGTAAATACATATTTCGCGCATTGCCGTTAAAGTTGCGTACTATCACTCGGAGCATGTATAGGTCATAGGTCAATTCAAGAAGTTACTTGTACTAAAGCTATTAAGTTTAAAACAGTTTCAAAAATGAAATAGTCGCTAATTCGAGTATATTTCAAATTACGTAAGCAGTAGTGTGGGTAGGTGAATAGACAAAGTTTAAAGTTAAGCTCAATCGGGCATGGTTAGTTCTTGCATGGGAGACTGCCTGAGAAAACCAGCTGGGGATTTTTTTTTGGTTTCATCACATACATATCAAAGATATGAGACAACGTTCGTGCATCTTTTTTTCACTGTGATGTTAATCATTTTTAGTAGAAAGATATGGAAATTTAGGCTTGTTTTCAAATTCATGAACATTTTTCAATTTCCTTATTATTTTCGGAGAACATGTTGGTGACGCTGTCGGTACATAGTGGAGTTTGACCAGTTAACTTACAGTGAAAATTCGTACAAAGTGAACGCAAAGTTGTGCAAAGTGATTACTAAGTTTGTAGATGTATTTGTATGTTTGACCTAAGTTGTTGGTATATAGAAACCCGCAATTGTAAAGTCAAACAAATGAATAAAAGCGAGATGAAAACAGCCTATATTAGCAGAGTATCACATGAGCTGACTGACCATAAAAATGATAGAAACAGCATGCAAAGTTGATAAAAGCGTTCAAAACGTTTGTGGAGTTGCATGTATATATAACTTAAGTCATTGGAATGCCAAGCCCGCAGTTAAATTTCGAAAACATTAAGTATATGTCTAGAAAATTCCCGATATGTAAGCAGATTATCGCAACTGCGAACCGAAAATCGAAGACAAACTGCTTACAAAGTTATGAAAAGCGATTGCAAAGTTTGTAGATTCGTTTGGCAATGTTACATATGATATTATATTGACGGGTTCCATAGTCAAAAGTTCGAAAACGTAAATACATATTTCGCACATTGCCGTTAAAGTTGCGTACTATCACTCGGAGCATGTATAGGTCATAGGTCAATTCAAGAAGTTACTTGTACTAAAGCTATTAAGTTTAAAACAGTTTCAAAAATGAAATAGTCGCTAATTCGAGTATATTTCAAATTACGTAAGCAGTAGTGTGGGTAGGTGAATAGACAAAGTTTAAAGTTAAGCTCAATCGGGCATGGTTAGTTCTTGCATGGGAGACTGCCTGAGAAAACCAGCTGGGGATTTTTTTTTGGTTTCATCACATACATATCAAAGATATGAGACAACGTTCGTGCATCTTTTTTTCACTGTGATGTTAATCATTTTTAGTAGAAAGACATGGAAATTTAGGCTTGTTTTCAAATTCATGAACATTTTTCAATTTCCTTATTATTTTCGGAGAACAAGTTGGTGACGCTGTCGGTTCATTGTGGAGTTTGACCAGTTAACTTACCGTGAAAAGTCGTACAAAGTGAACGCAAAGTTGTGCAAAGTGATTACAAAGTTTGTAGATGTATTTGTATGTTTGACCTAAGTTGTTGGCATATAGAAACCCGCAATTGTAAAGTCAAACAAATGAATAAAAGCGAGATGAAAACAGCCTATATTAGCAGAGTATCACATGAGCTGACTGACCATAAAGATGATAGAAACAGCATGCAAAGTTGATAAAAGCGTTCAAAACGTTGGCGGAGTTGCATGTATATATAACCTACGTCATTGGAATGCCAACCCCGCAGTTAAATTTCGAAAACATTAAGTATATGTCTAGAAAATTCCCGATATGTAAGCAGATTATCGCAACTGCGAACCGAAAATCGAAGACAAACTGCTTACAAAGTTATGAAAAGCGATTGCAAAGTTTGTAGATTCGTTTGGCAATGTTACATATGATATTATATTGACGGGTTCCATAGTCAAAAGTTCGAAAACGTAAATACATATTTCGCACATTGCCGTTAAAGTAGCGTACTATCACTCGGAGCATGTAGAGGTCAAAGGTCAATTCAAGAAGTTACTTGTACAAAAGCTATCAAGTTTAAAACAGTTTCAAAAATGAAATAGTCGCTAATTCGAGTATATTTCAAATTACGTAAGCAGTAGTGTGGGTAGGTGAAGAGACAAAGTTTAAAGTTAAGCTCAATCGGGCATGGTTAGTTCTTGCATGGGAGACTGCCTGAGAAAACCAGCTGGGGATTTTTTTTGGTTTCATCACATACATATCAAAGATATGAGACAACGTTCGTGCATCTTTTTTTTCACTGTGATGTTAATCATTTTTAGTAGAAAGACATGGAAATCTAGGCTTGTTTTCAAATTCATGAACATTTTTCAATTTCCCTATTATTTTCGGAGAACAAGATGGTGACGCTGTCGGCACATAGTGGAGTTTGACCAGTTAACTTACCGTGAAAAGTCGTACAAAGTGAACGCAAAGTTGTGCAAAGTGATTACAAAGTTTGTAGATGTATTTGTATGTTTGACCTAAGTTGTTGGCATATAGAAACCCGCAATTGTAAAGTCAAACAAATGAATAAAAGCGAGATGAAAACAGCCTATATTAGCAGTGTATCACATGAGCTGACTGACCGTAAAGACGATAGAAACAGCATGCAAAGTTGATAAAAGCGTTCAAAACGTTGGCGGAGTTGCATGTATATATAACCTAAGTCATTGGAATGCCAACCCCGCAGTTAAATTTCGAAAACATTAAGTATATGTCTAGAAAATTCCCGATATGTAAGCAGATTATCGCAACTGCGAACCGAAAATCGAAGACAAACTGCTTACAAAGTTATGAAAAGCGATTGCAAAGTTTGTAGATTCGTTTGGCAATGTTACATATGATATTATATTGACGGGTTCCATAGTCAAAAGTTCGAAAACGTAAATACATATTTCGCACATTGCCGTTAAAGTAGCGTACTATCACTCGGAGCATGTAGAGGTCATAGGTCAATTCAAGAAGTTACTTGTACAAAAGCTATCAAGTTTAAAACAGTTTCAAAAATGAAATAGTCGCTAATTCGAGTATATTTCCAATTACGTAAGCAGTAGTGTGGGTAGGTGAAGAGACAAAGTTTAAAGTTAAACTCAATCGGGCATGGTTAGTTCTTGCATGGGAGACTGCCTGAGAAAACCAGCTGAGGATTTTTTTTGGTTTCATCACATACATATCAAAGATATGAGACAACGTTCGTGCATCTTTTTTTTCACTGTGATGTTAATCATTTTTAGTAGAAAGACATGGGAATCTAGGCTTGTTTTCAAATTCATGAACATTTTTCAATTTCCTTATTATTTTCGGAGAACAAGTTGGTGACGCTGTCGGCACATAGTGGAGTTTGACCAGTTAACTTACCGTGAAAAGTCGTACAAAGTGAACGCAAAGTTGTGCAATGTGATTACAAAGTTTGTAGATGTATTTGTATGTTTGACCTAAGTTGTTGGCATATAGAAACCCGCAATTGTAAAGTCAAACAAATGAATAAAAGCGAGATGAAAACAGCCTATATTAGCAGAGTATCACATGAGCTGACTGACCATAAAGATGATAGAAACAGCATGCAAAGTTGATAAAAGCGTTCAAAACGTTGGCGGAGTTGCATGACATATATAACCTAAGTCATTGGAATGCCAGCCCCGCAGTTAAATTTCGAAAACATTAAGTATATGTCTGGAAAGTTCCCGATATGTAAGCTGATTATCGCAACTGCGAACCGAAAATCGAAGACAAACTGCTTACAAAGTTATGAAAAGCGATTGCAAAGTTTGTAGATTCGTTTGGCAATGTTACATATGATATTATATTGACGGGTTCCATAGTCAAAAGTTCGAAAACGTAAATACATATTTCGCACATTGCCGTTAAAGTAGCGTACTATCACTCGGAGCATGTAGAGGTCATAGGTCAATTCAAGAAGTTACTTGTACAAAAGCTATCAAGTTTAAAACAGTTTCAAAAATGAAATAGTCGCTAATTCGAGTATATTTCAAATTACGTAAGCAGTAGTGTGGGTAGGTGAATAGACAAAGTTTGAAGTTAAGCTCAATCGGGCATGGTTAGTTCTTGCATGGGAGACTGCCTGAGAAAACCAGCTGGGGATTTTTTTTTGGTTTCATCACATACATATCAAAGATATGGGACAACGTTCGTGCATCTTTTTTTTGCACTGTGATGTTAATCATTTTTAGTAGAAAGACATGGAAATCTAGGCTTGTTTTCAAATTCATGAACATTTTTCAATTTCCCTATTATTTTCGGAGAACAAGTTGGTGACGCTGTCGGCACATAGTGGAGTTTGACCAGTTAACTTACCGTGAAAAGTCGTACAAAGTGAACGCAAAGTTGTGCAAAGTGATTACAAAGTTTGTAGATGTATTTGTATGTTTAACCTAAGTTGTTGGCATATAGAAACCCGCAATTGTAAAGTCAAACAAATGAATAAAAGCGAGATGAAAACAGCCTATAATAGCAGAGTATCACATGAGCTGACTGACCATAAAGATGATAGAAACAGCATGCAAAGTTGATAAAAGCGTTCAAAACGTTGGTGGAGTTGCATGTATATATAACTTAAGTCATTGGAATGCCAACCCCGCAGTTAAATTTCGAAAACATTAAGTATATGTCTAGAAAATTCCCGATATGTAAGCAGATTATCGCAACTGCGAACCGAAAATCGAAGACAAACTGCTTACAAAGTTATGAAAAGCGATTGCAAAGTTTGTAGATTCGTTTGGCAATGCTACATATGATATTATATTGACGGGTTCCATAGTCAAAAGTTCGAAAACGTAAATACATATTTCGCACATTGCCGTTAAAGTAGCGTACTATCACTCCGAGCATGTAGAAGTCATAGGTCAATTCAAGAAGTTACTTGTACAAAAGCTTTCAAGTTTAAAACAGTTTCAAAAATGAAATAGTCGCTAATTCGAGTATATTTCAAATTACGTAAGCAGTAGTGTGGGTAGGTGAAGAGACAAAGTTTAAAGTTAAGCTCAATCGGGCATGGTTAGTTCTAGCATGGGAGACTGCCTGAGAAAACCACTGAGGATTTTTTTAGGTTTCATCACATACATATCAAAGATATGAGACAACGTTCGTGCATCTTTTTTTTCACTGTGATGTTAATCATTTTTAGTAGAAAGACATGGAAATCTAGGCTTGTTTTCAAATTCATGAACATTTTTCAATTTCCCTATTATTTTCGGAGAACAAGTTGGTGACGCTGTCGGCATATAGAGGAGTTTGACCAGTTAACTTAACGTGAAAAGTCGTACAAAGTGAACGCAAAGTTGTGCAAAGTGATTACAAAGTTTGTAGATGTATTTGTATGTTTGACCTAAGTTGTTGGCATATAGAAACCCGCAATTGTAAAGTCAAACAAATGAATAAAAGCGAGATGAAAACAGCCTATAATAGAAGAGTATCACATGAGCTGACTGACCATAAAGATGATAGAAACAGCATGCAAAGTTGATAAAAGCGTTCAAAACGTTGGTGGAGTTGCATGTATATATAACTTAAGTCATTGGAATGCCAACCCCGCAGTTAAATTTCGAAAACATTAAGTATATGTCTAGAAAATTCCCGATATGTAAGCAGATTATCGCAACTGCGAACCGAAAATCGAAGACAAACTGCTTACAAAGTTATGAAAATCGATTGCAAAGTTTGTAGATTCGTTTGGCAATGTTACATATGATATTACATTGACGGGTTCCATAGTCAAAAGTTCGAAAACGTAAATACATATTTCGCACATTGCCGTTAAAGTAGCGTACTATCACTCGGAGCATGTAGAGGTCATAGGTCAATTCAAGAAGTTACTTGTACAAAAGCTATCAAGTTTAAAACAGTTTCAAAAATGAAATAGTCGCTAATTCGAGTATATTTCCAGTTACGGAGGCAGTAGTGTGGGTAGTTGAAGAGACAAAGTTTAAAGTTAAGCTCAATCGGGCATGGTTAGTTCTTGCATGGGAGACTGCCTGAGAAAACCAGCTGGAGATTTTTTTTTCTTTCATCATATACATATCAAAGATATGAGAAAACGTTCGTGCATCTTTTTCTTCACTGTGATGTTAATCATTTTTAGTAGAAAGACATAGAAATTTAGGCTTGTTTTCAAATTCATGAACATTTTTCAATTTCCCTATTATTTTCGGAGAACAAGTTGGTGACGCTGTCGGCACATAGTGGAGTTTGACCAGTTAACTTACCGTGAAAAGTCGTACAAAGTGAACGCAAAGTTGTGCAAAGTGATTACAAAGTTTGTAGATGTATTTGTATGTTTGACCTAAGTTGTTGGCATATAGAAACCCGCAATTGTAAAGTCAAACAAATGAATAAAAGCGAGATGAAAACAGCCTATAATAGCAGAGTATCACATGAGCTGACTGACCATAAAGATGATAGAAACAGCATGCAAAGTTGATAAAAGCGTTCAAAACGTTGGTGGAGTTGCATGTATATATAACTTAAGTCATTGGAATGCCAACCCCGCAGTTAAATTTCGAAAACATTAAGTATATGTCTAGAAAATTCCCGATATGTAAGCAGATTATCGCAACTGCGAACCGAAAATCGAAGACAAACTGCTTACAAAGTTATGAAAAGCGATTGCAAAGTTTGTAGATTCGTTTGGCAATGCTACATATGATATTATATTGGCGGGTTCCATAGTCAAAAGTTCGAAAACGTAAATACATATTTCGCACATTGCCGTTAAAGTAGCGTACTATCACTCCGAGCATGTAGAAGTCATAGGTCAATTCAAGAAGTTACTTGTACAAAAGCTATCAAGTTTAAAACAGTTTCAAAAATGAAATAGTCGCTAATTCGAGTATATTTCCAATTACGTAAGCAGTAGTGTGGGTAGGTGAAGAGACAAAGTTTAAAGTTAAACTCAATCGGGCATGGTTAGTTCTTGCATGGGAGACTGCCTGAGAAAACCACTGAGGAATTTTTTAGGTTTCATCACATACATATCAAAGATATAAGACAACGTTCGTGCATCTTTTTTTTCACTGTGATGTTAATCATTTTTAGTAGAAAGACATGGAAATCTAGGCTTGTTTTCAAATTCATGAACATTTTTCAATTTCCCTATTATTTTCGGAGAACAAGTTGGTGACGCTGTCGGCATATAGAGGAGTTTGACCAGTTAACTTACCGTGAAAAGTCGTACAAAGTGAACGCAAAGTTGTGCAAAGTGATTACAAAGTTTGTAGATGTATTTGTATGTTTGACCTAAGTTGTTGGCATATAGAAACCCGCAATTGTAAAGTCAAACAAATGAATAAAAGCGAGATGAAAACAGCCTATAATAGCAGAGTATCACATGAGCTGACTGACCATAAAGATGATAGAAACAGCATGCAAAGTTGATAAAAGCGTTCAAAACGTTGGTGGAGTTGCATGTATATATAACTTAAGTCATTGGAATGCCAACCCCGCAGTTAAATTTCGAAAACATTAAGTATATGTCTAGAAAATTCCCGATATGTAAGCAGATTATCGCAACTGCGAACCGAAAATCGAAGACAAACTGCTTACAAAGTTATGAAAAGCGATTGCAAAGTTTGTAGATTCGTTTGGCAATGTTACATATGATATTATATTGACGGGTTCCATAGTCAAAAGTTCGAAAACGTAAATACATATTTCGCACATTGCCGTTAAAGTAGCGTACTATCACTCCGAGCATGTAGAAGTCATAGGTCAATTCAAGAAGTTACTTGTACAAAAGCTTTCAAGTTTAAAACAGTTTCAAAAATGAAATAGTCGCTAATTCGAGTATATTTCAAATTACGTAAGCAGTAGTGTGGGTAGTTGAAGAGTCAAAGTTTAAAGTTAAGCTCAATCGGGCATGGTTAGTACTTGCATGGGAGACTGCCTGAGAAAACCAGCTGGAGATTTTTTTTTGGTTTCATCACATACATATCAAAGATATGAGACAATGTTCGTGCATCTTTTTTTCTCTGTGATGTTAATCATTTTTAGTAGAAAGACATGGAAATTTAGGCTTGTTTTCAAATTCATGAACATTTTTCAATTTCCCTATTATTTTCGGAGAACAAGTTGGTGACGCTGTCGGCACATAGTGGAGTTTGACCTGTTAACTTACCGTGAAAAGTCGTACAAAGTGAACGCAAAGTTGTGCAAAGTGATTACAAAGTTTGTAGATGTATTTGTATGTTTGACCTAAGTTGTTGGCATATAGAAACCCGCAATTGTAAAGTCAAACAAATGAATAAAAGCGAGATGAAAACAGCCTATATTAGCAGAGTATCACATGAGCTGACTGACCGTAAAGATGATAGAAGCAGCATGCAAAGTTGATAAAAGCGTTCAAAACGTTGGCGGAGTTGCATGTATATATAACCTAAGTCATTGGAATGCCAACCCCGCAGTTAAATTTCGAAAACATTGAGTATATGTCTAGAAAATTCCCGATATGTAAGCAGATTATCGCAACTGCGAACCGAAAATCGAAGACAAAATGCTTACAAAGTTATGAAAAGCGATTGCAAAGTTTGTAGAATCGTTTGGCAATGTTACATATGATATTATATTGACGGATTCCATAGTCAAAAGTTCGAAAACGTAAATACACATTTCGCACATTGCCGTTAAAGTAGCGTACTATCACTCGAAGCATGTAGAGGTCATAGCTCAATTCAAGAAGTTACTTGTACAAAAGCTATCAAGTTTAAAACAGTTTCAAAAATGAAATAGACGCTAATTCGAGTATATTTCAAATTACGTAAGCAGTAGTGTGGGTAGTTGAAGAGTCAAAGTTTAAAGTTAAGCTCAATCGGGCATGGTTAGTTCTTGCATGGGAGACTGCCTGAGAAAACCAGCTGGAGATTTTTTTTTGGTTTCATCACATACATATCAAAGATATGAGACAATGTTCGTGCATCTTTTTTTCTCTGTGATGTTAATCATTGTTAGTAGAAAGACATGGAAATTTAGGCTTGTTTTCAAATTCATGAACATTTTTCAATTTCCCTATTATTTTCGGAGAACAAGTTGGTGACGCTGTCGGCACATAGTGGAGTTTGACCTGTTAACTTACCGTGAAAAGTCGTACAAAGTGAACGCAAAGTTGTGCAAAGTGACTACAAAGTTTGTAGATGTATTTGTATGTTTGACCTAAGTTGTTGGCATATAGAAACCCGCAATTGTAAAGTCAAACAAATGAATAAAAGCGAGATGAAAACAGCCTATATTAGCAGAGTATCACATGAGCTGACTGACCGTAAAGATGATAGAAGCAGCATGCAAAGTTGATAAAAGCGTTCAAAACGTTGGCGGAGTTGCATGTATATATAACCTAAGTCATTGGAATGCCAACCCCGCAGTTAAATTTCGAAAACATTGAGTATATGTCTAGAAAATTCCCGATATGTAAGCAGATTATCGCAACTGCGAACCGAAAATCGAAGACAAAATGCTTACAAAGTTATGAAAAGCGATTGCAAAGTTTGTAGAATCGTTTGGCAATGTTACATATGATATTATATTGATGGATTCCATAGTCAAAAGTTCGAAAACGTAAATACACATTTCGCACATTGCCGTTAAAGTAGCGTACTATCACTCGAAGCATGTAGAGGTCATAGCTCAATTCAAGAAGTTACTTGTACAAAAGCTATCAAGTTTAAAACAGTTTCAAAAATGAAATAGACGCTAATTCGAGTATATTTCAAATTACTTAAGCAGTAGTGTGGGTAGTTGAAGAGTCAAAGTTTAAAGTTAAGCTCAATCGGGCATGGTTAGTTCTTGCATGGGAGACTGCCTGAGAAAACCAGCTGGAGATTTTTTTTTGGTTTCATCACATACATATCAAAGATATGAGACAATGTTCGTGCATCTTTTTTTCTCTGTGATGTTAATCATTTTTAGTAGAAAGACATGGAAATTTAGGCTTGTTTTCAAATTCATGAACATTTTTCAATTTCCCTATTATTTTCGGAGAACAAGTTGGTGACGCTGTCGGCACATAGTGGAGTTTGACCTGTTAACTTACCGTGAAAAGTCGTACAAAGTGAACGCAAAGTTGTGCAAAGTGATTACAAAGTTTGTAGATGTATTTGTTTGTTTGACCTAAGTTGTTGGCATATAGAAACCCGCAATTGTAAAGTCAAACAAATGAATAAAAGCGAGATGAAAACAGCCTATATTAGCAGAGTATCACATGAGCTGACTGACCGTAAAGATGATAGAAGCAGCATGCAAAGTTGATAAAAGCGTTCAAAACGTTGGCGGAGTTGCATGTATATATAACCTAAGTCATTGGAATGCCAACCCCGCAGTTAAATTTCGAAAACATTGAGTATATGTCTAGAAAATTCCCGATATGTAAGCAGATTATCGCAACTGCGAACCGAAAATCGAAGACAAAATGCTTACAAAGTTATGAAAAGCGATTGCAAAGTTTGTAGAATCGTTTGGCAATGTTACATATGATATTATATTGACGGATTCCATAGTCAAAAGTTCGAAAACGTAAATACACATTCCGCACATTGCCGTTAAAGTAACGTACTATCACTCGAAGCATGTAGAGGTCATAGGTCAATTCAAGAAGTTACTTGTACAAAAGCTATCAAGTTTATAACAGTTTCAAAGATGAAATAGTCGCTAATTCGAGTATATTTCAAATTACGTAAGCAGTAGTGTGGGTAGTTGAAGAGACAAAGTTTAAAGTTAAGCTCAATCGGGCATGGTTAGTTCTTGCATGGGAGACTGCCTGAGAAAACCAGCTGGAGATTTTTTTTTGGTTTCATCACATACATATCAAAGATATGAGACAATGTTCGTGCATCTTTTTTTCTCTGTGATATTAATCATTTTTAGTAGAAGACATGGAAATTTAGGCTTGTTTTCAAATTCATGAACATTTTTCAATTTCCCTATTATTTTCGGAGAACAAGTTGGTGACGCTGTCGGCACATAGTGGAGTTTGACCTGTTAACTTACCGTGAAAAGTCGTACAAAGTGAACGCAAAGTTGTGCAGAGTGACTACAAAGTTTGTAGATGTATTTGTATGTTTGACTAAGTTGTTGGCATATAGAAACCCGCAATTGTAAAGTCAAACAAATGAATAAAAGCGAGATGAAAACAGCCTATATAAGCAGAGTATCACATGAGCTGACTGACCGTAAAGATGATAGAAGCAGCATGCAAAGTTGATAAAAGCGTTCAAAACGTTGGCGGAGTTGCATGTATATATAACCTAAGTCATTGGAATGCCAACCCCGCATTTAAATTTCGAAAACGTTGAGTATATGTCTAGAAAATTCCCGATATGTAAGCAGATTATCGCAACTGCGAACCGAAAATCGAAGACAAAATGCTTACAAAGTTATGAAAAGCGATTGCAAAGTTTGTAGAATCGTTTGGCAATGTTAGATATGATATTATATTGACGGATTCCATAGTCAAAAGTTCGAAAACGTAAATACACATTTCGCACATTGCCGTTAAAGTAACGTACTATCACTCGAAGCATGTAGAGGTCATAGGTCAATTCAAGAAGTTACTTGTACAAAAGCTATCAAGTTTAAAACAGTTTCAAAGATGAAATAGTGGCTAATTCGAGTATATTTCCAATTACGTAAGCAGTAGTGTGGGTAGTTGAAGAGACAAAGTTTAAAGTTAAGCTCAATCGGGCATGGTTAGTTCTTGCATGGGAGACTGCCTGAGAAAACCAGCTGGAGATTTTTTTTTGGTTTCATCACATACATATCAAAGATATGAGACAATGTTCGTGCATCTTTTTTTCTCTGTGATATTAATCATTTTTAGTAGAAAGACATGGAAATTTAGGCTTGTTTTCAAATTCATGAACATTTTTCAATTTCCCTATTATTTTCGGAGAACAAGTTGGTGACGCTGTCGGCACATAGTGGAGTTTGACCTGTTAACTTACCTTGAAAAGTCGAACAAAGTGAACGCAAAGTTGTGCAGAGTGACTACAAAGTTTGTAGATGTATTTGTATGTTTGACCTAAGTTGTTGGCATATAGAAACCCGCAATTGTAAAGTCAAACAAATGAATAAAAGCGAGATGAAAACAGCCTATATAAGCAGAGTATCACATGAGCTGACTGACCGTAAAGATGATAGAAGCAGCATGCAAAGTTGATAAAAGCGTTCAAAACGTTGGCGGAGTTGCATGTATATATAACCTAAGTCATTGGAATGCCAACCCCGCAGTTAAATTTCGAAAACATTGAGTATATGTGTAGAAAATTCCCGATATGTAAGCAGATTATCGCAACTGCGAACCGAAAATCGAAGACAAAATGCTTACAAAGTTATGAAAAGCGATTGCAAAGTTTGTAGAATCGTTTGGCAATGTTACATATGATATTATTTTGACGGATTCCATAGTCAAAAGTTCGAAAACGTAAATACACATTTCGCACATTGCCGTTAAAGTAACGTACTATCACTCGAAGCATGTAGAGGACATAGGTCAATTCAAGAAGTTACTTGTACAAAAGCTATCAAGTTTAAAACAGTTTCAAAGATGAAATAGTCGCTAATTCGAGTATATTTCCAATTACGTAAGCTGTAGTGTGGGTAGTTGAAGAGACAAAGTTTAAAGTTAAGCTCAATCGGGCATGGTTAGTTCTTGCATGGGAGACTGCCTGAGAAAACCAGCTGGGGATTTTTTTGGTTTCATCACATACATATCAAAGATATGAGAAAACGTTCGTGCATCTTTTTCTTCACTGTGATGATAATCATTTTTAGTAGAAAGACATGGAAATTTAGGCTTGTTTTCAAATTCTTGAACATTTTTCAATTTCCCTATTATTTTCGGAGAACAAGTTGGTGACGCTGTCGGCACATATTGGAGTTTGACTGTTAACTTACCGTGAAAACTCGTACAAAGTGAACGCAAAGTTGTGCAAAGTGATTACAAAGTTTGTAGATGTATTTGTAAGTTTGACCTAAGTTGTTGGCATATAGAAACCCGCAAATGTAAAGTCAAACAAATGAATAAAAGCGAAATGAAAACAGCCTATATTAGCAGAGTATCACATGAGCTGACTGACCATAAAGATGATAGAAACAGCATGCAAAGTTGATAAAAGCGTTCAAAACGTTGGCGGAGTTGCATGTATATATAACCTAAGTCATTGGAAGTTACTTGTACAAAAGCTATTAAGTTTAAAACAGTTTCAAAAATGAAATAGTCGCTAATTCGAGTATATTTCAAATTACGTAAGCAGTAGTGTGGGTAGGTGAAGAGACAAAGTTTAAAGTTAAGCTCAATCGAGCATGGTTAGTTCTTGCATGGGAGACTGCCTGAGAAAACCAGCTGAGGATTTTTTTTAGGTTTCATCACATACATATCAAAGATATGAGACAACGTTCGTGCATCTTTTTTCACTGTGATGTTAATCATTTTTAGTAGAAAGACATGGAAATTTAGGCTTGTTTTCAAATTCATGAACATTTTTCAATTTCCTTATTATTTTCGGAGAACAAGTTGGTGACGCTGTCGGTACATAGTGGAGTTTGACCAGTTAACTTACCGTGAAAAGTCGTACAAAGTGAACGCAAAGTTGTGCAAAGTGATTACAAAGTTTGTAGATGTATTTGTATGTTTGACCTAAGTTGTTGGCATATAGAAACCCGCAATTGTAAAGTCAAACAAATGAATAAAAGCGAGATGAAAACAGCCTATATTAGCAGAGTATCACATGAGCTGACTGACCATAAAGATGATAGAAACAGCATGCAAAGTTGATAAAAGCGTTCAAAACGTTGGCGGAGTTGCATGTATATATAACCTAAGTCATTGGAAGTTACTTGTACAAAAGCTATTAAGTTTAAAACAGTTTCAAAAATGAAATAGTCGCTAATTCGAGTATATTTCAAATTACGTAAGCAGTAGTGTGGGTAGGTGAAGAGACAAAGTTTAAAGTTAAGCTCAATCGGGCATGGTTAGTTCTTGCATGGGAGACTGCCTGAGAAAACCAGCTGGGGATTTTTTTTGGTTTCATCACATACATATCAAAGATATGAGACAACGTTCGTGCATCTTTTTTTTCACTGTGATGTTAATCATTTTTAGTAGAAAGACATGGAAATCTAGGCTTGTTTTCAAATTCATGAACATTTTTCAATTTCCCTATTATTTTCGGAGAACAAGTTGGTGACGCTGTCGGCACATAGTGGAGTTTGACCAGTTAACTTACCGTGAAAAGTCGTACAAAGTGAACGCAAAGTTGTGCAATGTGATTACAAAGTTTGTAGATGTATTTGTATGTTTGACCTAAGTTGTTGGCATATAGAAACCCGCAATTGTAAAGTCAAACAAATGAATAAAAGCGAGATGAAAACAGCCTATATTAGAAGAGTATCACATGAGCTGACTGACCATAAAGATGATAGAAACAGCATGCAAAGTTGATAAAAGCGTTCAAAACGTTGGCGGAGTTGCATGTATATATAACCTAAGTCATTGGAATGCCAACCCCGCAGTTAAATTTCGAAAACATTAAGTATATGTCTAGAAAATTCCCGATATGTAAGCAGATTATCGCAACCGCGAACCGAAAATCGAGACAAACTGCTTACAAGTTATGAAAGCGATTGCAAAGTTTGTAGATTCGTTTGGCAATGTTACATATGATATTATATTGACGGGTTCCATAGTCAAAAGTTCGATAACGTAAATACATATTTCGCACATTGCCGTTAAAGTAGCGTACTATCACTCGGAGAATGTAGAGGTCATAGGTCAATTCAAGAAGTTACTTGTACAAAAGCTATCAAGTTTAAAACAGTTTCAAAAATGAAATAGTCGCTAATTCGAGTATATTTCAAATTACGTAAGCAGTAGTGTGGGTAGGTAAAGAGACAAAGTTTAAAGTTAAACTCAATCGGACATGGTTAGTTCTTGCATGGGAGACTGCCTGAGAAAACCAGCTGGGGATTTTTTTTGGTTTCATCACATACATATCAAAGATATGAGACAACGTTCATGCATTTTTTTTCACTGTGATGTTAATCATTTTTAGTAGAAAGACATGGAAATTTAGGCTTGTTTTCAAATTCATGAACATTATTCAATTTCCTTATTATTTTCGGAGAACAAGTTGGTGACGCTGTAGTGGAGTTTGACCAGTTAACTTACCGTGAAAAGTCGTACAAAGTGAACGCAAAGTTGTGCAAAGTGATTACAAAGTTTGTAGATGTATTTGTATGGTTGACCTAAGTTGTTGGCATATAGATACCCGCAATTGCAAAGTCAAACAAATGAATAAAAGCGAGATGAAAACAGCCTATATTAGCAGAGTATCACATGAGCTGACTGACCATAAAGATGATAGAAACAGCATGCAAAGTTGATAAAAGCGTTCAAAACGTTGGCGGAGTTGCATGTATATATAACCTAAGTCATTGGAATGCCAATCCCGCAGTTAAATTTCGAAAACATTAAGTATATTTATAGAAAATTCCCGATATGTAAGCAGATTATCGCAACCGCGAACCGAAAATGGAAGACAAACTGCTTACAAAGTTATGAAAAGCGATTGCAAAGTTTGTAGATTCGTTTGGCAATGTTACATATGATATTATATTGGCGGGTTCCATAGTCAAAAGTTCGAAAACGTAAATACATATTTCGCACATTGCCGTTAAGTAGCGTACTATCACTCGGAGCATGTAGAGGTCATAGGTCGTTTCAAGAAGTTACTTGTACAAAAGCTATTAAGTTTAAAACAGTTTCAAAAATGAAATAGTCGCTAATTCGAGTATATTTCAAATTACGTAAGCAGTAGTGTGGGTAGGTGAAGAGACAAAGTTTAAAGTTAAGCTCAATCGTGCATGGTTAGTTCTTGCATGGGAGACTGCCTGAGAAAACCAGCTGGGGATTTTTTTTAGGTTTCATCACATACATATCAAAGATATGAGACAACGTTCGTGCATCTTTTTTTTCACTGTGATGTTAATCATTTTTAGTAGAAAGACATGGAAATCTAGGCTTGTTTTCAAATTCATGAACATTTTTCAATTTCCCTATTATTTTCGGAGAACAAGTTGGTGACGCTGTCGGTACATAGTGGAGTTTGACCAGTTAACTTACCGTGAAAAGTCGTACAAAGTGAACGCAAAGTTGTGCAAAGTGATTACAAAGTTTGTAGATGTATTTGTATGTTTGACCTAAGTTGTTGGCATATAGAAACCCGCAATTGTAAAGTCAAACAAATGAATAAAAGCGAGATGAAAACAGCCTATATTAGCAGAGTATCACATGAGCTGACTGACCATAAAGATGAGGGAAACAGCATGCAAAGTTGATAAAAGCGTTCAAAACGTTGGCGGAGTTGCATGTATATATAACCTAAGTCATTGGAATGCCAACCCCGCAGTTAAATTTCAAAAACATTAAGTATATGTCTAGAAAATTCCCGATATGTAAGCAAATTATCGCAACTGCGAACCGAAAATCGAAGACAAACTGCTTACAAAGTTATGAAAAGCGATTGCAAAGTTTGTAGATTCGTTTGGCAATGTTACATATGATATTATATTGACGGGTTCCATAGTCAAAAGTTCGAAAACGTAAATACATATTTCGCACATTGCCGTTAAAGTAGCGTACTATCACTCGGAGCATGTAGAGGTCATAGGTCAATTCAAGAAGTTACTTGTACAAAAGCTATCAAGTTTAAAACAGTTTCAAAAATGAAATAGTCGCTAATTCGAGTATATTTCAAATTACGTAAGCAGTAGTGTGGGTAGGTAAAGAGACAAAGTTTAAAGTTAAACTCAATCGGGCATGGTTAGTTCTTGCATTGGAGACTGCCTGAGAAAACCAGCTGGGGATTTTTTTTTTGGTTTCATCACATACATATCAAAGATATGAGACAACGTTCATGCATCTTTTTTTTCACTGTGATGTTAATCATTTTTAGTAGAAAGACATGGAAATTTAGGCTTGTTTTCAAATTCATGAACATTTTTCAATTTCCTTATTATTTTCGGAGAACAAGTTGGTGACGCTGTCGGTACATAGTGGAGTTTGACCAGTTAACTTACCGTGAAAAGTCGTACAAAGTGAACGCAAAGTTGTGCAAAGTGATTACAAAGTTTGTAGATGTATTTGTATGTTTGATCTAAGTTGTTGGCATATAGAAACCCGCAATTGTAAAGTCAAACAAATGAATAAAAGCGAGACGACAACAGCCTATATTAGCAGTGTATCACATGAGCTGACTGACCATGAAGATCATAGAAACAGCATGCAAAGTTGATAAAAGCGTTCAAAACGTTGGCGGAGTTGCATGTATATATAACCTAAGTCATTGGAATGCCAACCCCGCAGTTAAATTTCGAAAACATTAAGTATATGTCTAGAAAATTCCCGATATGTAAGCAGATTATCGCAACTGCGAACCGAAAATCGAAGACAAACTGCTCACAAAGTTATGAAAAGCGATTGCAAAGTTTGTAGATTCGTTTGGCAATGTTACATATGATATTATATTGACGGGTTCCATAGTCAAAAGTTCGAAAACGTAAATACATATTTCGCACATTGCCGTTAAAGTAGCGTACTATCACTCGGAGCATGTAGAGGTCAAAGGTCAATTCAAGAAGTTACTTGTACAAAAGCTATCAAGTTTAAAACAGTTTCAAAAATGAAATAGTCGCTAATTCGAGTATATTTCAAATTACGTAAGCAGTAGTGTGGGTAGGTGAAGAGACAAAGTTTAAAGTTAAGCTCAATCGGGCATGGTTAGTTCTTGCATGGGAGACTGCCTGAGAAAACCAGCTGGGGATTTTTTTTGGTTTCATCACATACATATCAAAGATATGAGACAACGTTCGTGCATCTTTTTTTTCACTGTGATGTTAATCATTTTTAGTAGAAAGACATGGAAATCTAGACTTGTTTTCAAATTCATGAACATTTTTCAATTTCCCTATTATTTTCGGAGGACAAGATGGTGACGCTGTCGGCACATAGTGGAGTTTGACCAGTTAACTTACCGTGAAAAGTCGTACAAAGTGAACGCAAAGTTGTGCAAAGTGATTACAAAGTTTGTAGATGTATTTGTATGTTTGACCTAAGTTGTTGGCATATAGAAACCCGCAATTGTAAAGTCAAACAAATGAATAAAAGCGAGATGAAAACAGCCTATATTAGCAGAGTATCACATGAGCTGACTGACCATAAAGATGATAGAAATAGCATGCAAAGTTGATAAAAGCGTTCAAAACGTTGGCGGAGTTGCATGTATATATAACCTAAGTCATTGGAATGCCAACCCCGCAGTTAAATTTCGAAAACATTAAGTATATGTCTAGAAAATTCCCGATATGTAAGCAGATTATCGCAACTGCGAACCGAAAATCGAAGACAAACTGCTTACAAAGTTATGAAAAGCGATTGCAAAGTTTGTAGATTCGTTTGGCAATGTTACATATGATATTATATTGACGGGTTCCATAGTCAAAAGTTCGAAAACGTAAATACATATTTCGCACATTGCCGTTAAAGTAGCGTACTATCACTCGGAGCATGTAGAGGTCATAGGTCAATTCAAGAATTTACTTGTACAAAAGCTATCAAGTTTAAAACAGTTTCAAATATGAAATAGTCGTTAATTCGAGTATATTTCCAATTACGTAAGCAGTAGTGTGGGTAGGTGAAGAGACAAAGTTTAAAGTTAAACTCAATCGGGCATGGTTAGTTCTTGCATGGGAGACTGCCTGAGAAAACCAGCTGAGGATTTTTTTAGGTTTCATCACATACATATCAAGATATGAGACACGTTCGTGCATCTATTTTTCACTGTGATGTAATCATTTTAGTAGAAAGACATGGAAATTTAGGCTCGTTTTCAAATTCATGAACATTTTTCAATTTCCCTATTATTTTCGGAGAACAAGGTGGTGACGCTGTCGGCACATAGTGGAGTTTGACCAGTTAACTTACCGTGAAAAGTCGTACAAAGTGAACGCAAAGTTGTGCAAAGTGATTACAAAGTTTGTAGATGTATTTGTATGTTTGACCTAAGTTGTTGGCATATAGAAACCCGCAATTGTAAAGTCAAACAAATGAATAAAAGCGAGATGAAAACAGCATATATTAGCAGAGTATCACATGAGCTGACTGACCGTTAAGATGATAGAAGCAGCATGCAAAGTTGATAAAAGCGTTCAAAACGTTGGCGGAGTTGCATGTATATATAACCTAAGTCATTGGAATGCCAACCCCGCAGTTAAATTTCGAAAACATTGAGTATATGTCTAGAAAATTCCCGATATGTAAGCAGATTATCGCAACTGCGAACCGAAAATCGAAGACAAAATGCTTACAAAGTTATGAAAAGCGATTGCAAAGTTTGTAGAATCGTTTGGAAATGTTACATATGATATTATATTGGCGGGTTACATAGTCAAAAGTTCGAAAACGTAAATACATATTTCGCACATTGCCGATGAAGTAGCGTACTATCACTCGGAGCATGTGGAGGTCATAGGTCAATGCAAGAAGTTACTTTTACAAAAGCTATCAAGTTTAAAACAGTTTCAAAGATGAAATAGTCGCTAATTCGAGAATATATTTCCAATTACGTAAGCAGTAGTGTGGGTAGTTGAAGAGACAAAGTTTAAAGTTAAGCTCAATCGGGCATGGTTAGTTCTTGCATGGGGAGACTGCCTGAAAAAAACAGCCGGGTATTTTTTTTTTGATTTCATCACTTACATATCAAAGATATGAGACAACGTTCGTGCATCTTTTTTTCACTGTGATGTAAATTATTTTTAGTAGAAAGAAAATGGAAATTTAGGCTTGTTTCCAAATTCATGAACATTTTTCCAATTTCCCTATTATTTTCGGAGATCAAGTTGGTGACGCTGTCGGCACATAGTGGGGTTTGACCTGTTAAGTTACCGTGAAAAGTCGTACAAAGTGAACGCAAAGTTGTGCAAAGTGATCACAAAGTTTGTAGATGTATTTGTATGTTTGCCCTAAGTTGTTGGCATATAGAAACCCGCAATTGTAAAGTCAAACAAATGAATAAAAGCGAGATGAAAACAGCCTATATTAACAGAGTATCACATGAGCTGACTGACCGTAAAGATGATAGAAACAGCATACAAAGTTGATAAAAGCGTTCAAAACGTTGGCGGAGTTGCATGTATATATAACCTAAGTCATTGCAATGCCAACCCCGCAGTTAAATTTCGAAAACATTAAGCATATGTCTAGAAAATTCCCGATATGTAAGCAGATTATCGCCACTGCGAACCGAAAATCGAAGACAAACTGCTTACAAAGTTATAAAAAGCGATTGCAAAGTTTTTAGATTCGTTTGGCAATGTTACATATGATATTATATTGACGGGTTCCATAGTCAAAAGTTCGAAAACGAAAGTACATATTTCGCACATTGCCGTTAAAGTAGCGTACTATCAGTCGGAGCATGTATAGGTCATAGGTCAATTCAAGAAGTCACTTGTACAAACGCTATCAAGTTTAAAACAGTTTCAAAAATGAAATAGCCGCCAGTTCGAGTATATTTCAAATTACGTAAGCAAGAGTGTGGGTAGTTGAAGAGACAAA
>NW_003117700.1:0-39433 GCF_000003605.2 Saccoglossus kowalevskii
TCATTGCCAGCCAGTCACTGCGTAGGTACACGTACACAAAACATATAGATGGCCTCTAGAAATGAATAGTGTCCATTTGCCAGCCAGCCAGTCACTGCGTATGTACACGTCGATAAACGTATAGATGGCCTATCGAAATGAATACAGTTAATTTGCCAGCCAGTCACTGCGTATATACACGTCGCAAAACACATATATGGCCTATAGAAATGAATAGGGTCCATTTGCCAGCCAGTCACTCCGTAAGTACACGTCGCAAAACATATAGCTGGCCTATAGACATGAATAGGGTCCACTTGCCAGCCAGTCACTGCGTATGTACACGTCGTAAAACATATAAGATGGCCTATAGAAATGAATATGGTCCATTTGCCAGCCAGTCACTGCGTATGTACACGTCGTAAAACAAATCGATGGCCGATATAAATGAATGCAGTTAATTTGCCAGCCAGTCACTGCCTATGTACACGTCGCAAAACATATAGCTGGCCTATAGAAATGAATAGGCTCCATTTGGCAGCCAGTCACTGCTATGAACACGTCGCAAAACATATAGGTGGCATTTAGAATTGAATAGGGTCCATTTGCCAGCCAGTCACTGCGTAGGTACATGCACACAAAACATATAGATGGCCTATAGAAATGAATAGGGTCCATTTGCCAGCCAGTCACTGTGTATGTACACGTCGCAAAACAAATAGATAGCCTATAGAAATGAATAGGGTCCTTTTGCCAGCCAGTAACTGCGTATGTACACGTTGCAAAACATATAGATGGCATATAGAAATGAATAGGGTCCATTTGCCAGGCAGTCACTGCGTAGGTACATGCACACAAAACATATAGATGGCCTATAGAAATGAATAGGGTCCATTTGCCAGCCAGTCACTGCGTATGTACACGTCGATAAACGTTTAGATGGCCTATAGAAATGAATACAGTTAATTTGCTAGCCAGTCACTGCGTATATACACGTCGCAAAACACATATATGGCCTACAGAAATGAATAGTGTCCATTTGCCAGCCAGTCACTGGGATGTACATGCACACAAAACATATAGATGGCCTATAGAAATGAATATGGTACATTTGGCAGCCAGTCACTGCGTATGTACACGTCGCAAAACGTATAGATGGCCTATAGAAATGAATAGTGTCCATTTGCCAACCAGTCACTGCGTATGTGCACGTCGCAAAACGTATAGATGGCCTATAGAAATGAATAGGGTCCATTTGCCAGCCAGTCACTGCGTATGTACACGTCGCAAAACATATAGATAGCCTATAGAAATGAATAGAGTCCATTTGTCAGCCAGTCACTGCGTATGAACACGTCGCAAAACATATAGATAGCCTATAGAAATGAATTGGGTCCATTTGCCAGTCTGTCACTGCGTATGTACACGTCGCAAAACATATAGATATCCTATAGAAATGAATAGGGTCCATTTGCCAGCCAGTCACTGCGTATGTACACGCACTAGAAACGTATAGATGGCCTATAGAAATGAATAGGGACCATTTGCCTTCCAGTCACTGCGAATGTACACGTCGCAAAACGTATAGATGGCCTCTAGAAATGAATAGGGTCCATTTGCCTTCCAGGCACTGCGTATGTACTCGTCGCAAAACATATAGATGGCCCATAGAAATGAATAGGGTCCACTTGCCAGCCAGTCACTCCGTAAGTACACGTCGCAAAACATATAGATGGCCTATAGAAATAAATAGGGTCCACTTGCCAGCAATTCACTGCGTATGTACACGTCGCAAAACATATAGATGGGCCTATAGAAATGAATAGGATCCATTTGGCAGCCAGTCACTGCTATGTACACGTCGCAAAACATATAGATGGCATATAGAATTGAATAGGGTCCATTTGCCAGCCAGTCAGTGCGTATGTACACGTCGCAAAACATATAGATGGCCTATAGAAATGAATAGGGTTCATTTGCATCTCAGTCTGTGCGTATGTACACGTCGCAAAACATATAGATGGCATGTAGAAATGAATAGGGTCCATTTGCCAGCCAGTCACGGCGTATGTACACGTGGCAAAACATATAGATAGCCTATAGAAATGAATAGGGTCCATTTGACAGCCAGTCACTGCGTATGTACATGCACACAAAACGTATAGATGGCCTATAGAAATGAATAGGGTCCATTTGCTAGCCAGTCACTGCATATGTACACGTCGCAAAACATATAGATGGCCTATAGAAATGAATAGGGTCCATTTGCCAGCCAGTCACTGCGTATGTACACGTCGCAAAATGTATAGATGGCCTATAGAAATGAATACAGTTAATTTACAAGCCAGTCACTGCGTATATACACATCGCAAATCATATAGCTGGACTATAGAAATGAATAGGGTCCATTTGCCAGTCAGTCACTGCGTATGTACACGTCGCAAAACATATAGATAGCCTATAGAAATGAATAGAGTCCATTTGTCAGCCAGTCACTGCGTATGAACACGTCGAAAAACATATAGATAGCCTATAGAAATGAATTGGGTCCATTTGCCAGCCTGTCACTGCGTATGTACACGTCGCAAAACATATAGATATCCTATAGAAATGAATAGGGTCCATTTACCAGCCAGTCACTGCGTATGTACACGCACTGGAAACGTATAGATGGCCTATAGAAATGAATAGGGTCCATTTGCCTTCCAGGCACTGCGTATGTACACGTCGCAAAACATATAGATGGCCTATAGAAATGAATAGGGTCCACTTGACAGCCAGTCACTGTGTATGTACACGTCGCAAAACATATAGATAGCCTATAGACATGAATGGGGTCCACTTGACAGCCAGTCACTGTGTATGTACACGTCGCAAAACGTATAGATATCCTATAGAAATGAATAGGGTCCATTTGCCAGCCAATCACTGCGTATGTACACGTCGCAAAACAAATAGATAGCCTATAGAAATGAATAGGGTCCTTTTGCCAGCCAGTAACTGCGGATGTACACGTCGCAAAACATATAGATGGCATTTAGAATTGAATAGGGTCCATTTGCCAACCAGTCACTGCGTATGCGCACGTCGCAAAACATATAGATGGCCTATAGAAATGAATAGGGTCATTTGCCAGCAGTCACTGCGTATGTACATGCACACAAAACATATAGATGGCATATAGAAATGAATAGGGTCCAATTGCCATCCAGTCACTGCGTATGTACACGTCGCAAAACATATAAGATGGCCTATAGAAATGAATATGGTCCATTTGCCAGCCAGTCACTGCGTATGTACACGTCGTAAAACATATAGATGGCCGATATAAATGAATGCAGTTAATTTGCCAGCCAGTCACTGCGTATGTTCACGTCGCAAAACATATAGCTGGCCTATAGAAATGAATAGGCTCCTTTTGGCAGCCAGTCACTGCTATGTACACGTCGCAAACATATAGATGGCATTTAGAATTGAATAGGGTCCATTTGCCAGCCAGTCACTGCGTAGGTACATGCACACAAAACATATAGATGGCCTATAGAAATGAATAGGGTCCATTTGCCAGCCAGTCAGTGCGTATGTACACGTCGCAAAACAAATAGATAGCCTATAGAAATGAATAGGGTCCTTTTGCCAGCCAGTTACTGCGTATGTACACGTTGCAAAACATATAGATGGCATATAGAAATGAATAGGGTCCATTTGCCAGCCAGTCACTGCGTAGGTACATGCACACAAAACATATAGATGGCCTATAGAAATGAATAGGGTCTATTTGCCAGCCAGTCACTGCGTATGTACACGTCGATAAACGTATAGATGGCCTATAGAAATGAATACAGTTAATTTGCTAGCCAGTCACTGCGTATATACACGTCGCAAAACACATATATGGCCTACAGAAATGAATAGTGTCCATTTGCCAGCCAGTCACTGGGATGTACATGCACACAAAACATATAGATGGGCTATAGAAATGAATATGGTACATTTGGCAGCCAGTCACTGCGTATGTACACGTCGCAAAACGTATAGATGGCCTATAGAAATGAATAGTGTCCATTTACCAACCAGTCACTGCGTATGTGCACGTCGCAAAACGTATAGTTGGCCTATAGAAATGAATAGGGTCCATTTGCCAGCCAGTCACTGCGTATGTACACGCACTCAAAACGTATAGATAGCCTATATAAATGAATACTGTTAATTTGCCAGCCAGTCACTGCGTATGTACACGTCGCAAAACATATAGATGGCCCATAGAAATGAATGGGGTCCATTTGCCAGCCAGTCACTCCGTAAGTACACGTCGCAAAACATAAAGATGGCCTATAGAAATGAATAGTGTCCACTTGCCAGCAAGTCACTGCGTATGTACACGTCGCAAAACATATAGATGGCCCATAGACATGAATAGGGTCCACTTGCCAGCCAGTCAATGCGTATGTACACGTCGCAAAACATATAAGATGGCCTATAGAAATGAATAATTTATATGGTCCATTTGACATCCAGTCACTGTGTATGTACTCGTCGCAAAACATATAGATGGCCGATATAAATGAATGCAGTTAATTTGCCAGCCAGTCACTGCGTATGTACACGTCGCAAAACATATAAGATGGCCTATAGAAATGAATATGGTCCATTTGCCAGCCAGTCATTGCGTATGTACACGTCGTAAAACATATACGATGGCCTATAGAAATGAATGGGGTCCATTTGCCAGCCAGTCACTCTGTAAGTACACGTCACAAAACATATAGATGGCCTATAGAAATGAATAGGGTCCATTTGCCAGCCAGTCACTGCGTATGTACATGCACACAAAACATATATATGGCCTATAGAAATGAATAGGGTCCAATTGCCATCCAGTCACTGTGTATGTACACGTGGCAAAGCATATAGATGGCATATAGACAATAATAGGGTCCATTTGCCAGCCAGTCACTACGTATATACATGCACACAAAACGTATAGATGGCCTATAGAAATGAATAGTGTCCTATAGAAATGAATAGTGTCCATTTGCCACCCAGTCACTGCGTATGTACACGTCGCAAAACATATAGATGGCATGTAGAAATGAATAGGATCCACTTGCCAGCAAGTCACTGCGTATGTACACGTTGCAAAACATATACGATGGCCTATAGAAATGAATATGGTCCATTTGCCAGCCAGTCACTGCGTATGTACACGTCGCAAAACATATAGCTGGCCTATAGAAATGAATATGGTACATTTGGCAGCCAGTCACTGCGTATGTACACGTCGCAAAACATATAGATAGCCTATAGAAATGAAAAGGGTCCATTTGCCAACCAGTCACTGCGTATGTACACGCACTGAAAACGTATAGATGGCCTATAGAAATGAATAGGGTCCATTTGCCTTCCAGTCACTGCGTATGTACACGTCGCAAAACGTATAGATGGCCTCTAGAAATGAATAGGGTCCATTTGCCTTCCAGTCACTGCGTATGTACACGTCGCAAAACATATAGATGGCCTATAGAAATGAATAGGGTCCATTTGCCAGCCAGTCACTGCGAATGTACACGTCGCAAAACATATAGATAGCTATAGACATGAATAGGGTCCACTTGCCAGCCAGTCACTGTGTATGTACACGTCGCAAAACGTATAGATATCCTATAGCAATGAATAGGGTCCATTTGCCAGCCAGTCACTGCGTATGTACACGTCGCAAAACATATAGATGGCATGTAGAAATGAATAGGGTCCATTTGTCAGCCAGTCACTGCGTATGAACACGTCGAAAAACATATAGATAGCCTATAGAAATGAATTGGGTCCATTTGCCAGCCTGTCACTGCGTATGTACACGTCGCAAAACATATAGATATCCTATAGAAATGAATAGGATCCATTTGCCAGCCAGTCACTGCGTATGTACACGCACTGAAAACGTATAGATGGCCTATAGAAATGAATAGGGTCCATTTGCCTTCCAGTCACTGCGTATGTACACGTCGCAAAACGTATAGATGGGCTCTAGAAATGAATAGGGTCCATTTGCCTTCCAGTCACTGCGTATGTACACGTCGCAAAACATATAGATGGCCTATAGAAATGAATAGGGTCCATTTGCCTTCCAGTCACTGCGAATGTACACGTCGCAAAACATATAGATGGCAAGTAGAAATGAATAGGGTCCATTTGCCAGCCAGTCACTGCGTAGGTACATGCACACAAAACATATAGATGGCCTATAGAAATGGATAGGGTCCATTTGCCAGCCAATCACTGCGTACGTACACGTCGCAAAACATATAGATGGCCTATGGAAATGAATAGGGTTCATTTGCCTCTCAGTCAGTGCGTATGTACACGTCGCAAAACATATAGATGGCATGTAGAAATGAATAGGGTCCATTTGCCAGCCAGTCACGGCGTATGTACACGTGGCAAAACATATAGATAGCCTATAGAAATGAATAGGGTCCATTTGACAGCCAGTCACTGCGTATGTACATGCACACAAAACGTATAGATGGCCTATAGAAATGAATAGGGTCCATTTGCCAGCCAGTCACTGCGTATGTACACGTTGCAAAACATATAGATGGCCTATAGAAATGAATAGGGTCCATTTGCCAGCCAGTCACTGCGTATGTACACGTCGCAAAATGTATAGATGGCCTATAGAAATGAATACAGTTAATTTACAAGCCAGTCACTGCGTATATACACGTCGCAAAACATATAGCTGGACTATTGAAATGAATAGGGTTCATTTGCCAGCCAGTCACTGCGTATGTACACGTCGCAAAACATATAGATAGCCTATAGAAATGAATAGGGTCCATTTGTCAGCCAGTCACTGCGTATGAACACGTCGAAAAACATATAGATAGCCTATAGAAATGAATTGGGTTCATTTGCCTTCCAGTCACTGCGTATGTACACGTCGCAAAACGTATAGATGGCCTATAGAAATGAATATGGTACATTTGGCAGCCAGTCACTGCGTATGTACACGTCACAAAACGTATAGAAGGCTTATAGAAATGAATAGTGTCCATTTGCCAACCAGTCACTGCGTATGTGCACGTCGCAAAACGTATAGATGGCCTATAGAAATGAATAGGGTCCATTTGCCAGCCAGTCACTGCGTATGTACATGCACTCAAAACGTATAGATGGCCTATAGAAATGAATACTGTTAATTTGCCAGCCAGTCACTGCGTATGTACACGTCGCAAACATATAGATGGCCTATAGAAATGAATGGGGTCCATTTGCCAGCCAGTCACTCTGTAAGTACACGTCACAAAACATATAGATGGCCTATAGAAATGAATAGGGTCCATTTGCCAGCCAGTCACTGCGTATGTACATGCACACAAAACATATAGATGGCCTATAGAAATGAATAGGGTCCAATTGCCATCCAGTCACGGCGTATGTACACGTGACAAAACATATAGATGGCATATAGACAATGAATAGGGTCCATTTGACAGCCAGTCACTGCTTATGTAAATGCACACAAAACGTATAGATGGCCTATAGAAATGAATAGTGTCCTATAGAAATGAATAGTGTCCATTTGCCAGCCAGTCACTGCGTATGTACACGTCGCAAAACATATAGATGGCCTATAGAAATGAATAGGGTCCATTTGCCAGCCAGTCACTGCGTATGTACACGTCGCAAAATGTATACGATGGCCTATAGAAATGAATACAGTTAATTTACAAGCCAGTCACTGCGTATATACACGTCGCAAAACATATAGCTGGACTATAGAAATGAATAGGGTCCATTTGCCAGCCAGTCACTGCATATGTACACGTCGCAAAACATATAGATAGCCTATAGAAATGAATAGAGTCCATTTGTCAGCCAGTCACTGCGTATGAACACGTCTCAAAACATATAGATAGCCTATAGAAATGAATTGGGTCCATTTGCCAGTCTGTCACTGCGTATGTACACGTCGCAAAACATATAGATATCCTATAGAAATGAATAGGGTCCATTTGCCAGCCAGTCACTGCGTATGTACACGCACTAGAAACGTATAGATGGCCTATAGAAATGAATAGGGACCATTTGCCTTCCAGTCACTGCGAATGTACACGTCGCAAAACGTATAGATGGCCTCTAGAAATGAATAGGGTCCATTTGCCTTCCAGGCACTGCGTATGTACACGTCGCAAAACATATAGATGGCCGATATAAATGAATAGGGTCCACTTGCCAGCCAGTCACTGCGAATGTACACGTCGCAAAACATATAGATAGCCTATAGACATGAATAGTGTCCACTTGCCAGCGAGTCACTGTGTATGTACACGTCGCAAAACGTATAGATATCCTATAGACATGAATAGGGTCCATTTTCCAGCCAGTCACTGCGTATGTACACATCGCAAAACGTATAGATGGCCTATAGAAATGAATAGGGTCTATTTGCCAGCCAGTCACTGCGTATGTACACGCACTCAAAACGTATAGATGGCCTATAGAAATGAATACTGTTAATTTGCCAGCCAGTCACTGCGTTTGTACACGTCGCAAATCATATAGATGGCCTATAGAAATGAATGGGGTCCATTTGCCAGCCAGTCACTCCGTAAGTACACGTCGCAAAACATATAGATGGCCTATAGAAATGAATAGGGTCCACTTGCCAGCAATTCACTGCGTATGTACACGTCGCAAAACATATAGATGGCCTATAGAAATGAATAGGATCCATTTGGCAGCCAGTCACTGCTATGTACACGTCGCAAAACATATAGATGGCATATAGAATTGAATAGGGTCCATTTGCCAGCCAGTCACTGCGTAGGTACATGCACACAAAACATATAGATGGCCTATAGAAATGAATAGGGTCCATTTGCCAGCCAGTCACTGCGTATGTACACGTCGATAAACGTATAGATGGCCTATCGAAATGAATACAGTTAATTTGCCAGCCAGTCGCTGCGTATGTACACGTCGCAAAACATATAGATGGCCTATAGAAATGAATAGGGTTCATTTGCCTCTCAGTCAGTGCGTATGTACACGTGGCAAAACATATAGATGGCATGTAGAAATGAATAGGGTCCATTTGCCAGCCAGTCACGGCGTATGTACACGTGGCAAAACATATAGATAGCCTATAGAAATGAATAGGGTCCATTTGACAGCCAGTCACAGCGTATGTACATGCACACAAAACGTATAGATGGCCTATAGAAATGAATAGGGTCCATTTGCCAGCCAGTCACTGCGTATGTACACGTCGCAAAACATATAGATGGCCTATAGAAATGAATAGGGTCCATTTGCCAGCCAGTCACTGCGTATGTACACGTCGCAAAATGTATAGATGGCCTATAGAAATGAATACAGTTAATTTACAAGCCAGTCACTGCGTATATACACGTCGCAAAACATATAGCTGGACTATTGAAATGAATAGGATCCATTTGCCAGCCAGTCACTGCGTATGTACACGTCGCAAAACATATAGATAGCCTATAGAAATGAATAGGGTCCATTTGTCAGCCAGTCACTGCGTATGAACACGTCGAAAAACATATAGATAGCCTATAGAAATGAATTGGGTCCATTTGCCTTCCAGTCACTGCGTATGTACACGTCGCAAAACGTATAGATGGCCTATAGAAATGAATATGGTACATTTGGCAGCCAGTCACTGCGTATGTACACGTCACAAAACGTATAGATGGCTTATAGAAATGAATAGTGTCCATTTGCCAACCAGTCACTGCGTATGTGCACGTCGCAAAACGTATAGATGGCCTATAGAAATGAATAGGGTCCATTTGCCAGCCAGTCACTGCGTATGTACACGCACTCAAAACGTATAGATGGCCTATAGAAATGAATACTGTTAATTTGCCAGCCAGTCACTGCGTATGTACACATCGCAAAACATATAGATGGCCTATAGAAATGAATGGGGTCCATTTGCCAGCCAGTCACTCTGTAAGTACACGTCGCAAAACATATAGATGGCCTATAGAAATGAATAGGGTCCATTTGCCAGCCAGTCACTGCGTATGTACATGCACACAAAACATATAGATGGCCTATAGAAATGAATAGGGTCCAATTGCCATCCAGTCACTGTGTATGTACACGTGGCAAAGCATATAGATGGCATATAGACAATAATAGGGTCCATTTGCCAGCCAGTCACTACGTATGTACATGCACACAAAACGTATAGATGGCCTATAGAAATGAATAGTGTCCTATAGAAATGAATAGTGTCCATTTGCCACCCAGTCACTGCGTATGTACACGTCGCAAAACATATAGATGGCATGTAGAAATGAATAGGGTCCACTTGCCAGCCAGTCACTGCGTATGTACACGTCGCAAAACATATACGATGGCCTATAGAAATGAATATGGTCCATTTGCCAGCCAGTCACTGCGTATGTACACGTCGCAAAACATATAGATGGCCGATATAAATGAATGCAGTTAATTTGCCAGCCAGTCACTGCGTATGTACACGTCGCAAAACATATAACTGGCCTATAGAAATGAATAGGATCCATTTGGCAGCCAGTCACTGCTATGTACATGTCGCAAAACATATAGATGGCATATAGAATTGAATAGGGTCCATTTGCAAGCCAGTCACTGCGTAGGTATATGCACACAAAACATATAGATGGCCTATAGAAATGAATAGGGTCCATTTGCCAGTCAGCCAGTCACTGCGTATGTACACGTCGATAAACGTATAGATGGCCTATCGAAATGAATACAGTTAATTTGCCAGCCAGTCACTGCGTATATACACGTCGCAAAACATATATATGGCCTATAGAAATGAATAGGGTCCATTTGCCAGCCAGTCACTGCGTATGTACACGTCGCAAAACATATAGATGGCCTATAGAAATGAATGGAGTCCACTTGCCAGCTAGTCACTCCGTAAGTACACGTCGCAAAACATAGAGATGGCCTATAGAAATGAATAGGGTCCATTTGCCAGCAAGTCACTGCGTATGTACACGTCGCAGAACATATAGATGGCCCATAGACATGAATAGGGTCCACTTGCCAGCCAGTCAATGCGTATGTACACGTCGCAAAACATATAAGATGGCCTGTAGAAATGAATATGGTCCATATGCCATCCAGTCACTGCGTATGTACACGTCGCAAAACATATAGATGGCCGATATAAATGAATGCAGTTAATTTGCCAGCCAGTCACTGCGTATGTACACGTCGAAAAACATATAGCTGGCCTATAGAAATGAATAGGGTCCACTTGCCAGCCAGTCACTGCGTATGTACACGTCGCAAAACATATAAGATGGCCTATAGAAATGAATATGGTCCATTTGCCAGCCAGTCACTGCGTATGTACACGTCGTAAAACATATAGATGGCCGATATAAATGAATGCAGTTAATTTGCCAGGCAGTCACTGCGTATGTACACGTCGCAAAACATATAGCTGGCCTATAGAAATGAATAGGCTCCATTTGGCAGCCAGTCACTGCTATGTACACGTCGCAAAACATATAGATGGCATTTAGAATTGAATAGGGTCCATTTGCCAGCCAGTCACTGCGTAGGTACATGCACACAAAACGTATAGATGGCCTATAGAAATGAATACTGTTAATTTGCCAGCCAGTCACTGCATATGTACACGTCGCAAATCATATAGATGGCCTATAGAAATGAATGGGGTCCATTTGCCAGCCAGTCACTCCGTAAGTACACGTCGCAAAACATATAGATGGCCTATAGAAATGAATAGGGTCCACTTGCCAGCAATTCACTGCTTATGTACACGTCGCAAAACATATAGATGGCCTATAGAAATGAATAGGATCCATTTGGCAGCCAGTCACTGCTATGTACACGTCGCAAAACGTATAGATATCCTATAGACATGAATAGTGTCCACTTGCCAGCGAGTCACTGTGTATGTACACGTCGCAAAACGTATAGATATCCTATAGACATGAATAGGGTCCATTTTCCAGCCATTCACGGCGTATGTACACATCGCAAAACGTATAGATGGCCTATAGAAATGAATAGGGTCCATGTGCCAGCCAGTCACTGCGTATGTACACGCACTCAAAACGTATAGATGGCCTATAGAAATGAATACTGTTAATTTGCCAGCCAGTCACTCCGTAAGTACACGTCGCAAAACATATAGATGGCCTATAGAAATGAATAGGGTCCACTTGCCAGCAATTCACTGCGTATGTACACGTCGTAAAACATATAGATGGCCTATAGAAATGAATAGGATCCATTTGGCAGCCAGTCACTGCTATGTACACGTCGCAAAACATATAGATGGCATATAGAATTGAATAGGGTCCATTTGCCAGCCAGTCACTGCGTAGGTACATGCACACAAAACATATAGATGGCCTATAGAAATGAATAGGGTCCATTTTCCAGCCAGTCACTGCGTATGTACACGTCGATAAACGTATAGATGGCCTATCGAAATGAATACAGTTAATTTGCCAGCCAGTCACTGCGTATGTACACGTCGCAAAACATATAGATGGCCTATAGAAATGAATAGGGTTCATTTGCCTCTCAGTCAGTGCGTATGTACACGTCGCAAAACATATAGATGGCATGTAGAAATGAATAGGGTCCATTTGCCAGCCAGTCACGGCGTATGTACACGTGGCAAAACATATAGATAGCCTATAGAAATGAATAGGGTCCATTTGACAGCCAGTCACTGCGTATGTACATGCACACAAAACGTATAGATGGCCTATAGAAATGAATAGGGTCCATTTGCCAGCCAGTCACTGCGTATGTACACGTCGCAAAACATATAGATGGCCTATAGAAATGAATAGGGTCCATTTGCCAGCCAGTCACTGCGTATGTACACGTCGCAAAATGTATAGATGGCCTATAGAAATGAATACAGTTAATTTACAAGCCAGTCACTGCGTATATACACGTCGCAAAACATATAGCTGGACTATTGAAATGAATAGGGTTCATTTGCCAGCCAGTCACTGCGTATGTACACGTCGCAAAACATATAGATAGCCTATAGAAATGAATAGGGTCCATTTGTCAGCCAGTCACTGCGTATGAACACGTCGAAAAACATATAGATAGCCTATAGAAATGAATTGGGTTCATTTGCCTTCCAGTCACTGCGTATGTACACGTCGCAAAACGTATAGATGGCCTATAGAAATGAATATGGTACATTTGGCAGCCAGTCACTGCGTATGTACACGTCACAAAACGTATAGAAGGCTTATAGAAATGAATAGTGTCCATTTGCCAACCAGTCACTGCGTATGTGCACGTCGCAAAACGTATAGATGGCCTATAGAAATGAATAGGGTCCATTTGCCAGCCAGACACTGCGTATGTACATGCACTCAAAACGTATAGATGGCCTATAGAAATGAATATTGTTAATTTGCCAGCCAGTCACTGCGTATGTACACGTCGCAAAATATATAGATGGCCTATAGAAATGAATGGGGTCCTTTTGCCAGCTAGTCACTCTGTAAGTACACGTCGCAAAACATATAGATGGCCTATAGAAATGAATAGGGTCCATTTGCCAGCCAGTCACTGCGTATGTACATGCACACAAAACATATAGATGGCCTATAGAAATGAATAGGGTCCAATTGCCATCCAGTCACTGTGTATGTACACGTGGCAAAGCATATAGATGGCATATAGACAATAATAGGGTCCATTTGCCAGCCAGTCACTACGTATGTACATGCACACAAAACGTATAGATGGCCTATAGAAATGAATAGTGTCCTATAGAAATGAATAGTGTCCATTTGCCACCCAGTCACTGCGTATGTACACGTCGCAAAACATATAGATGGCATGTAGAAATGAATAGGGTCCACTTGCCAGCAAGTCACTCCGTAAGTACACGTCGCAAAACATATATATGGCCTATAGACATGAATAGGGTCCATTTGGCATCCAGTCACTGCTATGTACATGTCGCAAAACATATAGATGGCATATAGAATTGAATAGGGTCCATTTGCCAGCCAGTCACTGCGTATGTACACGTCGCAAAACATATAAGATGGCCTATAGAAATGAATGCAGTTAATTTGCCACCCAGTCACTGCGTATGTACACGTCGCAAAACATATATATGGCCTATAGACATGAATAGGTGTCCACTTGCCAGCCAGTCACTGCGTATGTACACGTCGCAAAACATATACGATGGCCTATAGAAATGAATATGGTCCATTTGCCAGCCAGTCA
This sequence comes from Saccoglossus kowalevskii, assembly GCF_000003605.2. Taxonomy (NCBI): domain Eukaryota; kingdom Metazoa; phylum Hemichordata; class Enteropneusta; family Harrimaniidae; genus Saccoglossus; species Saccoglossus kowalevskii. The sequence continues at coordinate 14,260 of NW_003117700.1, forward strand.
CTGCGTATGTACACGTCGCAAAACATATAGATGGCCGATATAAATGAATGCAGTTAATTTGCCAGCCAGTCACTGAGTATGTACACGTCGCAAAACATATAGCTGGCCTATAGAAATGAATAGGATCCATTTGGCAGCCAGTCACTGCTATGTACATGTCGCAAAACATATAGATGGCATATAGAATTGAATAGTGTCCATGTGCCAGCCAGTCACTGCGTAGGTACATGCACACAAAACATATAGATGGCCTCTAGAAATGAATAGGGTCCATTTGCCAGTCAGCCAGTCACTGCGTATGTACACGTCGATAAACGTATAGATGGCCTATCGAAATAAATATGGTACATTTGCCAGCCAGTCACTGCGTATATACACGTCGCAAAACACATATATGGCCTATAGAAATGAATGCAGTTAATTTGCCAGCCAGTCACTGCATATGTACACGTCGCAAAACATATAGCTGGCCTATAGAAATGAATAGGCTCCATTTGGCAGCCAGTCACTGCTATGAACACGTCGCAAAACATATAAATGGCATTAGAAATGAATAGGGTCCATTTGCCAGCCAGCCAGTAACTGCGTATGTACACGTCGATAAACGTATAGATGGCCTATCGAAATGAATACAGTTAATTTGCCAGCCAGTCACTGCGTATATACACGTCGCAAAACACATATATGGCCTATAGAAATGAATGGGGTCCATTTGCCAGCCAGTCACTCCGTAAGTACACGTCGCAAAACATAGAGATGGCCTATAGAAATGAATAGGGTCCATTTGCCAGCAAGTCACTGCGTATGTACACGTCGCAAAACATATAGATGGCCCATAGACATGAATAGGGTCCACTTGCCAGCCAGTCAATGCGTATGTACACGTCGCAAAATATATAAGATGGCCTATAGAAATGAATATGGTCCATTTGCCATCCAGTCACTGCGTATGTACACGTCGCAAAACATATAGATGGCCGATATAAATGAATGCAGTTAATTTGCCAGCCAGTTACTGCGTATGTACACGTCGCAAAACATATAGTTGGCCTATAGACATGAATAGGGTCCACTTGCCAGCCAGTCACTGCGTATGTACACGTCGCAAAACATATAAGATGGCCTATAGAAATGAATATGGTCCATTTGCCAGCCAGTCACTGCGTATGTACACGTCGTAAAACATATAGATGGCCGATATAAATGAATGCAGTTAATTTGCCAGCCAGTCACTGCGTATGTACACGTCGCAAAACATATAAGATGGCCTATAGAAATCAATATGGTCCATTTGCCAGCCAGTCACTGCATATGTTCACGTCGCAAAACATATAGCTCGCCTATAGAAATGAATAGGCTCCATTTGGCAGCCAGTCACTGCGTATGTACACGTCGCAAAACATATAGATGGCATTTAGAATTGAATAGGGTCCATTTGCCAGCCAGTCACTGCGTAGGTACATGCACACAAAACATATAGATGGCCTCTAGAAATGAATATGGTCCATTTGCCAGCCAGAAAGTCACTGCGTATGTACACGTCGCAAAATGTATAGATGGCCTATAGAAAAGAATATGGTACATTTGGCAGCCAGTCACTGCGTATGTACACGTCGCAAAACATATAGATATCCTATATAAATGAATAGGGCCCATTTGCCAGCCAGTCACTGCGTATGTACACGTCGATAAACGTATAGATGGCCTATAGAAATGAATACAGTTAATTTGCTAGCCAGTCACTGCGTATATACACGTCGCAAAACACATATATGGCCTACAGAAATGAATAGTGTCCATTTGCCAGCCAGTCACTGGGATGTACATGCACACAAAACAAATAGATGGGCTATAGAAATGAATATCGTACATTTGGCAGCCAGTCACTGCGTATGTACACGTCGCAAAACGTATAGATGGCCTATAGAAATGAATAGTGTCCATTTACCAACCAGTCACTGCGTATGTGCACGTCGCAAAACGTATAGTTGGCCTATAGAAATGAATAGGGTCCATTTGCCAGCCAGTCACTGCGGATGTACACGCACTCAAAACGTATAGATAGCCTATATAAATGAATACTGTTAATTTGCCAGCCAGTCACTGCGTATGTACACGTCGCAAAACATATAGATGGCCCATAGAAATGAATGGGGTCCATTTGCCAGCCAGTCACTCCGTAAGTACACGTCGCAAAACATAGAGATGGCCTATAGAAATGAATAGTGTCCACTTGCCAGCAAGTCACTGCGTATGTACACGTCGCAAAACATATAGATGGCCCATAGACATGAATAGGGTCCACTTGCCAGCCAGTCAATGCGTATGTACACGTCGCAAAACATATAAGATGGCCTATAGAAATGAATAATTTATATGGTCCATTTGACATCCAGTCACTGTGTATGTACTCGTCGCAAAACATGTAGATGGCCGATATAAATGAATGCAGTTAATTTGCCAGCCAGTCACTGCGTATGTACACGTCGCAAAACATATAGCTGGCCTATAGACATGAATAGGGTCCACTTGCCAGCCAGTCACTGCGTATGTACACGTCGCAAAACATATAAGATGGCCTATAGAAATGAATATGGTCCATTTGCCAGCCAGTCACTGCGTATGTACACGTCGTAAAACATATAGATGGCCGATATAAATGAATGCAGTTAATTTGCCAGCCAGTCACTGCGTATGTACACGTCGCAAAACATATAGCTGGCCTATAGAAATGAATAGGCTCCATTTGGCAGCCAGTCACTGCTATGTACACGTCGCAAAACATATAGATGGCATTTAGAATTGAATAGGGTCCATTTGCCAGCAAGTCACTGCGTAGGTACATGCACACAAAACATATAGATGGCCTATAGAAATGAATAGGGTCCATTTGCCAGCCAGTCACTGCGTATGTACACGTCGCAAAACAAATAGATAGCCTATAGAAATGAATAGGGTCCTTTTGCCAGCCAGTAACTGCGTATGTACACGTTGCAAAACATATAGATGGCATATAGAATTGAATAGGGTCCATTTGCCAGCCAGTCACTGCGCATGTACACGTCGCAAAACATATAGATGGCCGATATAAATGAATGCAGTTAATTTGCCAGCCAGTCACTGCGTATGTACACGTCGCAAAACATATAGCTGGCCTATAGATATGAAAAGGATCCATTTGGCAGCCAGTCACTGCTATGTACACGTCGCAAAACATATAGATGGCATATAGAATTGAATAAGGTCCATTTGCCCGCCAGTCACTGCGTAGGTACATGCACACAAAACATATAGATGGCCTATAGAAATGAATAGGGCCCATTTGCCAGCCAGTCACTGCATATGTACACGTCGATAAACGTATAGATGGCCTATCGAAATGAATACAGTTAATTTGCCAGCCAGTCACTGCATATGTACACGTCGCAAAACATATAGATGGCCTATAGAAATGAATAGGGTTCATTTGCCTCTCAGTTAGTGCGTATGTACACGTCGCAAAACATATAGATGGCATGTACAAATGAATAGGGTCCATTTGCCAGCCAGTCACGGCGTATGTACACGTGACAAAACATATAGATAGCCTATAGAAATGAATAGGATCCATTTGACAGCCTGTCACTGCTTATGTAAATGCACACAAAATGTATAGATGGCCTATAGAAATGAATAGGGTCCATTTGCCAGCCAGTCACTGCGTATGTACACGTCGCAAAACATATAGATGGCCTATAGAAATGAATAGGGTCCATTTGCCAGCCAGTCACTGCGTATGTACACGTCGCAAAATGTATAGATGGCCTATAGAAATGAATACAGTTAATTTACAAGCCAGTCACTGCGTATATACACGTCGCAAAACATATAGCTGGACTATAGAAATGAATAGGGTCCATTTGCCAGCCAGTCACTGCGTATGTACACGTCGCAAAATATATAGATAGCCTATAGAAATGAATAGAGTCCATTTGTCAGCCAGTCACTGCGTATGAACACGTCGCAAAACATATAGATAGCCTATAGAAATGAATTGGGTCCATTTGCCAGTCTGTCACTGCGTATGTACACGTCGCAAAACATATAGATATCCTATAGAAATGAATAGGGTCCATTTGCCAGCCAGTCACTGCGAATGTACACGTCGCAAAACATATAGATGGTCTCTAGAAATGAATAGGGTCCATTTGCCTTCCAGGCACTGCGTATGTACACGTCGCAAAACATATAGATGGCCTATAGAAATGAATAGGGTCCACTTGCCAGCCAGTCACTGCGAATGTACACGTCGCAAAACATATAGATAGCCTATAGACATGAATGGGGTCCACTTGACAGCCAGTCACTGTGTATGTACACGTCGCAAAACGTATAGATATCCTATAGAAATGAATAGGGTCCATTTGCCAGCCAATCACTGCGTATGTACACGTCGCAAAACAAATAGATAGCCTATAGAAATGAATAGGGTCCTTTTGCCAGCCAGTGACTGCAGATGTACACGTCGCAAAACATATAGATGGCATTTAGAATTGAATAGGGTCCATTTGCCAACCAGTCACTGCGTATGCGCACGTCGCAAAACATATAGATGGCCTATAGAAATGAATAGGGCCCATTTGCCAGCCAGTCACTGCGTATGTACAGGCACACAAAACATATAGATGGCCTATAGAAATGAATAGGGTCCAATTGCCATCCAGTCACTGTGTATGTACACGTCGCAAAGCATATAGATGGCATATAGACATGAATAGGGTTCATTTGCCAGCCAGTCACTGCGTATGTACATGCACACATGACGTACAGATGGCCTATAGAAATGAATAGTGTCCTATAGAAATGAATAGTGTCCATTTGCCAGCCAGTCACTGTGTATGTACACGTCGCAAAACATATAGATGGCATGTAGAAATGAATAGGGTCCATTTGCCAGCCAGTCACTGCGTATGCGCACGTCGCAACACATATAGATGGCCTATAGAAATGAATAGGGCCCATTTGCCAGCCAGTCACTGCGTATGTACATGCACACAAAACATATAGATGGCCTATAGAAATGAATAGGGTCCAATTGCCATCCAGTCACTGTGTATGTACACGTCGCAAAGCATATAGATGGCATATAGACATGAATAGGGTTCATTTGCCAGCCAGTCACTGCGTATGTACATGCACACATGACGTACAGATGGCCTATAGAAATGAATAGTGTCCTATAGAAATGAATAGTGTCCATTTGCCAGCCAGTCACTGTGTATGTACACGTCGCAAAACATATAGATGGCATGTAGAAATGAATAGGGTCCATTTGCCAGCCAGTCACGGCGTATGTACACGTGGCAAAACATATAGAAAGCTTATAGAAGTGAATAAGGTCCATTTGCCAGCCAGTCACTGCGTATGCACATGCACACAAAACGTATAGATGGCCTATAGAAATGAATAGGGTCCATTTGCCAGCCAGTCACTGCGTATGTACACGTCGCAAAACATATAGATGGCCTATAGAAATGAATAGGGCTCATTTGCCAGCCAGTCACTGCGTATGTACACGTCGCAAAACGTATAGATGGCCTACAGAAATGAATACAGTTAATTTACAAGCCAGTCACTGCGTATATATACGTCGCAAAACATATAGCTGGACTATTGAAATGAATAGGGTCCATTTGCCAGCCAGTCACTGCGTATGTACATGTCGCAAAACATATAGATAGCCTATAGAAATGAATAGGGTCCATTTGTCAGCCAGTCACTGCGTATGAACACGTCGAAAAACATATAGATAGCCTATAGAAATGAATTGGGTCCATTTGCCTTCCAGTCACTGCGTGTGTACACGTCGCAAAACGTATAGATGGCCTATAGAAATGAATATGGTACATTTGGCAGCCAGTTGCTGCGTATGTACACGTCACAAAACGTATAGATGGCTTATAGAAATGAATAGTGTCCATTTGCCAGCCAGTCACTGCGTATGTGCACGTCGCAAAGCGTATAGATGGCCTATAGAAATGAATAAGGTCCATTTGCCAGCCAGTCACTGCGTATGTACACGCACTCAAAACGTATAGATGGCCTACATAAATGAATACTGTTAATTTGCCAGCCAGTCACTGCGTATGTACACGTCGCAAAACATATAGATGGCCTATAGAAATGAATGGAGTCCATTTGCCAGCCAGTCACTCTGTAAGTACACGTCACAAAACATATAGATGGCCTATAGAAATGAATAGGGTCCATTTGCCAGCCAGTCACTGCGTATGTACATGCACACAAAACATATAGATGGCCTATAGAAATGAATAGGGTCCAATTGCCATCCAGTCACTGTGTATGTACACGTGGCAAAGCATATAGATGGCATATAGACAATAATAGGGTCCATTTGCCAGCCAGTCACTACGTATATACATGCACACAAAACGTATAGATGGCCTATAGAAATGAATAGTGTCCTATAGAAATGAATAGTGTCCATTTGCCACCCAGTCACTGCGTATGTACACGTCGCAAAACATATAGATGGCATGTAGAAATGAATAGGATCCACTTGCCAGCAAGTCACTGCGTATGTACACGTCTCAAAACATATACGATGGCCTATAGAAATGAATATGGTCCATTTGCCAGCCAGTCACTGCGTATGTACACGTCGCAAAACATATAGTTGGCCGATATAAATGAATGCAGTTAATTTGCCAGCCAGTCACTGCGTATGTACACGTCGCAAAACATATAGATGACCGATATAAATGAATGCAGTTAATTTGCCAGCCAGTCACTGCGTATGTACACGTCGCAAAACATATAAGATGGCCTATAGAAATGAATATGGTCCATTTGCCAGCCAGTCACTGCGTATGTACACGTCGTAAAACATATAGATGGCCGATATAAATGAATGCAGTTAATTTGCCAGCCAGTCACTGCGTATGTACACGTCGCAAAACATATAAGATGGCCTATAGAAATGAATATGGTCCATTTGCCAGCCAGTCACTGCATATGTTCACGTCGCAAAACATATAGCTCGCCTATAGAAATGAATAGGCTCCATTTGGCAGCCAGTCACTGCGTATGTACACGTCGCAAAACATATAGATGGCATTTAGAATTGAATAGGGTCCATTTGCCAGCCAGTCACTGCGTAGGTACATGCACACAAAACATATAGATGGCCTCTAGAAATGAATATGGTCCATTTGCCAGCCAGAAAGTCACTGCGTATGTACACGTCGCAAAATGTATAGATGGCCTATAGAAAAGAATATGGTACATTTGGCAGCCAGTCACTGCGTATGTACACGTCGCAAAACATATAGATATCCTATATAAATGAATAGGGCCCATTTGCCAGCCAGTCACTGCGTATGTACACGTCGATAAACGTATAGATGGCCTATAGAAATGAATACAGTTAATTTCTATAGAAATGAATACAGTTAATTTGCTAGCCAGTCACTGCGTATATACACGTCGCAAAACACATATATGGCATACAGAAATGAATAGTGTCCATTTGCCAGCCAGTCACTGGGATGTACATGCACACAAAACATATAGATGGGCTATAGAAATGAATATCGTACATTTGGCAGCCAGTCATGAGTATGTACACGTCGCAAAACGTATAGATGGCCTATAGAAATGAATAGTGTCCATATACCAACCAGTCACTGAGTATGTGCACGTCGCAAAACGTATAGTTGGCTTATAGAAATGAATAGGGTCCATTTGCCAGCCAGCCAGTAACTGCGTATGTACACGTCGATAAACGTATAGATGGCCTATAGAAATGAATACAGTTAATTTGCCAGCCAGTCACTGCGTATATACACGTCGCAAAACACATATATGGCCTATAGAAATGAATGGGGTCCATTTGCCAGCCAGTCACTCCGTAAGTACACGTGGCAAAACATAGAGATGGCCTATAGAAATGAATAGGGTCCATTTGCCAGCAAGTCAATGTGTATGTACACGTCGCAAAACATATAGATGGCCCATAGACATGAATAGGGTCCACTTGCCAGCCAGTCAATGAGTATGTACACGTCGCAAAATATATAAGATGGCCTATAGAAATGAATATGGTCCATTTGCCATCCAGTCGCTGGGTATGTACACGTCGCAAAACATATAGATGGCCGATATAAATGAATGCAGTTAATTTGCCAGCCAGTTACTGAGTATGTACAAGTCGCAAAACATATAGCTGGCCTATAGACATGAATAGGGTCCACTTGCCAGCCACGTTTACTGCGTATGTACACGTCGTAAAACATATAAGATGGCCTATAGAAATGAATATGGTCCATTTGCCAGCCAGTCACTGCGTATGTACACGTCGTAAAACAAATCGATGGCCGATATAAATGAATGCAGTTAATTTGCCAGCCAGTCACTGCGTATGTACACGTCGCAAAACATATAGCTGGCCTATAGAAATGAATAGGCTCCATTTGGCAGCCAGTCACTGCTATGAACACGTCGCAAAACATATAGGTGGCATTTAAAATTGAATAGGGTCCATTTGCCAGCCAGTCACTGCGTAGGTACATGCACACAAAACATATAGATGGCCTATAGAAATGAATAGGGTCCATTTGCCAGCCAGTCACTGTGTATGTACACGTCGCAAAACAAACAGATAGCCTATAGAAATGAATAGGGTCCTTTTGCCAGCCAGTAACTGCGTATGTACACGTTGCAAAACATATAGATGGCATATAGAAATGAATAGGGTCCATTTGCCAGGCAGTCACTGCGTAGGTACATGCACACAAAACATATAGATGGCCTATAGAAATGAATAGGGTCCATTTGCCAGCCAGTCACTGCGTATGTACACGTCGATAAACGTTTAGATGGCCTATAGAAATGAATACAGTTAATTTGCTAGCCAGTCACTGCGTATATACACGTCGCAAAACACATATATGGCCTACAGAAATGAATAGTGTCCATTTGCCAGCCAGTCACTGGGATGTACATGCACACAAAACATATAGATGGCCTATAGAAATGAATATGGTACATTTGGCAGCCAGTCACTGCGTATGTACACGTCGCAAAACGTATAGATGGCCTATAGAAATGAATAGTGTCCATTTGCCAACCAGTCACTGCGTATGTGCACGTCGCAAAACGTATAGATGGCCTATAGAAATGAATAGGGTCCATTTGCCAGCCAGTCACTGCGTATGTACACGCACTCAAAACGTATAGATGGCCTATAGAAATGAATACTATTAATTTGCCAGCCAGTCACTGCGTATGTACACGTCGCAAAACATATAGATGGCCTATAGAAATGAATGGGGTCCATTTGCCAGCCAGTCACTCCGTAAGTACACGTCGCAAAACATATAGATGGCCTATAGAAATGAAATGGGTCCACTTGCCAGCCAGTCACTGCGTATGTACACGTCGCAAAACATATAAGATGGCCTATATAAATGAATAGGGTCCATTTGCCAGCCAGTCACTGCTATGTACACGTCGCAAAACATATAGATGGCATATAGAATTGAATAGGGTCCATTTGCCCGCCAGTCACTGCGTAGGTACATGCACACAAAACATATAGATGGCCTATAGAAATGAATAGGGTCCATTTGCCAGCCAGTCACTGCGTATGTACACGTCGATAAACGTATAGATGGCCTATAGAAATGAATACAGTTAATTTGCCAGCCAGTCACTGCGTATGTACACGTCGCAAAACATATAGATGGCCTATATAAATGAATAGAGTTCATTTGCCTCTCAGTCAGTGCGTATGTACACGTCGCAAAACATATAGATGGCATGTAGAAATGAATAGGGTCCATTTGCCAGCCAGTCACGGCGTATGTACACGTGACAAAACATATAGATAGCCTATAGAAATGAATAGGGTCCATTTGACAGCCAGTCACTGCTTATGTAAATGCACACAAAACGTATAGATGGCCTATATAAATGAATAGGGTCCATTTACAAGCCAGTCACTGCGTATATACACGTCGCAAAACATATAGCTGGACTATAGAAATGAATAGGGTCCATTTGCCAGCCAGTCACTGCGTATGTACACGTCGCAAAACATATAGATAGCCTATAGAAATGAATAGAGTCCATTTGTCAGCCAGTCACTGCGTATGAACACGTCGCAAAACATATAGATAGCCTATAGAAATGAATTGGGTCCATTTGCCAGTCTGTCACTGCGTATGTACACGTCGCAAAACATATAGATATCCTATAGAAATGAATAGGGTCCATTTGCCAGCCAGTCACTGCGTATGTACACGCACTAGAAACGTATAGATGGCCTATAGAAATGAATAGGGACCATTTGCCTTCCAGTCACTGCGAATGTACACGTCGCAAAACGTATAGATGGCCTCTAGAAATGAATAGGGTCCATTTGCCTTCCAGGCACTGCGTATGTACACGTCGCAAAACATATAGATGGCCCATAGAAATGAATAGGGTCCACTTGCCAGCCAGTCACTGCGTATGTACACGCACTCAAAACGTATAGATGGCCTATAGAAATGAATACTGTTAATTTGCCAGCCAGTCACTGCGTATGTACACGTCGCAAATCATATAGATGGCCTATAGAAATGAATGGGGTCCATTTGCCAGCCAGTCACTGCGTATGTACACATCGCAAAACGTATAGATGGCCTATAGAAATGAATAGGGTCCATTTGCCAGCCAGTCACTGCGTATGTACACGCACTCAAAACGTATAGATGGCCTATAGAAATGAATACTGTTAATTTGCCAGCCAGCCACTGCGTATGTACACGTCGCAAATCATATAGATGGCCTATAGAAATGAATGGGGTCCATTTGCCAGCCAGTCACTCCGTAAGTACACGTCGCAAAACATATAGATGGCCTATAGAAATAAATATTGTCCATTTGCCAGCAATTCACTGCGTATGTACACGTCGCAAAAACATATAGATGGCCTATAGAAATGAATAGGGTCCATTTGCCAGCCAGTCACTGCGTATGTACACGTCGCAAAACATATAGATGGCCTATAGAAATGAATAGGGTTCATTTGCCTCTCAGTCAGTGCGTATGTACACGTCGCAAAACATATAGATGGCATGTAGAAATGAATAGGGTCCATTTGCCAGCCAGTCACGGCGTATGTACACGTGGCAAAACATATAGATAGCCTATAGAAATGAATAGGGTCCATTTGACAGCCAGTCACTGGGATGTACATGCACACAAAACATATAGATGGCCTATAGAAATGAATATGGTACATTTGGCAGCCAGTCACTGCGTATGTACACGTCGCAAAACGTATAGATGGCCTATAGAAATGAATAGTGTCCATTTGCCAACCAGACACTGCGTATGCGCACGTCGCAAAACGTATAGATGGCCTATAGAAATGAATAGGGTCCATTTGCCAGCCAGTCACTGCGTATGTACACGCACTCAAAACGTATAGATGGCCTATATAAATGAATACTGTTAATTTGCCAGCCAGTCACTGCGTATGTACACGTCGCAAAACATATAGATGGCCTATAGAAATGAATGGGGTCCATTTGCCCGCCAGTCACTGCGTAGGTACATGCACACAAAACATATAGATGGCCTATAGAAATGAATAGGGTCCATATGCCAGCCAGTCACTCCGTAAGTACACGTCGCAAAACATATAGATGGCCTATAGAAATGAATAGGGTCCACTTGCCAACAAGTCACTGCGTATGTACACGTCGCAAAACATATAGATGGCCTATAGACATGAAAAGGGTCCACTTGCCAGCCAGTCACTGCGTATGTACACGTCGCAAAACATATAAGATGGCCTATATAAATGAATATGGTCCATTTGCCAGCCAGTCACTCCGTAAGTACACGTCGCAAAACATATAGATGGCCTATAGAAATGAATAGGGTCCACTTGCCAACAAGTCACTGCGTATGTACACGTCGCAAAACATATAGATGGCCTATAGACATGAAAAGGGTCCACTTGCCAGCCAGTCACTACGCATGTACACGTCGCAAAACATATAGATGGCCGATATAAATGAATGCAGTTAATTTGCCAGCCAGTCACTGCGTATGTACACGTCGCAAAACATATAGATGGCATATAGAATTGAATAGGGTCCATTTGCCCGCCAGTCACTGCGTAGGTACATGCACACAAAACATATAGATGGCCTATAGAAATGAATAGGGTCCATTTGCCAGCCAGTCACTGCGTATGTACACGTCGATAAACGTATAGATGGCCTATAGAAATGAATACAGTTAATTTGCCAGCCAGTCACTGCGTATGTACACGTCGCAAAACATATAGATGGCCTATAGAAATGAATAGGGTTCATTTGCCTCTCAGTCAGTGCGTATGTACACGTCGCAAAACATATAGATGGCATGCAGAAATGAATAAGGTCCATTTGCCAGCCAGTCACGGCGTATGTACACGTGACAAAACATATAGATAGCCTATAGAAATGAATAGGGTCCATTTGACAGCCAGTCACTGCTTATGTAAATGCACACAAAACGTATAGATGGCCTATAGAAATGAATAGGGTCCATTTGCCAGCCAGTCACTGCGTATGTACACGTCGCAAAACATATAGATGGCCTATGGAAATGAATAGGGTCCATTTGCCAGCCAGTCACTGCCTATGTACACGTCGCAAAATGTATAGATGGCCTATAGAAATGAATACAGTTAATTTACAAGCCAGTCACTGCGTATATACACGTCGCAAAACATATAGCTGGACTATAGAAATGAATAGGGTCCATTTGCCAGCCAGTCACTGCATATGTACACGTCGCAAAACATATAGATAGCCTATAGAAATGAATAGAGTCCATTTGTCAGCCAGTCACTGCGTATGAACACGTCTCAAAACATATAGATAGCCTATAGAAATGAATTGGGTCCATTTGCCAGTCTGTCACTGCGTATGTACACGTCGCAAAACATATAGATATCCTATAGAAATGAATAGGGTCCATTTGCCAGCCAGTCACTGCGTATGTACACGCACTAGAAACGTATAGATGGCCTATAGAAATGAATAGGGACCATTTGCCTTCCAGTCACTGCGAATGTACACGTCGCAAAACGTATAGATGGCCTCTAGAAATGAATAGGGTCCATTTGCCTTCCAGGCACTGCGTATGTACACGTCGCAAAACATATAGATGGCCTATAGAAATGAATAGGGTCCACTTGCCAGCCAGTCACTGCGAATGTACACGTCGCAAAACATATAGATAGCCTATAGACATGAATAGTGTCCACTTGCCAGCGAGTCACTGTGTATGTACACGTCGCAAAACGTATAGATATCCTATAGACATGAATAGGGTCCATTTTCCAGCCAGTCACTGCGTATGTACACATCGCAAAACGTATAGATGGCCTATAGAAATGAATAGGGTCCATTTGCCAGCCAGTCACTGCGTATGTACACGCACTCAAAACGTATAGATGGCCTACAGAAATGAATACTGTTAATTTGCCAGCCAGTCACTGCGTATGTACACGTCGCAAATCATATAGATGGCCTATAGAAATGAATGGGGTCCATTTGCCAGCCAGTCACTCCGTAAGTACACGTCGCAAAACATATAGATGGCCTATAGAAATGAATAGGGTCCACTTGCCAGCAATTCACTGCGTATGTACACGTCGCAAAACATATAGATGGCCTATAGAAATGAATAGGATCCATTTGGCAGCCAGTCACTGCTATGTACACGTCGCAAAACATATAGATGGCATATAGAATTGAATAGGGTCCATTTGCCAGCCAGTCACTGCGTAGGTACATGCACACAAAACATATAGATGGCCTATAGAAATGAATAGGGTCCATTTGCCAGCCAGTCACTGCGTATGTACACGTCGATAAACGTATAGATGGCCTATCGAAAAGAATACAGTTAATTTGCCAGCCAGTCACTGCGTATGTACACGTCGCAAAACATATAGATGGCCTATAGAAATGAATAGGGTTCATTTGCCTCTCAGTCAGTGCGTATGTACACGTGGCAAAACATATAGATGGCATGTAGAAATGAATAGGGTCCATTTGCCAGCCAGTCACGGCGTATGTACACGTGGCAAAACATATAGATAGCCTATAGAAATGAATAGGGTCCATTTGACAGCCAGTCACTGCGTATGTACATGCACACAAAACGTATAGATGGCCTATAGAAATGAATAGGGTCCATTTGCCAGCCAGTCACTGCGTATGTACACGTCGCAAAACATATAGATGGCCTATAGAAATGAATAGGGTCCATTTGCCAGCCAGTCACTGCGTATGTACACGTCGCAAAATGTATAGATGGCCTATAGAAATGAATACAGTTAATTTACAAACCAGTCACTGCGTATATACACGTCGCAAAACATATAGCTGGACTATTGAAATGAATAGGGTCCATTTGCCAGCCAGTCACTGCGTATGTACACGTCGCAAAACATATAAATAGCCTATAGAAATGAATAGGGTCCATTTGTCAGCCAGTCACTGCGTATGAACACGTCGAAAAACATATAGATAGCCTATAGAAATGAATTGGGTCCATTTGCCTTCCAGTCACTGCGTATGTACACGTCGCAAAACGTATAGATGGCCTATAGAAATGAATATGGTACATTTGGCAGCCAGTCACTGCGTATGTACACGTCACAAAACGTATAGATGGCTTATAGAAATGAATAGTGTCCATTTGCCAACCAGTCACTGCGTATGTGCACGTCGCAAAACGTATAGATGGCCTATAGAAATGAATAGGGTCCATTTGCCAGCCAGTCACTGCGTATGTACACGCACTCAAAACGTATAGATGGCCTATAGAAATGAATACTGTTAATTTGCCAGCCAGTCACTGCGTATGTACACGTCGCAAAACATATAGATGGCCTATAGAAATGAATGGGGTCCATTTGCCAGCCAGTCACTGCGTATGTACACGTCGCAAAACATATAGATGGCCTATAGAAATGAATGGGGTCCATTTGCCAGCAAGTCACTCCGTAAGTACACGTCGCAAAACATATAGGTGGCCTATAGAAATGAATAGGGTCCATTTGCCAGCCAGTCACTCTGTAAGTACACGTCGCAAAACATATAGATGGCCTATAGAAATGAATAGGGTCCATTTGCCAGCCAGTCACTGCGTATGTACATGCACACAAAACATATAGATGGCCTATAGAAATGAATAGGGTCCAATTGCCATCCAGTCACTGTGTATGTAGACGTGGCAAAGCATATAGATGGCATATAGACAATAATAGGGTCCATTTGCCAGCCAGTCACTACGTATGTACATGCACACAAAACGTATAGATGGCCTATAGAAATGAATAGTGTCCTATAGAAATGAATAGTGTCCATTTGCCACCCAGTCACTGCGTATGTACACGTCGCAAAACATATAGATGGCATGTAGAAATGAATAGGGTCCACTTGCCAGCCAGTCACTGCGTATGTACACGTCGCAAAACATATACGATGGCCTATAGAAATGAATATGGTCCATTTGCCAGCCAGTCACTGCGTATGTACACGTCGCAAAACATATAGATGGCCGATATAAATGAATGCAGTTAATTTGCCAGCCAGTCACTGCGTATGTACACGTCGCAAAACATATAACTGGCCTATAGAAATGAATAGGATCCATTTGGCAGCCAGTCACTGCTATGTACATGTCGCAAAACATATAGATGGCATATAGAATTGAATAGGGTCCATTTGCCAGCCAGTCACTGCGTAGGTATATGCACACAAAACATATAGATGGCCTATAGAAATGAATAGGGTCCATTTGCCAGTCAGCCAGTCACTGCGTATGTACACGTCGATAAACGTATAGATGGCCTATCGAAATGAATACAGTTAATTTGCCAGCCAGTCACTGCGTATATACACGTCGCAAAACATATATATGGCCTATAGAAATGAATAGGGTCCATTTGCCAGCCAGTCACTGCGTATGTACACGTCGCAAAACAAATAGATGGCCTATAGAAATGAATGGAGTCCACTTGCCAGCCAGTCACTGCGTATGTACACGTCGCAAAACATATAGATGGCCTATAGAAATGAATGGAGTCCACTTGCCAGCTAGTCACTCCGTAAGTACACGTCGCAAAACATAGAGATGGCCTATAGAAATGAATAGGGTCCATTTGCCAGCAAGTCACTGCGTATGTACACGTCGCAAAACATATAGATGGCCCATAGACATGAATAGGGTCCACTTGCCAGCCAGTCAATGCGTATGTACACGTCGCAAAACATATAAGATGGCCTGTAGAAATGAATATGGTCCATATGCCATCCAGTCACTGCGTATGTACACGTCGCAAAACATATAGATGGCCAATATAAATGAATGCAGTTAATTTGCCAGCCAGTCACTGCGTATGTACACGTCGAAAAACATATAGCTGGCCTATAGACATGAATAGGGTCCACTTGCCAGCCAGTCACTGCGTATGTACACGTCGCAAAACATATAAGATGGCCTATAGAAATGAATATGGTCCATTTGCCAGCCAGTCACTGCGTATGTACACGTCGTAAAACATATAGATGGCCGATATAAATGAATGCAGTTAATTTGCCAGCCAGTCACTGCGTATGTACACGTCGCAAAACATATAGCTGGCCTATAGAAATGAATAGGCTCCATTTGGCAGCCAGTCACTGCTATGTACACGTCGCAAAACATATAGATGGCATTTAGAATTGAATAGGGTCCATTTGCCAGCCAGTCACTGCGTAGGTACATGCACACAAAACGTATAGATGGCCTATAGAAATGAATACTGTTAATTTGCCAGCCAGTCACTGCATATGTACACGTCGCAAATCATATAGATGGCCTATAGAAATGAATGGGGTCCATTTGCCAGCCAGTCACTCCGTAAGTACACGTCGCAAAACATATAGATGGCCTATAGAAATGAATAGGGTCCACTTGCCAGCAATTCACTGCTTATGTACACGTCGCAAAACATATAGATGGCCTATAGAAATGAATAGGATCCATTTGGCAGCCAGTCACTGCTATGTACACGTCGCAAAACATATAGATGGCATATAGAATTGAATAGGGTCCATTTGCCAGCCAGTCACTGCGTAGGTACATGCACACAAAACATATAGATGGCCTATAGAAATGAATATGGTCCATTTGCCAGCCAGTCACTGCGTATGTACACGTCGATAAACGTACAGATGGCCTATAGAAATGAATACAGTTAATTTGCCAGCCAGTCACGGCGTATGTACACGTCGCAAAACATATAGATGGCCTATAGAAAGGAATAGGGTTCATTTGCCTCTCAGTCAGTGCGTATGTACACGTCGCAAAACATATAGATGGCATGTAGAAATGAATAGGGTCCATTTGCCAGCCAGTCACGGCGTATGTACACGTGGCAAAACATATAGATAGCCTATAGAAATGAATAGGGTCCATTTGACAGCCAGTCACTGCGTATGTACATGCACACAAAACGTATAGATGGCCTATAGAAATGAATAGGGTCCATTTGCCAGCCAGTCACTGCGTATGTACACGTCGCAAAACATATAGATGGCCTATAGAAATGAATAGGGTCCATTTGCCAGCCAGTCACTGCGTATGTACACGTCACAAAATGTATAGATGGCCTATAGAAATGAATACAGTTAATTTACAAGCCAGTCACTGCGTATATACACATCGCAAAACATATAGCTGGACTATAGAAATGAATAGGGTCCATTTGCCAGCCAGTCACTGCGTATGTACACGTCGCAAAACATATAGATAGCCAATAGAAATGAATAGTGTCCATTTGCCAACCAGTCGCTGCGTATGTGCACGTCGCAAAACGTATAGATGGCCTATAGAAATGATTAGGGTCCATTTGCCAGCCAGTCACTGCGTATGTACACGCACTCAAAACGTATAGATGGCCTATAGAAATGAATACAGTTAATTTGCCAGCCAGTCACTGCGTATGTACACGTCGCAAAACATATAGATGGCCTGTAGAAATGAATAGGGTCCATTTGCCAGCCAATCACTGCGTATGTACACGTAGCAAAACATATAGATGGCATGTAGAAATGAATAGGGTCCATTTGTCAGCCAGTCACTGCGTATGAACACGTCGAAAAACATATAGATAGCCTATAGAAATGAATTGGGTCCATTTGCCAGCCAGTCACTGCGTTTGTACACGCACTGAAAACGTATAGATGGCCTATAGAAATGAATAGGGTCCATTTGCCTTCCAGTCACTGCGTATGTACACGTCGCAAAACGTATAGATGGCCTCTAGAAATGAACAGGGTCCATTTGCCTTCCAGTCACTGCGTATGTACACGTCGCAAAACATATAGATGGCCTATAGAAATGAATAAGGTCCATTTGCCAGCCAGTCACTGCGAATGTACACGTCGCAAAACATATAGATAGCTATAGACATGAATAGGGTCCACTTGCCAGCCAGTCACTGTGTATGTACACGTCGCAAAACGTATAGATATCCTATAGCAATGAATAGGGTCCATTTGCCAGCCAGTCACTGCGTATGTACACGTCGCAAAACATATAGATGGCATGTAGAAATGAATAGGGTCCATTTGTCAGCCAGTCACTGCGTATGAACACGTCGAAATACATATAGATAGCCTATAGAAATGAATTGGGTCCATTTGCCAGTCTGTCACTGCGTATGTACACGTCGCAAAACATATAGATATCCTATAGAAATGAATAGGATCCATTTGCCAGCCAGTCACTGCGTATGTACACGCACTGAAAACGTATAGATGGCCTATAGAAATGAATAGGGTCCATTTGCCTTCCAGTCACTGCGTATGTACACGTCGCAAAACGTATAGATGGCCTCTAGAAATGAATAGGGTCCATTTGCCTTCCAGTCACTGCGTATGTACACGTCGCAAAACATATAGATGGCCTATAGAAATGAATAGGGTCCACTTGCCAGCCAGTCACTGCGAATCTACACGTCGCAAAACATATAGATAGCTATAGACATGAATAGGGTCCACTTGCCAGCCAGTCACTGTGTATGTACACGTCGCAAAACGTATAGATATCCTATAGAAATGAATAGGGTCCATTTGCCAGCCAGTCACTGCGTATGTACACGTCGCAAAACGTATAGATGGCCTATAGAAATGAATAGGGTCCATTTGCCATCCAGTCACTGCGCATGTACACGCACACAAAACGTATAGATGGCCTATAGAAATGAATACATTTAATTTGCCAGCCAGTCACTGCGTATGTACACGTCGCAAAACAAATAGATAGCCTATAGAAATGAATAGGGTCTTTTTGCCAGCCAGTAACTGCGTATGTACACGTCGCAAAACATATAGATGGCATATAGAAATGAATAGGGTCCATTTACCAGGCAGTCACTGCGTATGTACACGTCGATAAACGTATAGATGGGCCTATAGAAATGAATACAGTTAATTTGCCAGCCAGTCACTGCGTATATACACGTCGCAAAACATACAGATGGCCGATATAAATGAATGCAGTTAATTTGCCAGCCAGTCACTGCGTATGTACACGTCGCAAAACATATAGCTGGCCTATAGATATGAATAGGATCCATTTGGCAGCCAGTCACTGCTATGTACACGTCGCAAAACATATAGATGGCATATAGAATTGAATAGGGTCCATTTGCCCGCCAGTCACTGCGTAGGTACATGCACACAAAACATATAGATGGCCTATAGAAATGAATAGGGTCCATTTGCCAGCCAGTCACTGCGTATGTACACGTCGATAAACGTATAGATGGCCTATAGAAATGAATACAGTTAATTTGCCAGCCAGTCACTGCGTATGTACACGTCGCAAAACATATAGATGGCATGCAGAAATGAATAAGGTCCATTTGCCAGCCAGTCACGGCGTATGTACACGTGACAAAACATATAGATAGCCTATAGAAATGAATAGGGTCCATTTGACAGCCAGTCACTGCTTATGTAAATGCACACAAAACGTATAGATGGCCTATAGAAATGAATAGGGTCCATTTGCCAGCCAGTCACTGCGTATGTACACGTCGCAAAACATATAGATGGCCTATAGAAATGAATAGGGTCCATTTGCCAGCCAGTCACTGCGTATGTACACGTCGCAAAATGTATAGATGGCCTATAGAAATGAATACAGTTAATTTACAAGCCAGTCACTGCGTATATACACGTCGCAAAACATATAGCTGGACTATAGAAATGAATAGGGTCCATTTGCCAGCCAGTCACTGCATATGTACACGTCGCAAAACATATAGATAGCATATAGAAATGAATAGAGTCCATTTGTCAGCCAGTCACTGCGTATGAACACGTCTCAAAACATATAGATAGCCTATAGAAATGAATTGGGTCCATTTGCCAGTCTGTCACTGCGTATGTACACGTCGCAAAACATATAGATATCCTATAGAAATGAATAGGGTCCATTTGCCAGCCAGTCACTGCGTATGTACACGCACTAGAAACGTATAGATGGCCTATAGAAATGAATAGGGACCATTTGCCTTCCAGTCACTGCGAATGTACACGTCGCAAAACGTATAGATGGCCTCTAGAAATGAATAGGGTCCATTTGCCTTCCAGGCACTGCGTATGTACACGTCGCAAAACATATAGATGGCCGATATAAATGAATAGGGTCCACTTGCCAGCCAGTCACTGCGAATGTACACGTCGCAAAACATATAGATAGCCTATAGACATGAATAGTGTCCACTTGCCAGCGAGTCACTGTGTATGTACACGTCGCAAAACGTATAGATATCCTATAGACATGAATAGGGTCCATTTTCCAGCCAGTCACTGCGTATGTACACATCGCAAAACGTATAGATGGCCTATAGAAATGAATAGGGTCCATTTGCCAGCCAGTCACTGCGTATGTACACGCACTCAAAACGTATAGATGGCCTATAGAAATGAATACTGTTAATTTGCCAGCCAGTCACTGCGTATGTACACGTCGCAAATCATATAGATGGCCTATAGAAATGAATGGGGTCCATTTGCCAGCCAGTCACTCCGTAAGTACACGTCGCAAAACATATAGATGGCCTATAGAAATGAATAGGGTCCACTTGCCAACAAGTCACTGCGTATGTACACGTCGGAAAACATATAGATGGCCTATAGACATGAAAAGGGTCCACTTGCCAGCCAGTCACTGCGTATGTACACGTCGCAAAACATATAAGATGGCCTATATAAATGAATATGGTCCATTTGCCACCCAGTCACTACGCATGTACACGTCGCAAAACATATAGATGGCCGATATAAATGAATGCAGTTAATTTGCCAGCCAGTCACTGCGTATGTACACGTCGCAAAACATATAGCTGGCCTATAGATATGAATAGGATCCATTTGGCAGCCAGTCACTGCTATGTACACGTCGCAAAACATATAGATGGCATATAGAATTGAATAGGGTCCATTTGCCAGCCAGTCACTGCGTAGGTACATGCACACAAAACATATAGATGGCCTCTAGAAATGAATAGGGTCCATTTGCCAGCCAGCCAGTCACTGCGTATGTACACGTCGATAAACATATAGATGGCCTATCGAAATGAATACAGTTAATTTGCCAGCCAGTCACTGCGTATATACACGTCGCAAAACACATATATGGCCTATAGAAATGAATAGGGTCCATTTGCCAGCCAGTCACTGCGTATGTACATGTCGCAAAACATATAGATAGCCTATAGAAATGAATAGGGTCCATTTGTCAGCCAGTCACTGCGTATGAACACGTCGAAAAACATATATAGATAGCCTATAGAAATGAATTGGGTCCATTTGCCTTCCAGTCACTGCGTGTGTACACGTCGCAAAACGTATAGATGGCCTATAGAAATGAATATGGTACATTTGGCAGCCAGTTGCTGCGTATGTACACGTCACAAAACGTATAGATGGCTTATAGAAATGAATAGTGTCCATTTGCCAGCCAGTCACTGCGTATGTGCACGTCGCAAAACGTATAGATGGCCTATAGAAATGAATAAGGTCCATTTGCCAGCCAGTCACTGCGTATGTACACGCACTCAAAACGTATAGATGGCCTACAGAAATGAATACTGTTAATTTGCCAGCCAGTCACTGCGTATGTACACGTCGCAAAACATATAGATGGCCTATAGAAATGAATGGAGTCCATTTGCCAGCCAGTCACTCTGTAAGTACACGTCACAAAACATATAGATGGCCTATAGAAATGAATAGGGTCCATTTGCCAGCCAGTCACTGCGTATGTACATGCACACAAAACATATAGATGGCCTATAGAAATGAATAGGGTCCAACTGCCATCCAGTCACTGTGTATGTACACGTGGCAAAGCATATAGATGGCATATAGACAATAATAGGGTCCATTTGCCAGCCAGTCACTACGTATATACATGCACACAAAACGTATAGATGGCCTATAGAAATGAATAGTGTCCTATAGAAATGAATAGTGTCCATTTGCCACCCAGTCACTGCGTATGTACACGTCGCAAAACATATAGATGGCATGTAGAAATGAATAGGGTCCATTTGCCAGCAAGTCACTGCGTAGGTACATGCACACAAAACATATAGATATCCTATAAAAATGAATAGGGTCCATTTGCCAGTCAGCCAGTCACTGCGTATGTACACGTCGCAAAACATATAGATGGCCTATCGAAATGAATACAGTTAATTTGCCAGCCAGTCACTGCGTATATACACGTCGCAAAACACATATATGGCCTATAGAAATGAATGCAGTTAATTTGCCAGCCAGTCACTGCATATGTACACGTCGCAAAACATATAGCTGGCCTATAGAAATGAATAGGCTCCATTTGGCAGCCAGTCACTGCTATGAACACGTCACAAAACATATAGATGGCATTTAGAATTGAATAGGGTCCATTTGCCAGCCAGTCACTGCGTAGGTACATGCACACAAAACATATAGATGGCCTATAGAAATGAATATGGTACATTTGGCAGCCAGTCACTGCGTATGTACACGTCGCAAAACGTATAGATGGCCTATAGAAATGAATAGTGTCCATTTGCCAACCAGACACTGCGTATGCGCACGTCGCAAAACGTATAGATGGCCTATAGAAATGAATAGGGTCCATTTGCCAGCCAGTCACTGCGTATGTACACGCACTCAAAACGTATAGATGGCCTATATAAATGAATACTGTTAATTTGCCAGCCAGTCACTGCGTATGTACACGTCGCAAAACATATAGATGGCCTATAGAAATGAATGGGGTCCATTTGCCCGCCAGTCACTGCGTAGGTACATGCACACAAAACATATAGATGGCCTATAGAAATGAATAGGGTCCATTTGCCAGCCAGTCACTCCGTAAGTACACGTCGCAAAACATATAGATGGCCTATAGAAATGAATAGGGTCCACATGCCAACAAGTCACTGCGTATGTACACGTCGCAAAACATATAGATGGCCTATAGACATGAAAAGGGTCCACTTGCCAGCCAGTCACTGCGTATGTACACGTCGCAAAACATATAGATGGCCGATATAAATGAATGCAGTTAATTTGCCAGCCAGTCACTGCGTATGTACACGTCGCAAAACATATAGATGGCCTATAGAAATGAATACAGTTAATTTGCCAGCCAGTCACTGCGTATGTACACGTCGCAAAACATATAGATGGCCTATAGAAATGAATAGGGTTCATTTGCCTCTCAGTCAGTGCGTATGTACACGTCGCAAAACATATAGATGGCATGTAGAAATGAATAAGGTCCATTTGCCAGCCAGTCACGGCGTATGTACACGTGACAAAACATATAGATAGCCTATAGAAATGAATAGGGTCCATTTGACAGCCAGTCACTGCTTATGTAAATGCACACAAAACATATAGATGGCCTATAGAAATGAATAGGGTCCATTTGCCAGCCAGTCACTGCGTATGTACACGTCGCAAAACATATAGATGGCCTATAGAAATGAATAGGGTCCATTTGCCAGCCAGTCACTGCGTATGTACACGTCGCAAAATGTATAGATGGCCTATAGAAATGAATACAGTTAATTTACAAGCCAGTCACTGCGTATATACACGTCGCAAAACATATAGCTGGACTATAGAAATGAATAGGGTCCATTTGCCAGCCAGTCACTGCATATGTACACGTCGCAAAACATATAGATAGCCTATAGAAATGAATAGAGTCCATTTGTCAGCCAGTCACTGCGTATGAACACGTCTCAAAACATATAGATAGCCTATAGAAATGAATTGGGTTCATTTGCCAGTCTGTCACTGCGTATGTACACGTCGCAAAACATATAGATATCCTATAGAAATGAATAGGGTCCATTTGCCAGCCAGTCACTGCGTATGTACACGCACTAGAAACGTATAGATGGCCTATAGAAATGAATAGGGACCATTTGCCTTCCAGTCACTGCGAATGTACACGTCGCAAAACGTATAGATGGCCTCTAGAAATGAATAGGGTCCATTTGCCTTCCAGGCACTGCGTATGTACACGTCGCAAAACATATAGATGGCCTATAGAAATGAATAGGGTCCACTTGCCAGCCAGTCACTGCGAATGTACACGTCGCAAAACATATAGATAGCCTATAGAAATGAATAGAGTCCATTTGTCAGCCAGTCACTGCGTATGAACACGTCTAAAACATATAGATAGCCTATAGAAATGAATTGGGTCCATTTGCCAGTCTGTCACTGCGTATGTACACGTCGCAAAACATATAGATATCCTATAGAAATGAATAGGGTCCATTTGCCAGCCAGTCACTGCGTATGTACACGCACTAGAAACGTATAGATGGCCTATAGAAATGAATAGGGACCATTTGCCTTCCAGTCACTGCGAATGTACACGTCGCAAAACGTATAGATGGCCTCTAGAAATGAATAGGGTCCATTTGCCTTCCAGGCACTGCGTATGTACACGTCGCAAAACATATAGATGGCCTATAGAAATGAATAGGGTCCACTTGCCAGCCAGTCACTGCGAATGTACACGTCGCAAAACATATAGATAGTGA
>NW_003117725.1:0-14725 GCF_000003605.2 Saccoglossus kowalevskii
GTTTCAGACTAGACAATTTCACTAATTGTCAACTTTTATCGAGTTCTGGGTTTAATGCAAGCCTTAAACTCCTTCCGACTTATTGGTTTGATACAATAAGCGGTCAGTGAAACGTGTGACGAGGTATAATGAAAAGGAAGTTACGAGCATACTGAAAAGTATGTCACTGACTCAGACAGTACGTGGTCGCAATAAGGCACTTCAGCTGTACCGCCTGCGTGCATACTTTACCGTGTTCTCTTGCTAACTTCATAATATTTTTCTGTCTATTCTTACACAGACTTACCCGGAATGAAGAGACGACAACTACTTAATATATCATGTACAAAGTCAAAACTTGTGCCATGATATGCAAAATTCCAGTCTTTATGAGCACCTTCACCTCTAAACAGAAAATTAATGAAAAAAGAGCGTACTTATATTTAATGGAGAGTCATTATTCCTGATAACAGTTGCTAGGTAAACGATTATAAAAAATAACAGTTATTAGTCATTAAGAGGGACAATCCACAGCTTCTTCTCTTCATGCAATGTATGCGCGGGAAGTTGCTGTAAACCGGCCGACAACTCGAAGTTACGAGAACGAGCGCCCCCAATTTCCCAGAAAACTAGTTGATTATGCTAGAAATGAGAATGAAACACAATTTGTCTCTGATAATAATCAGATATTTGTAAGTAAAAAATCATTTTACATGTACAAAAACGAGATTGGATGTGAATATTACAGCAACTTTTGCAACAAGCTAATTATTGTCAATGTAATAAAATATAAAAAATTTATTTGTTTAGATGTTGAATATAATAAAAAAAAGTTACTCTCGTATTATATACGTTACAGTTTTTATAGTTTGTTATATTTTTTCCTGTATTTTCATTATTAATGAATTGATATTCAGAGAAAAGTGAATATTCAGGTTTTGTTGTGTCAAGGGAGTTATTCAAAGTGGTTCGAAATACCTTCAATGACGCCAATACACCTCTCCTGTAAAGTACGCCCTCTATTGACGAAATGATGCATGGCGTAAACGAGTGGAATACCGTATGCACCATATTATTACTGTGACTACCCGTCAGGAATAAACTATTTGATTTTTTTCATATTTTAAATAAATATCTGGATAGAAAATAAAACACAAATTATTGCGTCAAAGATTTTGCCGATTGAGTGTTGACGTCACATAAGCTATAATGTCCAAAGAGGCGCCTTTAATAGGTCGTTTTGAGTATTTCCGAATACATAATTTGTGCACAGTCACAGTAGTGATATGATGTTTTCTAATCAAGCTATATCATGGTATGAGTCATATTGTGTGGCCTTCCCATTCATTAGTGTGGTCACAATCTAAACGAGCACTGACCTTATTGAAAATCTGGCCCAGTTTATGGGTAGCGGATAAGGCATCGGCGGAGTACCTCTAAGGTACGCTCCTCCATCTCCCCGCTTGTGATGACAACTTTAACAGAAACAGGTGTCATATTTATCGCTTCCTCTGAAAGCTAAAATTTAACAAAGCAAATACAGTTTACTGGCGATAAAATGCTCGTTCTTTTTTGGTTTTTCTGATTCTCGAAATATGTTTGCATACTGGTAAATATATAAATGAGCTCAACCAAGTATATAATTTTTTTCGATCTGTTCTGATTAATACATGGCTCGATAATCGAAGTTTGTGTATAATTTCTATGTTTTTCAACTTACGTGGAAGATTCAACGTTTGCAAAAAACGCTCACACTTTTTATGATAATGACATTCTGCATTCATTTTGTTTTATTATTTCGCTGTATTGATCCCTTAAAAAAACAGGGTTTAACGGTTCAAAGCTGAGTTATAACGTGTATGTGAGTTCTCACACGATTGGTTGTATATTCTTTATTGCGTAACAGCGGGGTAGTTCAATCATGTGATGAAAACAGTGGTTATTATCATAATGTTCATATGAAAATATCTGCTTACAACTGTTTTTTTAATGGTCATTATTCTGTAAACGTTTTCGACACGGCTCACAGCCACCTCAAGTGCCAGATTCATGAAATAAACAGCCAAGGTCAATAGAGTAGCATCTGTGTTAAAAATGCATTAAGTACTGGCAAACCAACTTCTACATAGGTATGTCTCTAAACTCATGCGTTTTTGATGATTTATCATCTTTTTTGAACTAGGAAGCCCTCGAAACATAATATTACATGTAAGAACAAAAACATCTGTCGAGATTTCACGTTTTCCCCGTAAAAGAGATACTGGCTGTTCCCTCGCTGGACTCCTTCCTGGCGTATACTAGTACTACCTACTCCTACCATGTCCTCACTTGATGACTCATGTCAATCTAGAAACGGGCAGCAGTATTCATTTCGCCTAATCTGCCGATTTTATCGCATTTTAATCAACGAAATTAATTTCCGACCGGAAAACGACCATATTTTTATCCCTTTCTTTTCTCATTCGCTTATTAAAAACATTGACCCATTGTCCAAAACTGATTACTGGCACATGAGTTGTCGAAATGGTTTTTTTTATGCTAATGTTCGGGGATTAAACGAGTATTAACCATTATTTAATTCCGAATGACACTTCCAATCCATCATACTTTGTATCGTTTGCGAACGCAACTTGAACTATGACCTCTTGTTACGTGAATGTTCCACACAAGTTGATTGAGCGGGACTGTGTTTGATTTGAATCTAGGCCTGCTACCTCGTTTCAACAATATAAATATCGAGACATTTACGTGCTACAGGTAATGCTAAGAGAGCAGAGGACCCCCCCCCCCCCCAAAAAAAAAAATGCCACGGCCATGTATTTAAAATGCAAGCGAGCAGACGGGCGATATTTCTGGGTTCGCGCGGTCGAAAAATAAAGTGGAACCTATTCAATAAGCAGTTGCAAAACCGAGCGAAGAAAAAATATTGAAAAGCAGAAGTGAGCAGGAGGTTGGATAAAATTAGTGCTGTACATTCAGGTTATTTGTCAAAATATGATCGGCCAAGATATATCATTCTGAAGCACGCCACAGACAGAAAAAATGCAGTTCTGAATATTGACACCGTTCGTATTTTTTTAAATGAGCCAACAAAAAATTGTATGCTGCTTAAGCGATGATCGTTTTGTGAGGCTACGTTCTGTTGAAGATATCATACTTCACTTTCGGATTTATTACTGAAGATAATGTACGACATATTGAAAATCGGGAAAAGCCAAAGTATTCATGTAGGTCCAATCAGTACTGTTGTATTGTATATTTCTTCAACCGAACGTTACAGCCCTGACCTGCTCGACGATTATTATTGCAAATGTCATTTCTTTCTCCCTGGTCAATGAATCCAGAATCAATTGGGTACTAGTACGTTATTTTAGGTTGATTTTCATTTGGTTTCACGTGACAGTTAGTCTGATTTATTTTATCATATAGCATTACAAACAGGAAGTCCTCGGCATGGGTTAAAGCACTAGTATACCCCAGACTACTCGTTTTGATGAATGGTCTGGGTGTTGCTTCTGGGTAAGAATAGAAAATGAATTCCGATGAGGTTGTAATTACCGGTATTTAGATTTTTGAAAACGGATTTGCGTACACCGCAACAACAATGGATTACTTCTCAACACATATTTCCATCAAGAGAGTGGCGTTTGGACGTAACAGAGCCCAGATTGACTGGGAGTATAAACAGAATTGGAAGAGCTGTCCATACATTGACCAATTACACACGAGCTCACAAACACCAATGAAATATTTGTTGTAGTCCTTAAGGTAGAAGCGTATTCATAAATTTTAAAACTCAGAATTCATTCATTTTGCAATAAATTGTACTCTAAGGCAAAATTAAGATGTTGACCTAAAAAAAGTTGGGGGTCACCAGTAGAAAGTCGCCATTTTGACATTATTATAACACTTTTACCACAGCTTCCTTTGGCAGAGATATTATGCAATATCTCATAATCTAGCCTGGTGAATAAATCATATATAGTTAATGATGGACTACTTTTTGTTGTTCTGAATTATTTAAAAAATGAGGGTTTTTAAAAAGTGTCAAAAAATGCAATTTTTCTTTAATATTATGTTCTGTGGAATTGTTCTAAAAATAGCAACACGGTTATCAAAAAGCATAACTGCAACACACAAAATAATGCTGTTTCATTATACCATGAGACATTAGCTTCATGATTGTACATAATAAACTAATGAACAATATCGTGCGATTTATGATCAATTTTGTCAAAAAATATTACTTGGCTTCCACCTTAACAAAGGGGTTTGGCACTAAAAACAATGGAACGTTTATAGGCTTAAAGTTGGATTTAGATCGTGTTATAATGCAAATCCCCCTTGGTAGAGTTGTAAGCAGAAATTTTCATATGTTGATCGATTGCGTTCGTTGTGTATGTGACCATACTCACCAATCATCCGACGTTGTCGAGGTAGAATAGGAACAAATTACCTCTGACTCGCCACACCTGACAGTGCTGTACCAAAGTAAGACGACTTTGCTTGACCTCAGCGTACTCTTTGATAATTCCCAGAATTCTTCATTCTTTCGTCATGTATTCTTGTGAATGTACTATTTTTAGCTTTCTTGGTAGTGGTCTCTTGATATTATAGTAGGTCACACTTCATTGAGTGTGGAAAGGTCGCTTACAGATCATCGTCGTACAAGCATCCATATTTTGTCTCGAAGCGGAAATAAACCCTGGCGGCGAGAATGGTTAAACTCTACAAATTGTATCTCTCATGAGGTCAAAGGTCATCAAGGGACATGACCTCAATAAAATAAATACACTTCATCCATCCCTCCTTTAGTCGGTGTCATTGTTCCGGTTAGATAAATTTCTGATTCAGATTTCTCATTTTTCTTAGGATTGTAATACTTTCAGTACTTTTTCACGAATTTTACATTACATTTATAATTTGGACCATAACTTTTCCTCCCTTCTATCTAAAATTTCACAAGGATCACCAAAGTTCATGGTTTACAAATCTATAAGGTTATAATCGCCGGTCACAATTATTTACACAGTTCGATGCTCACCCTTCGTTATTTACACTCGATGCAAGTATTCTAATTGTATTGCGTTGAAATGAAACACAAGAATATATATTAGTATTTACAAACAACAAATAGTAATTATTTATAAATAAAAACAATTTGCTGCATGACATGTAAATGTAAACATATTATTCTGATTATATACGACACACAAGTGCTAGTATATAATTCCCATAGAATTGAAGTAATGCATTGTATATTCTTTATATGTAAAATATATCTCAAATCATAATTGAATAACATTTGAGTAATAAAAGTAAATGTTTTATTAATTATAAAGTGTACATGCAGATATGTTATATTAATAATACTCGAAATATTTATAAATAAAGCCAAGATATAAAATCATGATTTCTATATTACAATATTATTAGTTATTAATAAGGCTGAACATTTGCTATAATTTGTACAAATATTGAGCTTAAATTCATAAAAAAAAACAGTATATAAATAAATGCATAAACCATAAACTAGTAGTAAATTGAATAAACAAGACTGCAATTCAAATGTATGATATATATATCTATACGCATGCGCAGGTAATCGAGGGTACAGTGCATGTGTGCATGTCATTAATTGCAGTTGCCTGATACTTAATTAACATGTGTAAGTTTCGATAGTGGTAATTGTTTAAATCTTTTTACTACATGTATTTCGACCTCCTTCAGTACTTAAAACACGCAATGCCTATATATTATTTCGGTTGCTAAATATCATCCAAAAAGAAAACGACCAATCAATACAGTGGTTACCTCTACCAATATATGAATACAGCTTTAACTCTGCTTCCAATGATCAGGTGACGTCACCTATGATGCTGCAATGCTACTCATGATTCATTGCATTATTTAGTAGACTAAATATACATCAAACAGGAATTTGTTTCTATCGCTTCCCATTGTCTACACAGTTAATAACAGAAGAACTGCTTTGCAATTAATGTGACATAAGAGTAACAACAAATGAACATTTAAATCTGTGTGATACGCAAAACAAGCCACCCATTTATCTAATTAAATACGCGTAAAAGAGCTTCCCACATCGCCATCGACATAGTGTATTGCTTAATTTGACAATAGTCAGTTTTGGTAAAAACGATGCCACGATGATAACTCTGATTGTGATTGCGATCGTGGGTGTCGATTATCAGTTGTAGATGACAATATCGTATCACGTGTGCGAGTAAAGGCAGATACTCCTCCCACCGGCGGTGTTAAATCTGACTTCCAATCACACGTTGATGGCGCATGCGATGAGTTTTCGGAAATTCTTTCCATATCTAGAAAACTGAAGAAAAACGTGTGTTACAGTCATATTCATAATATGTATTCAGTGAGTACTATTTTTCTGCATTAATTATTTATGTTAGGGAAAATAACTGTAGATATGATGAATAAACCGCTATATGATTTGCAGTAATAGATCAATCGAGTTCTATATAAGGTATTTCTATCTTGCACAAAACCAAGACAAACACAATAATTTGCAGAGTTAAAATCAAAGCGGTCTATTGTTAATACGATGAGCTCAATGTGACAAATTGAATCGTAATTGGTTGTCAATGATAGAACAAAACTTAAATAATTTAAGAAATACATGAACGTTGGTTACATAATTCTTTATTCGAACCTAATAATCTTTAACTGTAACCACTGTTTGTATCTCAAGTTCTCCTTCCATGATCTTGGTAATCTGTTGTAACCAAGCTTGCAACCTAATAATGCCCCGGCTACTGCTCCATTGGTGTCTGCGTCACCTGCCTGTAGAAAGAACAAGACTACAATGTATGTAAACAGTTATACTATGTACCATAGTTTATGGTCGGAATCTGCGCAATTGTGGAAAATATACAGTAAATATCAAATAACTGTGATTATACCGCCAATCCAATTGTCAATGATTGTGACTTTTTGTGTTTGAATTCGTTTTAACGCCTTTTACAACGCGCATGACTTGACAGAGGAGACGAGATTCCGTTTCTTACAATGAGCACAGATATACAAATGATAGTTCAAATACATCAATAGCATGTTTTCAAACATTTTCAACTGTAGAATTCACACTTTAACTCCCCGTAGACGACAATATCTACCTGAAAATCAGGACAATTTTACACATGAGTAAAAGACCAATGAGTAAAAAATGATTTTTCTGGTTTTTAAAATAAAATAGTAAACAGCATCATCCCAGTGTTGAACGTCCCCAAAATGAAGGTTTTTCGGCTATACCCTGATACTGGAAATATTGTTGATCAAGCTGGATATTAACCCGCTCTGCCATATCAAAACTAGCTAATCTTTTATACAATTCCATTTTAAAATCTAAGTCTTGCTTATTATGATATCGAACAAAATGCATATTGACCGAGTTAAAAGGATGAAGTACAGAATGTCACTTACCTCTTTTACAATACTAGTCAAAGCACGTCTGAAATCTGTCTGTCGCAAGGCCCAGAAACCAGCCCCTAAGCATTTGTACGTGTAACCGATTTTTCCAGGCTCATCTAGCCTCAAGCTTCTAATATCACATGTGTTCATGTAACGTTGTAACTCATCAATCTGAAATTTATATTCAGTTTTATCTCTATTTAGGTAAATAAATACAGACAGGATGCACAATGTATAAAGTGCAAACGGGCATACATGTATTGTTTTGCTATACATACTTACATACGAGCAATTTTTCAAGTAATCCTTTGCATGTCTAAAACTGTCTTTCACAATCATTTCCACATCGTATTCTCCGCAGTGCCGTAAATGTTTTCCTTGTAACATCAAAGCAATAGCCGTCGTCACAGCAACACAGGATGCAATGCATCTGTAATTAATACGAAATAATAAGATATACAACCACTATTTTTTACCGAATTTAAATCTGGTGAAACTATTATCGCCTTACCTTGGATCAGCATGGGTTGTTTCACATATTTTCACCGTGTTCTCTTTGACCATTTCAATATCTTCAAACTGATGAATGCCAAGTATTGATGTTCTCATCACTGCTCCATTTGGTGCCAAGTATCCACCACTAGAACTCCACACCTCATGAGCTGCCTACGAAAATAAGTGATGTTTGTGTTGTATGGTTATACAAACTTATACCAGAATGGAGTCTATTCTGACTATAATCTGGAAGATTCGTTCACAACATATAAAAAAGATAAGTAAAATTGTTCAATTGAAGTGGTTTACCTGTTTTGGGTTATTGCGAAACACTGAATGACTAAGTACTTTGTATGTTGTGGTACCTATGCCAAGGCCTCCTGTGTCACCAAGATCGCGAAATCCATTTGTCGTCCAATTTAAGAGTTTGTACGCAAAGTCTGTCGGATTAACCTATAAAGAAATGATATTATTAATACCCAACTACAAAGAAAATAGTTTGCATACCATGTGCAAGAACAAACCGTGGTCAAAATAGGAAGAATATGTGTATATATATATATATATATATATATATATATATATATATATATATATATATATATATATATATCAAAAAATACAAGGAAAGTTGTCAGGGGTTTCATTCTGTCCCACAAGCCATCAAATAATGTTATCAGGTCTTTCTATTGACATGAATTTACTTGTGTAATAATGTCCAACTATGACGTCATAAAATCTCAAATATTCCAAACAGCCTTGTGATATTCCCGTTGGCGTTCGTTGATTCCGGTGGTGGACAAGACGTCATTTGAATTTGTTATACATTATTAGTTCTCGCAAACTATCTCGTCAATATTCGTCATATGGTAATCTTCGTATCAGTCGGTCAATATCAGACTGTGTAAAATATCTATAAAAAACTTGCCTGTCCACTATTATCTACCAGTGATTGTAATATCAAAATCATCTGATCGCTATCGTCGGTCCAATCGCCTACCTTCCATCTGCGCTGGTGGTCTTTATGCTTGTCTACCCTTTCCTTCAATTGGTATTCCAGTTCTGCATCACGGTAAAACTGCAATCATGTATATATACATGTATGATATACATCGTGATTTACCACATCTCATTGTTGTTAGGCCTGCTGTGATTGGTTGAAACTTATTCAGCCCACCAAGCGGACATTACATGGTTAATCACATGGAAGTCACTGAAACTTCTTCATATTCATTCTAAGCATCAATAATTGAACTTAACAACACTGTCCCGGCTGCTGTTGCTTTCAAGGTTTTAAAAAAAGTTTAGCATTCTAAACTAGACAGTGGAACAACGCCGTTTTGATGTTGAGGACATTCTTTGAATGAAGCAAATATATACGACAAAGTCGCCTCTGAAACGTCGCATCCGGGATTGCTGCGGCGCGTTCTACGTTGTGAACGTTCTATGCGTGCCACGTCGGTGCTGACCAAGAACGCTCTAAGGAGAACGCAATGTGAATGCAGATAGAAGGCGGGGGTATGAAAATCACTATAGACCACTAAAGGGGCAATATTTAAACATTTCATGTAAATACAGGAAAGAAATTAGATGATTAAGGTTAGATGATTAAGTAACCAATGTTCCATTGCAAACAACGTTAAACTAACCTTTTCAATTTGAGTAAATTTGCAATTTTTTGCAGTTTTCACTGAATTAAATTCGTGTTTTGAACCAAACAGACACAATGAGACATCTGTCGTAGGTTTTGATCAAAAGTTTTGATTGTTTGCAACATTTCATTTCAAGTGTCTTACCATTATATTATGTAATAGAGTGGCGTGCAGAACAGTGTGCTTTAGTGGGCAATTAGTCACCCGTATAAGTGTATACTGCAGTTGACACTGGTGGGTATATGCATATTTTAATATATTATTGTATCGGCAATTTGATAGTCAAAAAATAAAATCGACAAATATTTAACAGATGAATCTGTACCTCCTTAACAATCGTAATCAACGTTTCTCTGAAATCGTTCTGTCTCAAAGCCCAAAAACCTGCTCCAACACACTTGAAAGTATAACTAGAACCTTCGTCGTCTAAGTGTAGATCTCTACAATTTGCGACATTCATGTAGCTATACATTTCCCTGTCCTGCAATATAAATAGTTTATACATTATATGTACCGGCAGGCAATAATATATGCAGTTCCCTATTGTCTTCGACATACATGTTTACAAGATGACATGATAATGTACATTACTTATGCTAATCGCAATTTGTGATCGTTTGTGAGCTGACATTTATTGTTGAGCAATTGTGAGGAAATTGATTAATCCAAACCACCTTGACCGTCGAAAAACGGCTACATAATATCCGGTGCATTTATGGCCAGCAAACGACTCAATGCACATTGGTTAGTAAGTATAAATGTACTACACCTCGAACGATAACGTGTCCTTAATAAACTGAATGAACACTTTGTTTTGATTTAAAATGCAATAAATACCTGTTTTTGTGATGCAAGGTATTTTCTGGCATGATCAAAGCATGTTTCATTGATTTCGAAGTACTCGTTGCCTTGTAGCATCAGTGCAATACCTGTTGTCACGGCAATACAAGAAGCAACACATCTGCAAGAGGACAAAAAACAACAACATATTTTGCTTAATGATGTCTTGTTTATAAGTTTATGGTACATTCCAGCAACTAATATCAGTATAAATAACACTCCTGCTACCTTAAGAGGCAATTTATTTCATTTGTTGTTTATTCAACATTCGAGATCTAGTTTGCTATAATTAATGTGTTTACGGAACTTTCAAGCATCAAGGCTCAGTACGTGCAGTATACATAAAAATTAATATCAAGATTTGATCCTTACACTTAGCTTACCGTGGGTCAGCATGTGTCATTTTGCAAATATTGATGGTGTTCTTAATTACTTCCTGAATGTCGTTACACTGGTGGATACCAACCACAGATGTGCGTACAACTGCTCCATTTGGTGCTGATGCTTTACCACTGTCTTTCCAAACTTCGATTGCAGCCTTTCAAATAATATCATGATATAATTGTCGTTAAATATCTAGTATAACATTCATCATGGCATATTTGCTTATTCATGCGCATTATGACGTTTCTAACCATGTATAAACATTATTTTTGGTATACACTACTCACAAGATGTGGGTCTATGCTGGCCAAGCGATGGTTAATCACTTTATGTGTAGTGCGTCCTATACCATGTCTGTCGAGAAGACGTAATCTGTCGATAAGATCCTTTGCATCAATCTGTTAAGAAATGTAGACTGAATGGCATGCGCTTCGAGTTTTGTGACATTTGTATTTTCCCGCAGGCGTCCCTACTGATGCCAACCTCTTTGACAAAAATACACTGCCTCGATGTTTGCATAATGGCTTTTAAGGCAATAATTGAAATAACGATAAGCATTGAATACATATGTGACATGTCACATGTAATATCTTGAACAGAGCCACCTTATTATGTAAAGTATATGCATACCTGTCCATTGCATTCAGTAATAGATTGTACAACTAAAAACATCAAGTCGCTATCATGTATTCTGCAGCCTGATCCTGTCATTCCTCCACGAAATGTACGTAGCGCTTCTCTAATATATGATTGTAAATATTTGGATGGATATTTCTGGAAGATAATTGGGCCGACAAAACAGCCCAGAGTATGACCTAGTTCTAGTGCATTCAACAACATGTACTGTATAGAATTCATTAGCAGTGGTGATTATAATGAGGTTTGTTTCTTCAAAACTACAGATGCGAATTGTAGATAGTTGTAAACAATTAACAATATTGGCTAATATATGTTTTGCAATATTCCCATTTTAATCCACTAATGTGTTTCACTGTATACAGTAAATCTCATTTATTTAAAATATATAACTGTACATTATGTTAATTAGTATGCAAATTACATTCAAATGAGTCAAGAAACAATAAGGAGAACACTGATGACTGTATAATTTATTTGTTTTTTGAGTGTCTGACTGATTTTGAAATACTTACATGATTCACTTGGCGCTTTTTCATGTCCTCAGTCAATGTTCCTATAGCATTGCCAATGCATGCTCCGTAGATTGTGCCATAAACACTGTCTTTGTATCGTTTGTTATGTGAGACGCTGCTAGGATGATACGCCATCTAAATATAAACATTATTTGAGGGAATGTTGAGATTTTAAACTGGGCAAAAAGCGATTATCTAAAACTGGGTGTCGTTTGCCCACGTGAATGATATGGCAATAAAATGCTGAAACCCGTTTCAGATAGTGACATTCCACTGTTTCGATATGCGGACAATATGCAATTCAAACCGTCAAATGAAAGGAGAAATAGCATCACAGAATATTAATGAATGACCTGAGGATATGAGAAGTGACAATGAAAATGTAAAGTGGAAGAAGTAGAAGCAGCTCCAACAAACAACAAGCAAATATATACAAGGTTATTTGAATATTGGGCAGAATAAATTGTTGATTCATATCGATAACTTGAATTCATTTTTTCAGTAAAATTCGTTTAAATTAGTACAAACTTATTGTATGGTAAGACATAACGATATTACTCCATGAAAGATTACTTGAACCTAATATTGTTTAAAATTCGTGTAAGCTGTGTGATATAGTATATCTTCCATCGTAACGCCATAAGTTACAGCGTACCGTAATTGTGCGGTATTTTTCGGGGTAATTTCATCCTTGCATAATAGGAAATGCGAATTACATATATGGTATGATTACGCGCGTAAGCACGATATCTAATAATAAAAACAAACATGGCTTGCCACCAGGGTTTGACCGGACTTCACATAAAGAAGTTTGCTGATTCTGTTCTAAACATTTTGGATTTCGGCATTCCTATGATGTATCCTTGAAAGAAAAAGATGTATAATAATAAAGTTTTACGAAGATACCTCAAAGTATGCACTCTAGTTGTATATGCATGAATAATGAACTGAATAATGTCAGTAATACAGATACGCAAATATAAAAGAACATGTGTAAGCCTGCATTTGCATATGAATGGTTATGTACAGTGTGAAGGGTCAACTACGCTATCTGGTGAACAATATATTAATATGTAAATTTGAGTGTAGCATGGTCATGAAGAGTGGTTTGCAAGTTCTGTTGTCCTTGAAGCGAGCACGTGTAATTACTCTTCGCGAAGTAACTGGCTTGTGTAAGCATACATGGGAACATTACAGGTTGATTCTGGACGCGACGGGTAGGACGTCACACCATATAACTGCTACTTTTCGACTGATGACTGGGGGCCAGGTGTGCTAAATAGCACACTGACTAATGTCATGGTAATAAGTTCTTAAAGTCTCACTGGACTGCATATACAGTGATTTTATTGTTGACAATGAATCCAGTGAAACCGTAAAGGACGCTACGACAACGCTTACAGTAGTTAAAGGCACATTTGAACCATGGACGCAAGGTTCTAGACCCCTTAGCTCTTTCAGTAGAGTGTGCACACGGCTCGGCGGTCTGTTGGCAAATTCGTTCGTTAGAATTCAAACAAATAGTCTATTCATTTAAAGAGGAAGTCGTAAGCAAATTGCAATCCTTGGTTATTTGGAGTTCAAAGTGCATGACGAAAGTCTTTTCAGAATGACGCAAACAATGCCAAACAATATTGCTGTCTGCAGTGGCTCAGTCATGAACCCGAAAGTGTTGTCGACCTGCAATCAGACATACAGCACAAATCAGCGTTTGTATTCTGTCAACTCTGTGCTTTTCACTTGAAACAACCTCGTTTAAAAAAAAACAGTCCTCCAGTAGTAAAATAGTATTGATTGGAACAATAAAAAAGTACTTTGTAAGGGGACATTTTAAGAACAACGAATCTAATAAACGGGTGCAGTTTGGAACTATGAAAGAGTAATTTCTTCGAGGGTAATTTCGTAGTAAATGCTGAAACAAAGCCGTTTGCTATCTAAAGTTAGCGGACTTTTAGAACTACGTAATTTTTCAAGTCGAGTAGATTGTCAAGCGTAAATTTGAGTTACAGTCAATGGCGGCGGCACGGGGGGGGGGGGGTTAAAAATGTGGGGGGGGGGGCGTCGCCTCCTCGAAAATCAAACTGAAACCCTTTTTGTCAGCACAATTTGCTCCTCAAAATGCTGGAAATAGCGTTTGAGAGGGTCTAGATTTCAACATTGTTAAGAGGGAGTATGCCACTGGATTCGCCTAGTATGGTGATGAGCATATCTCGCCCCTCCATACAAAATTTCGTGCCGTCGCCTCTGGGAAGCATTGAATTACACAAACACGGAAGTACATTCCAGCGCTGGGGTGCTAGAAATATCGCTAACGTCACATTATTTTGTGATTGTCCCTCTTAGTATGCAACGATAATGTAGCCGGTGTACAGCATTTGAGAGTGAGATAATCTGGCCTTACAAACGTCAGCAATATGTCATGCCGTCCAACGTATGCAATACATACATAGCAACGAAAATTTATGTGAAAAGTTCATACTATAATTAGAGTATTATTAATAGCTATATACATTTCCTTTCCTTGGTAAAACAGTGACTGTTGTGTACAGGCGATTTATATTGATATCCGGCGTGTTCGCTATTTACCTTACACCCCCACGAACTCAAAAATAGTGACCGATAATGGCGCTGGTCATTGAACTGCAACAATCGTGAAGTAAAACTACTACCCATATTAGAATATAAAGTGTGTTTCGGTGCTCTAATGTTTAAAAGAACACATTTTTATTAAAAGCTAATTGCCATGAAAATCAGAGATGACCAGGGCATGTAATA
>NW_003117742.1:0-19175 GCF_000003605.2 Saccoglossus kowalevskii
TTACTACAACCAGTCTCTGACATTACTACAACCAGTCTCTGACGTTACTACAACCAGTCTCTGACATTACTACAACCACTCTCTGACAATACTACAACCAGTCTCTGACATTACTACAACCAGTCTCTTACATTACTACAACCAGTCTCTGACATTACTACAACCAGTCTCTCTGACATTACTACAACCACTCTCTGACATTACTACAACCAGTCTCTGACATTACTACAACCAGTCTCTGACATTACTACAACCAGTCTCTGACATTACTACAACCAGTCTCTGACATTACTACAACCAGTCTCTGACATTACTACAACCACTCTCTGACATTACTACAACCAGTCTCTGCCTTTACTACAACCAGTCTCTGACATTACTACAACCAGTCTCTGACATTACTACAACCAGTCTCTGACATTACTCCAACCAGTCTCTGACATTACTACAACCAGTCTCTGACATTACTACAACCAGTCTCTGACATTACTACAACCAGTCTCTGATATTACTCCAACCAGTCTCTGACATTACTACAACCAGTCTCTGACATTACTACAACCACTCTCTGACATTACTACAACCAGTCTCTGCCATTACTACAACCAGTCTCTGCCATTACTACAACCAGTCTCTGACATTACTACAACCAGTCTCTGACATTACTACAACCAGTCTCTGACATTACTGCAACCAGTCTCTGACATTACTACAACAACCAGTCTCTGACATTACTACAACCAGTCTCTGACATTACTACAACCAGTCTCTGACATTACTACAACCAGTCTCTGACATTACTACAACCAGTCTCTGACATTACTACAACCAGTCTCTGACATTACTACAACCACTCTCTGACATTACTACAACCACTCTCTGACATTACTACAACCACTCTCTGACATTACTGCAACCAGTCTCTGCCATTACTACAACCAGTCTCTGACATTACTACAACCAGTCCCTCCCATTACTACAACCAGTCTCTGCCATTACTACAACCAGTCTCTGTCATTACTACAACCACTCTCTGACATTACTACAACCAGTCTCTGACATTACTACAACCAGTCTCTGCCATTACTACAACCAGTTTCTGCCATTACTACAAACAGTCTATTACATTACTACAACCAGTCTCTGACATAATTACAACCAGTCTCTGACATTACTACAACCAGTCTCTGACATTACTTCAACCACTCTCTGACATTACTACAACCAGTCTCTGACATTACTACAACCAGTCTCTGCCATTACTACAACCAGTTTCTGCCATTACTACAACCAGTCTCTTACATTACTACAACCAGTCTCTGACATAATTACAACCAGTCTCTGCCATTACTACAACCACTCTCTGACATTACTACAACCAGTCTCTGACATTACTACAACCACTCTCTGACATTACTACAACCAGTCTCTGACATTACTACAACCAGTCTCTGACATTACTACAACCAGTCTCTGACATTACTACAACCAGTCTCTGACATTACTACAACCAGTCTCTGACGTTACTACAACCAGTCTCTGACATTACTACAACCAGTCTCTGACATTACTACAACCACTCTCTGACAATACTACAACCAGTCTCTGACATTACTACAACCAGTTTCTGCCATTACTACAACCAGTCTCTGCCTTTACTACAACTAGTCTCTGACATTACTACAACCACTCTCTGACATTACTACAACCAGTCTCTGACATTACTACAACCAGTCTCTGTCATTACTACAACCAGTCTCTGCCATTACTACTACCAGTTTCTGCCATTACTACAACCAGTCTCTGCCTTTACTACAACCAGACTCTGACATTACTACAACCACTCTCTGACATTACTACAACCAGTCTCTGACGTTACTACAACCAGTCTCTGACGTTACTACAACCAGTCTCTGACATTACTACAACCACTCTCTGACAATACTACAACCAGTCTCTGACATTACTACAACCAGTTTCTGCCATTACTACAACCAGTCTCTGCCTTTACTACAACTAGTCTCTGACATTACTACAACCACTCTCTGACATTACTACAACCAGTCTCTGACATTACTACAACCAGTCTCTGACATTACTACAACCAGTCTCTGCCATTACTACAACCAGTTTCTGCCATTACTACAACCAGTCTCTGACATTACTACAACCACTCTCTGACATTACTACAACCAGTCTCTGACATTACTACAACCAGTCTCTGACATTACTACAACCAGTCTCTGCCATTACTACAAACAGTCTCTGTCATTACTACAACCACTCTCTGACATTACTACAACCAGTCTCTGCCTTTACTACAACCAGTCTCTGACATTACTACAACCACTCTCTGACATTACTACAACCAGTCTCTGCCATTACTACAACCACTCTCTGCCATTACTACAACCAGTCTCTGACATTACTACAACCACTCTCTGACATTACTACAACCAGTCTCTGACATTACTGCAACCAGTCTCTGACATTACTACAACCAGTCTCTGACATTACTACAACCAGTCTCTGACATTACTACAACCACTCTCTGCCATTAGTACAACCAGTCTCTGACATTACTACAACCAGTCTCTGACATTACTACAACCAGTCTCTGCCATTACTACAACCAGTCTCTGACATTACTACAACCAGTCTCTGACATTACTACAACCAGTCTCTGACATTACTACAACCAGTCTCTGACGTTACTACAACCAGTCTCTGTCATTACTACAACCACTCTCTGACATTACTACAACCAGTCTCTGACATTACTACAACCAGTCTCTGCCATTACTACAACCAGTTTCTGCCATTACTACAAACAGTCTATTACATTACTACAACCAGTCTCTGACATAATTACAACCAGTCTCTGACATTACTACAACCAGTCTCTGACATTACTTCAACCACTCTCTGACATTACTACAACCAGTCTCTGACATTACTACAACCAGTCTCTGACATTACTACAACCAGTCTCTGCCATTACTACAACCACTCTCTGACATTACTACAACCAGTCTCTGACATTACTACAACCAGTCTCTGACATTACTACAACCAGTCTCTGATATTACTCCAACCAGTCTGCCATTACTACAACCAGTCTCTGACATTACTACAACCAGTCTCTGATATTACTCCAACCAGTCTCTGACATTACTACAACCAGTCTCTGACATTACTACAACCAGTCTCTGACATTAGTACAACCACTCTCTGCCATTACTACAACCAGTCTCTGACATTACTACAACCAGTCTCTGATATTACTCCAACCAGTCTCTGACATTACTACAACCACTCTCTGCTGACATTACTACAACCAGTCTCTGACATTACTACAACCACTCTCTGACATTACTACAACCAGTCTCTGACATTACTACAACCAGTCTCTGACATTACTACAACCAGTCTCTGCCATTACTACAACCAGTCTCTGATATTACTCCGACCAGTCTCTGTCATTACTACAACCAGTCTCTGTCATTACTACAACCACTCTCTGACATTACTACAACCAGTCTCTGCCTTTACTACAACCAGTCTCTGACATTACTACAACCACTCTCTGCCATTAGTACAACCAGTCTCTGACATTACTACAACCAGTCTCTGATATTACTCCAACCAGTCTCTGACATTACTACAACCAGTCTCTGACATTACTACAACCAGTCTCTGACATTACTGCAACCAGTCTCTGACATTACTACAACCAGTCTCTGACATTACTACAACCAGTCTCTGACATTACTACAACCAGTCTCTGACATTACTACAACCAGTCTCTGACATTACTACAACCACTCTCTGACATTACTACAACCAGTCTCTGCCATTACTACAACCACTCTCTGACATTACTACAACCAGTCTCTGCCATTACTACAACCAGTCTCTGACATTACTACAACCAGTCTCTGACATTACTACAAACATTCTCTGACATTACTACAACCACTCTCTGACAT
Organism: Saccoglossus kowalevskii; assembly: GCF_000003605.2. NCBI lineage: Eukaryota > Metazoa > Hemichordata > Enteropneusta > Harrimaniidae > Saccoglossus > Saccoglossus kowalevskii. Next base: position 3,990 of record NW_003117742.1, read on the forward strand.
TACTACAACCAGTCTCTGACATTACTACAACCACTTTCTGACATTACTACAACCAGTCTCTGACATTACTACAACCAGTCTCTGACATTACTACAACCAGTCTCTGACATTACTACAACCAGTCTCTGACGTTACTACAACCAGTCTCTGACATTACTACAACCAGTCTCTGACATTACTACAACCACTCTCTGACAATACTACAACCAGTCTCTGACATTACTACAACCAGTTTCTGCCATTACTACAACCAGTCTCTGCCTTTACTACAACTAGTCTCTGACATTACTACAACCACTCTCTGACATTACTACAACCAGTCTCTTACATTACTACAACCAGTCTCTGACATTACTACAACCAGTCTCTGACATTACTACAACCAGTCTCTGCCATTACTACAACCAGTCTCTGCCTTTACTACAACCAGTCTCTGACATTACTACAACCACTCTCTGACATTACTACAACCAGTCTCTGACATTACTACAACCAGTCTCTGCCATTACTACAACCAGTCTCTGTCATTACTACAACCACTCTCTGACATTACTACAACCAGTCTCTGCCTTTACTACAACCAGTCTCTGCCATTACTACAACCACTCTCTGCCATTAGTACAACCAGTCTCTGACATTACTACAACCAGTCTCTGATATTACTCCAACCAGTCTCTGACATTACTACAACCAGTCTCTGACATTACTACAACCAGTCTCTGACATTACTACAACCAGTCTCTGACATTACTACAACCACTCTCTGACAATACTACAACCAGTCTCTGACATTACTACAACCAGTTTCTGCCATTACTGCAACCAGTCTCTGCCTTTACTACAACTAGTCTCTGACATTACTACAACCACTCTCTGACATTACTACAACCAGTCTCTGACATTACTACAACCAGTCTCTGACATTACTACAACCAGTCTCTGCCATTACTACAACCAGTCTCTGCCATTACTACAACCAGTCTCTGACATTACTACAACCACTCTCTGACATTACTACAACCAGTCTCTGACATTACTACAACCAGTCTCTGCCATTACTACAACCAGTCTCTGACATTACTACAACCACTCTCTGACATTACTACAACCAGTCTCTGACCTTTACTACAACCAGTCTCTGACATTACTACAACCACTCTCTGACATTACTACAACCAGTCTCTGACATTACTACAACCAGTCTCTGATATTACTACAACCAGTCTCTGACATTACTACAACCAGTCTCTGACATTACTACAACCAGTCTCTGACATTACTACAACCAGTCTCTGACATTACTACAACCAGTCTCTGACATTACTACAACCAGTCTCTGACATTACTACAAACCAGTCTCTGACATTACTACAAACCAGTCTCTGACATTACTACAAACACTCTCTGACAATACTACAACCAGTCTCTGACATTACTACAACCAGTCTCTGACATTACTACAACCAGTCTCTGCCATTACTACAACTAGTCTCTGACATTACTACAACCAGTCTCTGACATTACTACAACCAGTCTCTGACATTACTACAACCAGTCTCTGACATTACTACAACCAGTCTCTGCCATTACTACAACCAGTCTCTGCCATTACTACAACCAGTCTCTGCCATTACTACAACCAGTCTCTGACATTACTACAACCAGTCTCTGACATTACTACAACCAGTCTCTGACATTACTACAACCAGTCTCTGCCATTACTACAACCAGTCTCTGTCATTACTACAACCACTCTCTGACATTACTACAACCAGTCTCTGACTTTACTACAACCAGTCTCTGACATTACTACAACCACTCTCTGCCATTAGTACAACCAGTCTCTGACATTACTACAACCAGTCTCTGACATTACTCCAACCAGTCTCTGCCATTACTACAACCAGTCTCTGCCATTACTACAACCAGTCTCTGACATTACTACAACCAGTCCCTGCCATTACTACAACCAGTCTCTGCCATTACTACAACCAGTCTCTGTCATTACTACAACCACTCTCTGACATTACTACAACCAGTCTCTGACATTACTACAACCAGTCTCTGCCATTACTACAACCAGTTTCTGCCATTACTACAAACAGTCTATTACATTACTACAACCAGTCTCTGACATTACTACAACCAGTCTCTGACATTACTACAACCAGTCTCTGCCATTACTACAACCAGTCTCTGCCATTACTACAACCAGTCTCTGCCTTTACTACAACCAGTCTCTGACATTACTACAACCACTCTCTGACAATACTACAACCAGTCTCTGACATTACTACAACCAGTTTCTGCCATTACTACAACCAGTCTCTGCCTTTACTACAACTAGTCTCTGACGTTACTACAACCACTCTGGGACATTACTACAACCAGTCTCTGACATTACTTCAAACCACTCTCTGACATTACTACAACCAGTCTCTGACATTACTACAACCAGTCTCTGACCATTACTACAACCAGTTCTGCCATTACTACAACCAGTCTCTTACATTACTACAACCAGTCTCTGACATAATTACAACCAGTCTCTGCCATTACTACAACCACTCTCTGACATTACTACAACCAGTCTCTGACATTACTACAAACATTCTCTGACATTACTACAACCACTCTCTGACATTACTACAACCAGTCTCTGACATTACTACAACCAGTCTCTGACATTACTACAACCAGTCTCTGCCATTACTACAACCAGTCTCTGCCATTACTACAACCAGTCTCTGCCTTTACTACAACCAGTCTCTGACATTACTACAACCACTCTCTGACATTACTACAACCAGTCTCTGACATTACTACAACCAGTCTCTGCCATTACTACAACCAGTCTCTGTCATTACTACAACCACTCTCTGACATTACTACAACCAGTCTCTGCCTTTACTACAACCAGTCTCTGACATTACTACAACCACTCTCTGCCATTAGTACAACCAGTCTCTGACATTACTACAACCAGTCTCTGACGTTACTACAACCAGTCTCTGACATTACTACAACCACTCTCTGACAATACTACAACCAGTCTCTGACATTACTACAACCAGTTTCTGCCATTACTACAACCAGTCTCTGCCTTTACTACAACTAGTCTCTGACATTACTACAACCACTCTCTGACATTACTACAACCAGTCTCTGACATTACTACAACCAGTCTCTGACATTACTACAACCAGTCTCTGCCATTACTACAACCAGTCTCTGCCATTACTACAACCAGTCTCTGCCTTTACTACAACCAGTCTCTGACATTACTACAACCACTCTCTGACATTACTACAACCAGTCTCTGACATTACTACAACCAGTCTCTGCCATTACTACAACCAGTCTCTGTCATTACTACAACCACTCTCTGACATTACTACAACCAGTCTCTGCCTTTACTACAACCAGTCTCTGACATTACTACAACCACTCTCTGCCATTAGTACAACCAGTCTCTGACATTACTACAACCAGTCTCTGATATTACTCCAACCAGTCTCTGACATTACTACAACCAGTCTCTGACATTACTACAACCAGTCTCTGACATTACTACAACCAGTCTCTGACATTACTACAACCACTCTCTGACAATACTACAACCAGTCTCTGACATTACTACAACCAGTTTCTGCCATTACTGCAACCAGTCTCTGCCTTTACTACAACTAGTCTCTGACATTACTACAACCAGTCTCTGACATTACTACAACCAGTCTCTGACATTACTACAACCAGTCTCTGCCATTACTACAACCAGTCTCTGCCATTACTACAACCAGTCTCTGCCTTTACTACAACCAGTCTCTGACATTACTACAACCACTCTCTGACATTACTACAACCAGTCTCTGACATTACTACAACCAGTCTCTGCCATTACTACAACCAGTCTCTGTCATTACTACAACCACTCTCTGACATTACTACAACCAGTCTCTGCCTTTACTACAACCAGTCTCTGACATTACTACAACCACTCTCTGCCATTAGTACAACCAGTCTCTGACATTACTACAACCAGTCTCTGATATTACTCCAACCAGTCTCTGACATTACTACAACCAGTCTCTGACATTACTACAACCAGTCTCTGATATTACTCCAACCAGTCTGCCATTACTACAACCAGTCTCTGACATTACTACAACCAGTCTCTGATATTACTCCAACCAGTCTCTGACATTACTACAACCAGTCTCTGACATTACTACAACCAGTCTCTGACATTAGTACAACCACTCTCTGCCATTAGTACAACCAGTCTCTGACATTACTACAACCAGTCTCTGATATTACTCCAACCAGTCTCTGACATTACTACAACCACTCTCTGACATTACTACAACCAGTCTCTGACATTACTACAACCACTCTCTGACATTACTACAACCACTCTCTGACATTACTACAACCACTCTCTGACATTACTACAACCAGTCTCTGCCATTACTACAACCAGTCTCTGACATTACTACAACCAGTCCCTCCCATTACTACAACCAGTCTCTGCCATTACTACAACCAGTCTCTGTCATTACTACAACCACTCTCTGACATTACTACAACCAGTCTCTGACATTACTACAACCAGTCTCTGCCATTACTACAACCAGTTTCTGCCATTACTACAAACAGTCTATTACATTACTACAACCAGTCTCTGACATAATTACAACCAGTCTCTGACATTACTACAACCAGTCTCTGACATTACTTCAACCACTCTCTGACATTACTACAACCAGTCTCTGACATTACTACAACCAGTCTCTGCCATTACTACAACCAGTTTCTGCCATTACTACAACCAGTCTCTTACATTACTACAACCAGTCTCTGACATAATTACAACCAGTCTCTGCCATTACTACAACCACTCTCTGACATTACTACAACCACTCTCTGACATTACTACAACCAGTCTCTGACATTACTACAACCAGTCTCTGACATTACTACAACCAGTCTCTGACATTACTACAACCAGTCTCTGCCTTTACTACAACCAGTCTCTGACATTACTACAACCACTCTCTGACATTACTACAACCAGTCTCTGACATTACTACAACCACTCTCTGACATTACTACAACCAGTCTCTGACATTACTACAACCAGTCTCTGACATTACTACAACCAGTCTCTGACATTACTACAACCACTCTCTGACATTACTACAACCAGTCTCTGACATTACTACAACCACTCTCTGACATTACTACAACCAGTCTCTGACATTACTACAACCAGTCTCTGACATTACTACAACCAGTCTCTTACATTACTACAACCAGTCTCTGACATCAGTCTCTGACATAATTACAACCAGTCTCTGCCATTACTACAACCACTCTCTGACATTACTACAACCAGTCTCTGACATTACTACAACCACTCTCTGACATTACTACAACCAGTCTCTGACATTACTACAACCAGTCTCTGACATTACTACAACCAGTCTCTGACATTACTCCAACCAGTCTCTGATATTACTCCAACCAGTCTGCCATTACTACAACCAGTCTCTGACATTACTACAACCACTCTCTGACATTACTACAACCAGTCTCTGACATTACTACAACCAGTCTCTGACATTACTACAACCAGTCTCTGACATTACTACAACCAGTCTCTGACATTACTACAACCAGTCTCTGACGTTACTACAACCAGTCTCTGACATTACTACAACCAGTCTCTGACATTACTACAACCACTCTCTGACAATACTACAACCAGTCTCTGACATTACTACAACCAGTTTCTGCCATTACTACAACCAGTCTCTGCCTTTACTACAACTAGTCTCTGACATTACTACAACCACTCTCTGACATTACTACAACCAGTCTCTGACATTACTACAACCAGTCTCTGACATTACTACAACCAGTCTCTGCCATTACTACAACCAGTTTCTGCCATTACTACAACCAGTCTCTGCCTTTACTACAACCAGTCTCTGACATTACTACAACCACTCTCTGACATTACTACAACCAGTCTCTGACATTACTACAACCAGTCTCTGCCATTACTACAACCACTCTCTGACAATACTACAACCAGTCTCTGACATTACTACAACCAGTTTCTGCCATTACTACAACCAGTCTCTGCCTTTACTACAACTAGTCTCTGACATTACTACAACCACTCTCTGACATTACTACAACCAGTCTCTGACATTACTACAACCAGTCTCTGACATTACTACAACCAGTCTCTGCCATTACTACAACCAGTCTCTGCCATTACTACAACCAGTCTCTGCCTTTACTACAACCAGTCTCTGACATTACTACAACCACTCTCTGACAATACTACAACCAGTCTCTGACATTACTACAACCAGTTTCTGCCATTACTACAACCAGTCTCTGCCTTTACTACAACTAGTCTCTGACATTACTACAACCACTCTCTGACATTACTACAACCAGTCTCTGACATTACTACAACCAGTCTCTGACATTACTACAACCAGTCTCTGCCATTACTACAACCAGTTTCTGCCATTACTACAACCAGTCTCTGCCTTTACTACAACCACTCTCTGACATTACTACAACCAGTCTCTGACATTACTACAACCAGTCTCTGCCATTACTACAACCAGTCTCTGTCATTACTACAACCACTCTCTGACATTACTACAACCAGTCTCTGCCTTTACTACAACCAGTCTCTGACATTACTACAACCACTCTCTGACATTAGTACAACCACTCTCTGACATTACTACAACCAGTCTCTGACATTACTACAACCAGTCTCTGACATTACTACAACCAGTCTCTGACATTACTAACAACCAGTCTCTGACATTACTACAACCAGTCTCTGACATTACTACAACCAGTCTCTGACATTACTACAACCAGTCTCTGACATTACTACAACCACTCTCTGACATTACTACAACCAGTCTCTGCCATTACTACAACCAGTCTCTGACATTACTACAACCAGTCTCTGCCATTAGTACAACCAGTCTCTGACATTACTACAACCAGTCTCTGACATTACTCCAACCAGTCTCTGACATTACTACAACCAGTCTCTGACATTACTACAACCAGTCTCTGACATTACTACAACCAGTCTCTGCCATTACTACAACCACTCTCTGACATTACTACAACCACTCTCTGACATTACTACAACCAGTCTCTGCCATTACTACAACCACTCTCTGACATTACTACAACCAGTCTCTGACATTACTACAACCAGTCTCTGACATTACTACAACCAGTCTCTGCCATTACTACAACCAGTTTCTGCCATTACTACAACCAGTCTCTGCCTTTACTACAACCAGACTCTGACATTACTACAACCACTCTCTGACATTACTACAACCAGTCTCTGACATTACTACAACCAGTCTCTGCCATTACTACAACCAATCTCTGTCATTACTACAACCACTCTCTGACATTACTACAACCAGTCTCTGCCTTACTACAACCAGTCTCTGACATTACTACAACCACTCTCTGACATTACTACAACAGTCTCTGCCATTACTACAACCAGTCTCTGCCTTTACTACAACCACTCTCTGACATTACTACAACCAGTCTCTGACATTACTACAACCAGTCTCTGCCATTACTACAACCAGTCTCTGTCATTACTACAACCACTCTCTGACATTACTACAACCAGTCTCTGCCTTTACTACAACCAGTCTCTGACATTACTACAACCACTCTCTGCCATTAGTACAACCAGTCTCTGACATTACTACAACCAGTCTCTGATATTACTCCAACCAGTCTCTGACATTACTACAACCAGTCTCTGACATTACTACAACCAGTCTCTGACATTACTACAACCAGTCTCTGACATTACTACAACCACTCTCTGACATTACTACAACCACTCTCTGACATTACTACAACCAGTCTCTGCCATTACTACAACCACTCTCTGACATTACTACAACTACTCTCTGACATTACTACAACCAGTCTCTGCCATTACTACAACCACTCTCTGACATTACTACAACCACTCTCTGACATTACTACAACCAGTCTCTGCCATTACTACAACCACTCTCTGCCATTACTACAACCAGTCTCTGACATTACTACAACCAGTCTCTGACATTACTACAACCACTCTCTGACATTACTACAACCAGTCTCTGCCATTACTACAACCAGTCTCTGACATTACTACAACCAGTCTCTGCCATTACTACAAACCAGTTTCTGCCATTACTACAACCAGTCTCTGCCTTTACTACAACCAGTCTCTGACATTACTACAACCAGTCTCTGCCATTACTACAACCAGTCTCTGTCATTACTACAACCACTCTCTGACATTACTACAACCAGTCTCTGCCTTTACTACAACCAGTCTCTGACATTACTACAACCACTCTCTGCCATTAGTACAACCAGTCTCTGACATTACTACAACCAGTCTCTGATATTACTACAACCAGTCTCTGACATTACTACAACCAGTCCCTCCCATTACTACAACCAGTCTCTGACATTACTACAACCAGTCTCTGTCATTACTACAACCACTCTCTGACATTACTACAACCAGTCTCTGACATTACTACAACCAGTCTCTGCCATTACTACAACCAGTCTCTGACATTACTACAACCAGTCCCTCCCATTACTACAACCAGTCTCTGCCATTACTACAACCAGTCTCTGTCATTACTACAACCACTCTCTGACATTACTACAACCAGTCTCTGACATTACTACAACCAGTCTCTGCCATTACTACAACCAGTTTCTGCCATTACTACAAACAGTCTATTACATTACTACAACCAGTCTCTGACATAATTACAACCAGTCTCTGACATTACTACAACCAGTCTCTGACATTACTACAACCACTCTCTGACATTACTACAACCAGTCTCTGACATTACTACAACCAGTCTCTGCCATTACTACAACCAGTCTCTGCCATTACTACAACCAGTCTCTTACATTACTACAACCAGTCTCTGACATAATTACAACCAGTCTCTGCCATTACTACAACCACTCTCTGACATTACTACAACCAGTCTCTGACATTACTACAACCACTCTCTGACATTACTACAACCACTCTCTGACAATACTACAACCAGTCTCTGACATTACTACAACCAGTTTCTGCCATTACTACAACCAGTCTCTGCCTTTACTACAACTAGTCTCTGACATTACTACAACCACTCTCTGACATTACTACAACCAGTCTCTGACATTACTACAACCAGTCTCTGACATTACTACAACCACTCTCTGACAATACTACAACCAGTCTCTGACATTACTACAACCAGTTTCTGCCATTACTACAACCAGTCTCTGCCTTTACTACAACTAGTCTCTGACATTACTACAACCACTCTCTGACATTACTACAACCAGTCTCTGACATTACTACAACCAGTCTCTGACATTACTACAACCAGTCTCTGCCATTACTACAACCAGTTTCTGCCATTACTACAACCAGTCTCTGCCTTTACTACAACCAGTCTCTGACATTACTACAACCACTCTCTGACATTACTACAACCAGTCTCTGACATTACTACAACCAGTCTCTGCCATTACTACAACCAGTCTCTGACATTACTACAACCACTCTCTGACATTACTACAACCAGTCTCTGCCTTTACTACAACCAGTCTCTGACATTACTACAACCACTCTCTGCCATTAGTACAACCAGTCTCTGACATTACTACAACCAGTCTCTGATATTACTCCAACCAGTCTCTGACATTACTACAACCAGTCTCTGACATTACTACAACCACTCTCTGACATTACTACAACCAGTCTCTGACATTACTACAACCAGTCTCTGACGTTACTACAACCAGTCTCTGACATTACTACAACCACTCTCTGACGTTACTACAACCAGTCTCTGACATTACTACAACCACTCTCTGCCATTAGTACAACCAGTCTCTGACATTACTACAACCAGTCTCTGACATTACTACAACCACTCTGACATTACTACAACCACTCTCTGACATTACTACAACCACTCTCTGAGATTACTACAACCAGTCTCTGCGATTACTACAAACAGTCTCTTACATTACTACAACCAGTCTCTGACATAATTACAACAAGTCTCTGCCATTACTACAACCACTCTCTGACATTACTACAACCAGTCTCTGAGATTACTACAACCAGTCTCTGAGATTACTACAACCACTTTCTGACATTACTACAACCAGTCTCTGACATTACTACAACCACTCTCTGACATTACTACAATCACTCTCTGACATTACTACAACTACTCTCTGACATTACTACAACCACTCTCTGCCAATTACTACAACCACTCTCTGACATTACTACAAACCACTCTCTGACATTACTACAACCAGTCTCTGCCATTACTACAACCACTCTCTGCCATTACTACAACCAGTCTCTGACATTACTACAACCAGTCTCTGACATTACTACAACCAGTCTCTGATATTACTCCAACCAGTCTCTGACATTACTACAACCAGTCTCTGACATTACTACAACCACTCTCTGACATTACTACAACCAGTCTCTGCCATTACTACAACCACTCTCTGCCATTACTGCAACCAGTCTCTGACATTACTACAACCACTCTCTGACATTACTACAACCAGTCTCTGACATTACTGCAACCAGTCTCTGACATTACTACAACCAGTCTCTGACATTACTACAACCAGTCTCTGACATTACTACAACCAGTCTCTGACATTACTACAACCAGTCTCTGACATTACTTCAACCAGTCTCTGACATTACTACAACCAGTCTCTGACGTTACTACAACCAGTCTCTGACATTACTACAACCACTCTCTGCCATTAGTACAACCAGTCTCTGACATTACTACAACCAGTCTCTGATATTACTCCAACCAGTCTCTGACATTACTACAACCAGTCTCTGATATTACTCCAACCAGTCTGCCATTACTACAACCAGTCTCTGACATTACTACAACCACTCTCTGACATTACTACAACCACTCTCTGACATTACTACAACCAGTCTCTGCCATTACTACAACCAGTCTCTGACATTACTACAACCAGTCCCTCCCATTACTACAACCAGTCTCTGCCATTACTACAACCAGTCTCTGTCATTACTACAACCACTCTCTGACATTACTACAACCAGTCTCTGACATTACTACAACCAGTCTCTGCCATTACTACAACCAGTTTCTGCCATTACTACAAACAGTCTATTACATTACTACAACCAGTCTCTGACATAATTACAACCAGTCTCTGACATTACTACAACCAGTCTCTGACATTACTACAACCACTCTCTGACATTACTACAACCAGTCTCTGACATTACTACAACCAGTCTCTGCCATTACTACAACCAGTCTCTGCCATTACTACAACCAGTCTCTTACATTACTACAACCAGTCTCTGACATAATTACAACCAGTCTCTGCCATTACTACAACCACTCTCTGACATTACTACAACCAGTCTCTGACATTACTACAACCACTCTCTGACATTACTACAACCAGTCTCTGACATTACTACAACCACTCTCTGACATTACTACAACCACTCTCTGACATTACTACAACCAGTCTCTGACATTACTACAACCAGTCTCTGACATTACTACAACCAGTCTCTGACATTACTACAACCAGTCTCTGCCATTACTACAACCACTCTCTGACATTACTACAACCAGTCTCTGACATTACTACAACCAGTCTCTGACATTACTACAACCAGTCTCTGACATTACTACAACCAGTCTCTGACATTACTACAACCAGTCTCTGACATTACTACAACCACTCTCTGACATTACTACAACTACTCTCTGACATTACTACAACCAGTCTCTGACATTACTACAACCACTCTCTGACATTACTACAACCACTCTCTGACATTACTACAACCAGTCTCTGCCTTTACTACAACCACTCTCTGCCATTACTACAACCACTCTCTGACATTACTACAACCAGTCTCTGACATTACTACAACCAGTCTCTGTCATTACTACAACCAGTCTCTGTCATTACTACAACCACTCTCTGACATTACTACAACCAGTCTCTGCCTTTACTACAACCAGTCTCTGACATTACTACAACCACTCTCTGCCATTAGTACAACCAGTCTCTGACATTACTACAACCAGTCTCTGATATTACTCCAACCAGTCTCTGACATTACTACAACCAGTCTCTGACATTACTACAACCACTCTCTGACATTACTACAACCAGTCTCTGCCATTACTACAACCACTCTCTGCCATTACTACAACCAGTCTCTAACATTACTACAACCACTCTCTGACATTACTACAACCAGTCTCTGACATTACTGCAACCAGTCTCTGACATTACTACAACCAGTCTCTGACATTACTACAACCAGTCTCTGACATTACTACAACCAGTCTCTGACATTACTACAACCAGTCTCTGACATTACTACAACCAGTCTCTGACATTACTACAACCAGTCTCTGACATTACTACAACCACTCTCTGACATTACTACAACCACTCTCTGACATTACTACAACCAGTCTCTGCCATTACTACAACCACTCTCTGACAATACTACAACCAGTCTCTGACATTACTACAACCACTCTCTGCCATTACTACAACCAGTCTCTGACATTACTACACCACTCTCTGACATTACTACAACCAGTCTCTGACATTACTGCAACCAGTCTCTGACATTACTACAACCAGTCTCTGCCATTACTACAACCAGTCTCTGACATTACTACACCAGTCTCTGACATTACTACAACCACTCTCTGACATTACTACAACCAGTCTCTGCCATTACTACAACCAGTCTCTGACATTACTACAACCAGTCTCTGCCATTACTACAACCACTCTCTGACATTACTACAACCAGTCCCTCCCATTACTACAACCAGTCTCTGCCATTACTACAACCAGTCTCTGCCATTACTACAACCACTCTCTGACATTACTACAACCACTCTCTGACATTACTACAACCAGTCTCTGCCATTACTACAACCACTCTCTGCCATTACTACAACCAGTCTCTGACATTACTACAAACAGTCTCTGACATTACTACAACCAGTCTCTGACATTACTACAACCAGTCTCTGACATTACTACAACCAGTCTCTGACATTACTACAACCACTCTCTGACATTACTACAACCAGTCTCTGCCATTACTACAACCACTCTCTGACATTACTACAACCACTCTCTGACATTACTACAACCACTCTCTGACATTACTACAACCAGTCTCTGACATTACTACAACCAAGTCTCTGACATTACTACCACCAGTCTCTGACATTACTACAACAGTCTCTGACATTACTGCAACCAGTCTCTGACATTACTACAACCAGTCTCTGACATTACTACAACCAGTCTCTGACATTACTACAACCAGTCTCTGACATTACTACAACCAGTCTCTGACATTACTACAACCAGTCTCTGACATTACTACAACCAGTCTCTGACATTACTACAACCACTCTCTGACATTACTACAACCACTCTCTGACATTACTACAACCACTCTCTGACATTACTGCAACCAGTCTCTGCCATTACTACAACCAGTCTCTGACATTACTACAACCAGTCCCTCCCATTACTACAACCAGTCTCTGCCATTACTACAACCAGTCTCTGTCATTACTACAACCACTCTCTGACATTACTACAACCAGTCTCTGACATTACTACAACCAGTCTCTGCCATTACTACAACCAGTTTCTGCCATTACTACAAACAGTCTATTACATTACTACAACCAGTCTCTGACATTACTACAACCACTCTCTGACATTACTACAACCAGTCTCTGACATTACTGCAACCAGTCTCTGACATTACTACAACCAGTCTCTGACATTACTACAACCAGTCTCTGACATTACTACAACCAGTCTCTGACATTACTACAACCACTCTCTGACATTACTACAACCACTCTCTGACATTACTACAACCAGTCTCTGACATTACTACAACCACTCTCTGCCATTAGTACAACCAGTCTCTGACATTACTACAACCAGTCTCTGATATTACTCCAACCAGTCTCTGACATTACTACAACCAGTCTCTGATATTACTCCAACCAGTCTCTGACATTACTACAACCAGTCTCTGACATTACTACAACCAGTCTCTGACATTACTACAACCAGTCTCTGACATTACTACAACCAGTCTCTGACATTACTACAACCACTCTCTGACATTACTACAACCAGTCTCTGCCATTACTACAACCACTCTCTGACATTACTACAACCAGTCTCTGACATTACTACAACCAGTCTCTGACATTACTACAACCAGTCTCTGCCATTACTACAACCAGTTTCTGCCATTACTACAACCAGTCTCTGCCTTTACTACAACCAGACTCTGACATTACTACAACCACTCTCTGACATTACTACAACCAGTCTCTGACATTACTACAACCAGTCTCTGCCATTACTACAACCAGTCTCTGTCATTACTACAACCACTCTCTGACATTACTACAACCAGTCTCTGCCTTTACTACAACCAGTCTCTGACATTACTACAACCACTCTCTGCCATTACTACAACCAGTCTCTGACATTACTACAACCAGTCTCTGATATTACTCCAACCAGTCTCTGACATTACTACAACCAGTCTCTGACATTACTACAACCAGTCTCTGACATTACTACAACCAGTCTCTGACATTACTACAACCACTCTCTGACATTACTACAACCAGTCTCTGACATTACTACAACCAGTCTCTGACATTACTACAACCACTCTCTGACATTACTACAACCAGTCTCTGACATTACTACAACCAGTCTCTGACATTACTACAACCACTCTCTGACATTACTACAACCAGTCTCTGACATTACTACAACCAGTCTCTGACATTACTACAACCACTCTCTGACATTACTACAACCAGTCTCTGACATTACTACAACCACTCTCTGACTTTACTACAACCAGTCTCTGACATTACTGCAACCAGTCTCTGACATTACTACAACCAGTCTCTGACATTACTACAACCACTCTGTGATTTTAACACAACCACTCTCAGA
>NW_003117744.1:0-68896 GCF_000003605.2 Saccoglossus kowalevskii
CGTTAATATATTGCATAGATGTTTCTACCTTTTCAAGTTTTGCCTCCAATGCACCCATTTTCTCCAACTTTTCATTAATTCCACGTATTTCCTGTAGAATTGTTAGTATATTGGCTTCACTGTTGTTACCATCATCTGTTGCAGTGGCATTCACCACCGTGCCTGTCATTGCCGAGTGACCATCGTGCTGGAAACGCTTCTTTTTGCATTTTTCACACAATAGCAAATCTCCTTGGCACAAATGCACTCCCCGTTTTATATTACAGTCGTCGCACTTCATTCTTTAGTGGATTATGATATAGTATAACGAATTTGAGGTAGTTTTCCCGTGAAAATCTCAAGAGCACGAAATTGGCCGTGTTCACTGTTCACACAAATACGCATAGTAGCATGCTATACGGGAGTCAAACATGATATGGCAGTTATTTGGATCCATGTCGATTGATGGTATGGCTGTATCTGATGGAAAACAGTAAATTATGTCGTTTATAAAAGGGGGTCGGCCAATCAGCTTGATCTCGAACATGTCACTTTTTGAACCAATCAGAAATCCCCGTCGAAGTGACAAAGTCGTCCAAACACGAAAATAGTTGTCACATTTTCACTTGTAGGCGGCGTGATTGAAGTTCTGCGTTATTGTTTCCACAGTTGTTATGGCAGTTGTTACTTGGATCCATGTCGATTGATGGTATGGCGGTATCTGATGGAAAACAGTAAATTCTGTCGTTTATAAAAGGGGGTCGGCCAATCAGCTTGATCTCGCACATGTCACTTTTTGAACCAATCAGAAATCCCCGTCGAAGTGATAAAGTCGTCCAAACACGAAAATAGTTGTCACATTTTCACTTGTAGGCGGCGTGATTGAAGTTCTACGTTATTGTTTCCACAGTTGTTATGGCAGTTCTTACTTGGATCCATGTTGATTTATGGCATGGCGGTATCTGATGGAAAACAGTAAATTCTGTCGTTTATAAAAGGGGGTCGGCCAATCAGCTTGATCTCGCACATGTCACTTTTTGAACCAATCAGAAATCCCCGTCGAAGTGATAAAGTCGTCCAAACGCGAAAACAGTTGTCACATTTTCACTTGTAGGCGGCGTGATTGAAGTTCTACGTTATTGTTTCCACAGTTGTTATGGCAGTTGTTACTTGGATCCATGTCGATTGATGGTATGGCTGTATCTGATGGAAAACAGTAAATTCTGTCGTTTATAAAAGGGGGTCGGCCAATCAGCTTGATCTCGCACATGTCACTTTTTGAACCAATCAGAAATCCCCGTCGAAGTAACAAAGCCGTCCAAACACGAAAATAGTTGTCACATTTTCACTTGTAGGCGGCGTGATTGAAGTTCTACGTTATTGTTTCCACTAAACTTTGTTGTGAAGCGAGTTTTTTATTTGCGACGCCTATTTGTTACCAGACACAACCGCGAAAAGGTGACTCTTTGGTACGTCCCGGCAAATTAACAGTACATATTCTGAGAGCTTTGCATAATGTAGTAATACATGCATTTGACTATTGCAATTTCTAGTTCATTACTTGCTCAGTTTCGCATTGCCAAACTCTTATTCGCAACACATATGTATTAACATATATTTACTCGACAAAAAGTTGGCGTTTTGTTGAGAACCGGAGATTAGCATTACATATTCTGAAAGCTTTAAATAATTATGTAATACTTGTAATTAATCATTTGAAATTAGCTGCTATTACATAATCTGCTTCTACATGTTCTTTTACTTAACTGAATTATTCCAATGTGATGTGCGTCGAATGTTGGCGCTCTTTATTCTGTTTTATGCATTATGACATTGACCTGAATTGGTTGAAATCGTTCTGATTTGCAAATTAATATGATATGGCAGTTGTTCATAGCATAGCGTGCAATAATCTGAGTGATGGGATGGACAATGTACGGTAGTTCTCTTTTTGGAGTATGTGCTGGCCCTGAGAAGGGCCGTTTTGTATGAGTGTCGTAGCACTATTGCTGACGACGATTTTGCCTTTTCTGGATAATTTTTAAAATCACCCAAGGAGCATAATCTACAGGATAATTGCCTTCTCCAAGAATTGAGATGACCTCTTCGACAGGTAATAACTGTACGATGGATCGTGCCCAAGACGAGAATGCTCGTGTCCATTGCTGCGGTGGTCTCCTTGTCGAAAGAGGGCTGCATAAATACGCATAGTAGCATGCTATACGGGAGTCAAACATGATATGGCAGTTGTTATTTGGATCCATGTCGATTGATGGTATGGCGGTATCTGATGGAAAACAGTAAATTCTGTCGTTTATAAAAGGGGGTCGGCCAATCAGCTTGATCTCGCACATGTCACTTTTTGAACCAATCAGAAATCCCCGTCGAAGTGACAAAGTCGTCCAGACGCGAAAATAGTTGTCACATTTTCACTTGTAGGCGGCGTGATTGAAGTTCTACGTTATTGTTTCCACTAAACTTTGTTGTGAAGCGAGTTTTTTAATTGCGACGCCTATTTGTTACTAGATACAACCGCGAAACGGTGACACTTTAGTACGTCCCGGCAAATTAACAATACATATTCTGAGAGCTTTGCATAATGTAGTAATACATGCATTTGATTATTGCAATTTCTAGTTCATTACTTGCTCAGTTTCGCATTGCCAAACTCTTATTCGCAACACATATGTATTAACATATATTTACTCGACAAAAAGATGGCGTTTTGTTGAGAACCGGAGATTAATATTACATATTCTGAAAGCTTTAAATAATTATGTAATACTTGTAATTAATCATTTGAAATTACCTGCAATTACATAAACTGCTTCTACATGCTCTTTTACTTAACTGAATTTTTCCAATTTGATGTGCGTCGAATGTTGGCGCTCTTTATTCTGTTTTTTGCATTATGACATTGACCTGAATTGGTTGAAATCGTTCTGATTTGCAAATAAGTATGATATGACAGTTGTACATTGCATTACGTGCAATAATCGCAGTGATGGGATGGACAATGTACGGTAGTTCTTTTTTTGGAGTATGTGCTGGCCCTCAGAAGGGCCGTTTTGTATGAGTGTCGTAGCACTATTGCTGACGACGATTTTGCCTTTTCTGGATAATTTTTAAAATCACCCAAGGAGCATAATCTACAGGATAATTGCCTTCTCCAAGAATTGAGATGACCTCTTTAACAGGTAATAACTGTACGATGGATCGTGCCCAAGACGAGAATGCCCGTGTCCATGGCTGCGGTGGTCTCCTTGTCGAAAGAGGGCTGGATAAATACGCATAGTAGCATGCTATACGGGAGTCAAACATGATATGGCAGTTGTTATTTGGATCCATGTCGATTGATGGTATGGCGGTATCTGATGGAAAACAGTAAATTCTGTCGTTTATAAAAGGGGGTCGGCCAATCGGCTTAATCTCGCACATGTCACTTTTAGAACCAATCAGAAATCCCCGTCGAAGTGACAAAGTCGTCCAAACACGAAAATAGTCGTGACATTTTCACTTGTAGGCGGCGTGATTGAAGTTCTACGTTATTGTTTCCACTAAACTTTATTGTGAAGCGAGTTTTTTAATTGCGACGCCTATTTGTTACCAGATACAACCGCGAAAAGGTGACGCTTTAGTACGTCCCGGCAAATTAAAAATACATATTCTGAGAGCTTTGCATAATGTAGTAATACATGCATTTGATTATTGCAATTTCCAGTTCATTACTTGCTCAATTTCGCATTGCCAAACTCTTATTCACAACACATATGTATTAGCATATATTTACTCGACAAAAAGATGGCGTTTTGTTGACAACCGGAGATTAACATTACATATTCTGAAAGCTTTAAATAATTATGTAATACTTGTAATTAATCATTTGAAATTAGCTGCTATTACATAATCTGCTTCTACATGTTCTTTTACTTAACTGAATTATTCCAATGTGATGTGCGTTGAATGTTGGCGCTCTTTATTCTGTTTTATGCATTATGACATTGACCTGAATTGGTTGAAATCGTTCTGATTTGCAAATTAATATGATATGGCAGTTGTTCATAGTATTACGTGCAATAATCGCAGTGATGGGATGGAAAATGTATGGTAGTTTTCTTTTTGGAGTATGTGCTGGCCCTGAGAAGGGCCGTTTTGTATGAGTGTCGTAGCACTATTGCTGACGACGATTTTGCCTTTTCTGGATAATTTTTAAAATCACACAAGGAGCATAATCTACAGGATAATTGCCTTCTTCAAGAATTGAGATGACCTCTTCGACAGGTAATAACTGTACGATGGATCGTGCCCAAGACGAGAATGCTCGGGTCATGGCTGCGGTGGTCTCCTTGTCGAAAAAGGGCTGAATAAATACGGATAGTAGCATGCTATACGGGAGTCCAACATGATATGGCAGTTGTTATTTGGATCCATGTCGATTGATAGTATGGCGGTATCATATGGAAAAATGTAAACAGCTGTCATTTTAAAAAAAGCGTTCGGCCAATCAGCATGATCTCGCACATGTCACTTTTCGAACCAATCGGAAATCCCCGTCGAAGTGACAAAGTCGTCCAAACACGAAAATAGTTGTCACATTTTCACTTGTAGGCGGCGTGATTGAAGTTCTACGTTATTGTTTCCACAGTTGTTATGGCAGTTGTTACTTGGATCCATGTTGATTTATGGCATGGCGGTATCTGATGGAAAACAGTAAATTCTGTCGTTTATAAAAGGGGGTCGGCCAATCAGCTTGATCTCGCACATGTCACTTTTTGAAACAATCAGAAATCCCCGTCGAAGTGATAAAGTCGTCCAAACACGAAAATAGTTGTCACATTTTCACTTGTAGGCGGCGTGATTGAAGTTCTACGTTATTGTTTCCACTAAACTTTGTTGTGAAGCGAGTTTTTTAATTGCGACGCCTATTTGTTACCAGATACAACCGAGAAAAGGAGACGCTTTAGTACGTCCTGGCAAATTAACAATACATATTCTGAGAGCTTTGCATAATGTAGTAATACATGCATTTGATTATTGCAATTTCTAGTTCATTACTTGCTCAGTTTCGCATTGCCAAACTCTTATTCGCAACACATATGTATTAATATATATTTACTCGACAAAAAGTTGGCGTTTTGTTGAGAACCGGAGATTAACATTACATATTCTGAAAGCTTTAAATAATTATGTAATACTTGTAATTAATCATTTGAAATTAGCTGCTATTACATAATCTGCTTCTACATGTTCTTTTACTTAACTGAATTATTCCAATGTGATGTGCGTCGAATGTTGGCGCTCTTTATTCTGTTTTATGCATTATGACATTGACCTGAATTGGTTGAAATCGTCCTGATTTGCAAATTAATATGATATGGCAGTTGTTCATAGCATTACGTGCAATAATCTGAGTGATGGGATGGACAATGTACGGTAGTTCTCTTTTTGGAGTATGTGCTGGCCCTGAGAAGGGCCGTTTTGTATGAGTGTCGTAGCACTATTGCTGACGACGATTTTGCCTTTTCTGGATAATTTTTAAAATCACCCAAGGAGCATAATCTACAGGATAATTGCCTTCTCCAAGAATTGAGATGACCTCTTCGACAGGTAATAACTGTACGATGGATCGTGCCCAAGACGAGAATGCTCGTGACCATGGCTGCGGTGGTCTCCTTGTCGAAAGAGGGCTGGATAAATACGCATAGTAGCATGCTATACGGGAGTCAAACATGATATGGCAGTTGTTATTTGGATCCATGTCGATTGATGGTATGGCGGTATCTGATGGAAAACAGTAAATTCTGTCGTTTATAAAACGGGGTCGGCCAATCAGCTTGATCTCGCACATGTCACTTTTTGAACCAATCAGAAATCCCCGTCGAAGTAACAAAGTCGTCCAAACACGAAAATAGTTGTCACATTTTCACTTGTAGGCGGCGTGATTGAAGTTCTACGTTATTGTTTCCACAGTTGTTATGGCAGTTATTACTTGGATCCATGTTGATTGATGGTATGGCGGTATCTGATGGAAAACAGTAAATTCTGTCGTTTATAAAAGGGGTTCGGCCAATCAGCTTGATCTCGCACATGTCACTTTTTGAACCAATCAGAAATCCCCGTCGAAGTGATAAAGTCGTCCAAACACGAAAATAGTTGTCACATTTTCACTTGTAGGCGGCGTGATTGTTTCCACTAAACTTTATTGTGAAGCGAGTTTTTTAATTGCGACGCCTATTTGTTACCAGATACAACCGCGAAAAGGTGACGCTTTAGTACGTCCCGGCAAATTAACAATACATATTCTGAGAGCTTTGCATAATGTAGTAATACATGCATTTGATTATTGCAATTTCTAGTTCATTACTTGCTCAGTTTCGCATTGCCAAACTCTTATTCGCAACACATATGTATTAACATATATTTACTCGACAAAAAGTTGGCGTTTTGTTGAGAACCGGAGATTAGCATTACATATTCTGAAAGCTTTAAATAATTATGTAATACTTGTAATTAATCATTTGAAATTAGCTGCTATTACATAATCTGTTTCTACATGTTCTTTTACTTAACTGAATTATTCCAATGTGATGTGCGTCGAATGTTGGCGCTCTTTATTCTGTTTTATGCATTGTGACATTGACCTGAATTGGTTGAAATCGTTCTGATTTGCAAATAAGTATGATATGACAGTTGTACATTGCATAACGTGCAATAATCGCAGTGATGGGATGGACAATGTACGGTAGTTCTTTTTTTGGAGTATGTGCTGGCCCTCAGAAGGGCCGTTTTGTATAAGTGTCGTAGCACTATTGCTGACGACGATTTTGCCTTTTCTGGATAATTTTTAAAATCACCCAAGGAGCATAATCTACAGGATAACTGCCTTCTCCAAGAATTGAGATGACCTCTTCGACAGGTAATAACTGTACGATGGATCGTGCCCAAGACGAGAATGCTCGTGTCCATGGCTGCGGTGGTCTCCTTGTCGAAAGAGGGCTGGATAAATACGGATAGTAGCATGCTGTACGGGAGTCAAACATGATATGGCAGTTGTTATTTGGATCCATGTCGATTGATGGTATGGCTGTATCTGATGGAAAACAGTAAATTCTCTCGTTTATAAAAGGGGGTCGGCCAATCAGCTTGATCTCGCACATGTCACTTTTTGAACCAATCAGAAATCCCCGTCGAAGTAACAAAGTCGTCCAAACACGAAAATAGTTGTCACATTTTCACTTGTAGGCGGCGTGATTGAAGTTCTACGTTATTGTTTCCACAGTTGTTATGGCAGTTATTACTTGGATCCATGTTGATTGATGGCATGGCGGTATCTGATGGAAAACAGTAAATTCTGTCGTTTATAAAAGGGGTTCGGCCAATCAGCTTGATCTCGCACATGTCACTTTTTGAACCAATCAGAAATCCCCGTCGAAGTGATAAAGTCGTCCAAACACGAAAATAGTTGTCACATTTTCACTTGTAGGCGGCGTGATTGAAGTTCTACGTTATTGTTTCCACTAAACTTTGTTGTGAAGCGAGTTTTTTAATTGCGACGCCTATTTGTTACCAGATACAGCCGCGAAAAGGTGACGCTTTAGTACGTCCCGGCAAATTAACAATACATATTCTGAGAGCTTTGCATAATGTAGTAATACATGCATTTGATTATTGCAATTTCTAGTTCATTACTTGCTCAGTTTCGCATTGCCAAACTCTTATTCGCAACACATGAGTATTAACATATATTTACTCGACAAAAAGTTGGCGTTTTGTTGAGAACCGGAGATTAACATTACATATTTTGAAAGCTTTAAATAATTATGTAATACTTTTAATTATTCATTGAAATTAGCTGCTATTACATAATCTGCTTGTACATGTTTTTGTACTTAAGTGAATTATTCCAATTTGATGTGCGTCGAATGTTGGCGCTCTTTATTCTGTTTTATGCTTTATGACATTGACCTGAAATTGGTTGAAATCGTTCTGATTTGCAAATTAATATGATATGGCAGTTGTTCATAGCATTGCGTGCAATAATCGCAGTGATGGGATGGACAATGCACGGTAGTTCGTTTTTTGGAGTATGTGCTGGCCCTCAGAAGGGCCGTTTTGTATGAGTGTCGTAGCACTATTGCTGACGACGATTTTGCCTTTTCTGGATAATTTTTAAAATCACACAAGGAGTATAATCTACAGGATAATTGCCTTCTTCAAGAATTGAGATGACCTCTTCGACAGGTAATAACTGTACGATGGATCGTGCCCAAGACGAGAATGCTCGGGTCCATGGCTGCGGTGGTCTCCTTGTCGAAAAAGGGCTGAATAAATTCGCATAGTAGCATGCTATACGGGAGTCAAACATGATATGGCAGTTGTTATTTGGATCCATGTCGATTGATAGTATAGCGATATCTGATGGAAAACAGTAAATTCTTTCGTTTATAAAAGGGGGTCGGCCAATCAGCTTGATCTCGCACATGTCACTTTTCGAACCAATCGGAAATCCCCGTCGAAGTGACAAAGTCGTCCAAACACGAAAATAGTTGTCACATTTTCACTTGTAGGCGGCGTGATTGAAGTTCTACGTTATTGTTTCCACAGTTGTTATGGCAGTTGTTATTTGGATCCATGTCGATTGATGGTATGGCGGTATCTGATGGAAAACAGTAAATTCTGTCGTTTATAAAAGGGGGTCGGCCAATCAGCTTGATCTCGCACATGTCACCTTTTGAACCAATCAGAAATCCCCGTCGAAGTGACAAAGTCGTCCAAACACGAAAATAGTTGTCACATTTTCACTTGTAGGCGGCGTGATTGAAGTTCAACGTTATTGTTTCCACTAAACTTTATTGTGAAGCGAGTTTTTTAATTGCGACGCCTATTTGTTACCAGATACAACCGCGAAAAGGTGACGCTTTAGTACGTCCCGGGAAATTAACAATACATATTCTGAGAGCTTTGCATAATGTAGTAATACATGCATTTGATTATTGCAATTTCTAGTTCATTACTTGCTCAGTTTCGCATTGCCAAACTCTTATTCGCCACACATATGTATTAACATATATTTACTCGACAAAAAGATGGCGTTTTGTTGAGAACCGGAGATTAACATTACATATTCTGAAAGCTTTAAATAATTATGTAATACTTGTAATTAATCATTTGAAATTAGCTGCTATTACATAATCTGCTTCCACATGTTCTTTTACTTAACTGAATTATTCCAATGTGATGTGCGTCGAATGTTGGCGCTCTTTATTCTGTTTTATGCATTATGACATTGACCTGAATTGGTTGAAATCGTTCTGATTTGCAAATAAGTATGATATGACAGTTGTACATTGCATTACGTGCAATAATCGCAGTGATGGGATGGACAATGTACGGTAGTTCTTTTTTTGGAGTATGTGCTGGCCCTCAGAAGGGCCGTTTTGTATAAGTGTCGTAGCACTATTGCTGACGACGATTTTGCCTTTGCTGGATAATTTTTAAAATCACACAAGGAGCATAATCTACAGGATAATTGCCTTCTTCAAGAATTGAGATGACCGCTTCGACAGGTAATAACTGTACGATGGATCGTGCCCAAGACGAGAATGCTCGGGTCCATGGCTGCGGTGGTCTCCTTGTCGAAAAAGGGCTGAATAAATTCGCATAGTAGCATGCTATACGGGAGTCCAACATGCTAGGGCAGTTGTTATTTGGATACATGTCGATTGATAGTATGGCGGTATTATATGGAAAAATGTAAAGGGCTGTCGTTTTTAAAAAGGCGTTCGGCCAATCAGCATGATCTCGCACATGTCACTTTTCGAACCAATCGGAAATCCCCGTCGAAGTGACAAAGTCGTCCAAACACGAAAATGGTTGTCACATTTTCACTTGTAGGCGGCGTGATTGAAGTTCTACGTTATTGTTTCCACAGTTGTTATGGCAGTTGTTACTTGGATCCATGTTGATTTATGGCATGGCGGTATCTGATGGAAAACAGTAAATTCTGTCGTTTATAAAAGGGGGTCGGCCAATCAGCTTGATCTCGCACATGTCACTTTTTGAACCAATCAGAAATCCCCGTCGAAGTGACAAAGTCGTCCAAACAGGAAAATAGTTGTCACATTTTCACTTGTAGGCGGCGTGATTGAAGTTCAACGTTATTGTTTCCACTAAACTTTATTGTGAAGCGAGTTTTTTAATTGCGACGCCTATTTGTTACCAGATACAACCGCGAAAAGGTGACGCTTTAGTACGTCCCGGCAAATTAACAATACATATTCTGAGAGCTTTGCATAATGTAGTAATACATGCATTTGATTATTGCAATTTCTAGTTCATTACTTGCTCAGTTTCGCATTGCCAAACTCTTATTCGCAACACATATGTATTAACATATATTTACTCGACAAAAAGATGGCGTTTTGTTGAGAACCGGAGATTAACATTACATATTCTGAAAGCTTTAAATAATTATGTAATACTTGTAATTAATCATTTGAAATTAGCTGCTATTACATAATCTGCTTCCACATGTTCTTTTACTTAACTGAATTATTCCAATGTGATGTGCGTCGAATGTTGGCGCTCTTTATTCTGTTTTATGCATTATGACATTGACCTGAATTGGTTGAAATCGTTCTGATTTGCAAATAAGTATGATATGACAGTTGTACATTGCATTACGGGCAATAATCGCAGTGATGGGATGGACAATGTACGGTAGTTCTTTTTTTGGAGTATGTGCTGGCCCTCAGAAGGGCCGTTTTGTATGAGTGTCGTAGCACTATTGCTGACGACGATTTTGCCTTTTCTGGATAATTTTTAAAATCACACAAGGAGCATAATCTACAGGATAATTGCCTTCTTCAAGAATTGAGATGACCTCTTCGACAGGTAATAACTGTACGATGGATCGTGCCCAAGACGAGAATGCTCGGGTCCATGGCTGCGGTTGTCTCCTTGTCGAAAAAGGGCTGAATAAATACGCATAGTAGCATGCTATACGGGATTCCAACATGATGATAGGGCAGTTGCTATTTGGATCCATGTCGATTGATAGTATGGCGGTATCATATGGAAAAATGTAAACAGTTTGTCGTTTATAATAGGGGGTCGGCCAATCAGCTTGATCTCGCACATGTCACTTTTTGAACCAATCAGAAATCCCCGTCGAAGTGATAAAGTCGTCCAAACACGAAAATAGTTGTCACATTTTCACTTGTAGGCGGCGTGATTGAAGTTCTACGTTATTGTTTCCACTAAACTTTGTTGTGAAGCGAGTTTTTTAATTGCGACGCCTATTTGTTACCAGAAACAACCGCGAAAAGGTGACGCTTTAGTACGTCCCGGCAAATTAACAATACATATTTTCAGAGCTTTGCATAATGTAGTAATACATGCATTTGATTATTGCAATTTCTAGTTCATTACTTGCTTAGTTTCGCATTGCCAAACTCTTATTCGCAACACATATGTATTAATATATATTTACTCGACAAAAAGTTGGCGTTTTGTTGAGAACCGGAGATTAACATTACGTATTCTGAAAGCTTTAAATAATTATGTAACAGTTGTAATTAATCATTTGAAATTAGCTGCTATTACATAATCTGCTTCCACATGTTCTTTTACTTAACTGAATTATTCCAATGTGATGTGCGTCGAATGTTGGCGCTCTTTATTCTGTTTTATGCATTATGACATTGACCTGAATTGGTTGAAATCGTTCTGATTTGCAAATTAATATGATATGGCAGTTGTTCATAGCATTGCGTGCAATAATCTGAGTGATGGGATGGACAATGTACGGTAGTTCTCTTTTTGGAGTATGTGCTGGCCCTGAGAAGGGCCGTTTTGTATGAGTGTCGTAGCACTATTGCTGACGACGATTTTGCCTTTTCTGGATAATTTTTAAAATCACCCAAGGCGCATAATCTACAGGATAATTGCCTTCTCCAAGAATTGAGATGACCTCTTCGACAAGTAATAACTGTACGATGGATCGTGCCCAAGACGAGAATGCTCGTGTCCATGGCTGCGGTGGTCTCCTTGTCGAAAGAGGGCTGGATAAATACGCATAGTAGCATGATATACGGGAGTCAAACATGATATGGCAGTTGTTATTTGGATCCATGTCGATTGATGGTATGGCGGTATCTGATGGAAAACAGTAAATTCTGTCGTTTATAAAAGGGGGTCGGCCAATCAGCTTGATCTCGCACATGTCACTTTTCGAACCAATCGGAAATCCCCGTCGAAGTGACAAAGTCGACCAAACACGAAAATAGTTGTCACATTTTCACTTGTAGGCGGCGTGATTGAAGTTCTACGTTATTGTTTCCACAGTTGTTATGGCAGTTGTTACTTGGATCCATGTTGATTTATGGCATGGCGGTATCTGATGGAAAACAGTAAATTCTGTCGTTTATAAAAGGGGGTCGGCCAATCAGCTTGATCTCGCACATGTCACTTTTTGAACCAATCAGAAATCCTCGTCGAAGTGACAAAGTCGTCCAAACACGAAAATAGTTGTCACATTTTCACTTGTAGTCGGCGTGATTGAAGTTCTACGTTATTGTTTCCACTAAACTTTATTGTGAAGCGAGTTTTTTTAATTGCAACGCCTATTTGTTACCAGATACAACCGCGAAAAGGTGACGCTTTAGTACGTCCCGGCAAATTAACAATACATATTCTGAGAGCTTTGCATAATGTAGTAATACATGCATTTGAATATTGCAATTTCTAGTTCATTACTTGCTCAGTTTCGCATTGCGAAACTCTTATTCGCAACACATATGTATTAACATATATTTACTCGACAAAAAGATGGCGTTTTGTTGAGAACCGGAGATTAACATTACATATTCTGAAAGCTTTAAATAATTATGTAATACTTGTAATTAATCATTTGAAATTA
This sequence comes from Saccoglossus kowalevskii, assembly GCF_000003605.2. NCBI lineage: Eukaryota > Metazoa > Hemichordata > Enteropneusta > Harrimaniidae > Saccoglossus > Saccoglossus kowalevskii. The sequence goes on from NW_003117744.1 coordinate 12,899, forward strand.
GCTGCTATTACATAATCTGCTTCTACATGTTCTTTTACTTAACTGAATTTTTCCAATTTGATGTGCGTCGAATGTTGGCGCTCTTTATTCTGTTTTATGCATTATGACATTGACCTGAATTGGTTGAAATCGCTCTGATTTGCAAATTAATATGATATGGCAGTTGTTCATAGCATTACGTGCAATAATCTGAGTGATGGGATGGACAATGTACGGTAGTTCTCCTTTTGGAGTATGTGCTGGCCCTGAGAAGGGCCGTTTTGTATGCGTGTCGTAGCACTATTGCTGACGACGATTTTGCCTTTTCTGGATAATTTTTAAAATCACCCAAGGAGCATAATCTACAGGATAATTGCATTCTCCAAGAATTGAGATGACCTCTTTAACAGGTAATAACTGTACGATGGATCGTGCCCAAGACGAGAATGCTCGTGTCCATGGCTGCGGTGGTCTCCTTGTCGAAAGAGGGCTGGATAAATACGCATAGTAGCATGCTATACGGGAGTCAAACATGATATGGCAGTTGTTATTTGGATCCATGTCGATTGATGGTATGGCGGTATCTGATGGAAAACAGTAAATTCTGTCGTTTATAAAAGGGGGTCGGCCAATCAGCTTGATCTCGCACATGTCACTTTTTGAACCAATCAGAAATCCCCGTCGAAGTGACAAAGTCGTCCAGACGCGAAAATAGTTGTCACATTTTCACTTGTAGGCGGCGTGATTGAAGTTCTACGTTATTGTTTCCACTAAACTTTGTTGTGAAGCGGGTTTTTTAATTGCGACGCCTATTTGTTACCAGATACAACCGCGAAAAGGTGACGCTTTAGTACGTCCCGGCAAATTAACAATACATATTCTGAGAGCTTTGCATAATGTAGTAATACATGCATTTGATTATTGCAATTTCTAGTTCATTACTTGCTCAGTTTCGCATTGCCAAACTCTTATTCGCAACACATATGTATTAACATATATTTACTGGACAAAAAGATGGCGTTTTGTTGAGAACCGGAGATTAACATTACATATTCTGAAAGCTTTAAATAATTATGTAATACTTGTAATTAATCATTTGAAATTTGCTGCTATTACATAATCTGCTTCTACATGTTCTTTTACTTAACTGAATTTTTCCAATTTGATGTGCGTCGAATGTTGGCGCTCTTTATTCTGTTTTATGCATTATGACATTGACCTGAATTGGTTGAAATCGCTCTGATTTGCAAATTAATATGATATGGCAGTTGTTCATAGCATTACGTGCAATAATCTGAGTGATGGGATGGACAATGTACGGTAGTTCTCCTTTTGGATATGTGCTGGCCCTGAGAAGGGCCGTTTTGTATGCGTGTCGTAGCACTATTGCTGACGACGATTTTGCCTTTTCTGGATAATTTTTAAAATCACCCAAGGAGCATAATCTACAGGATAATTGCCTTCTCCAAGAATTGAGATGACCTCTTTAACAGGTAATAACTGTACGATGGATCGTGCCCAAGACGAGAATGCTCGTGTCCATGGCTGCGGTGGTCTCCTTGTCGAAAGAGGGCTGGATAAATACGCATAGTAGCATGCTATACGGGAGTCAAACATGATATGGCAGTTGTTATTTGGATCCATGTCGATTGATGGTATGGCGGTATCTGATTGAAAACAGTAAATTCTGTCGTTTATAAAAGGGGGTCAGCCAATCAGCTTTATCTCGCACATGTCACTTTTTTGAAACAATCAGAAATCCCCGTCGATGTGACAAAGTCGTCCAAACACGAAAATAGTTGTCTCATTTTCACTTGTAGGCGCCGTGATTGAAGTTCTACGTTATTGTTTCCACAGTTGTTATGGCAGTTGTTACTTGGATCCATGTCGATTGATGGTATGGCGGTATCTGATGGAAAACAGTAAATTCTGTCGTTTATAAAAGGGGGTCGGCCAATCAGCTTGATCTCGCACATGTCACTTTTTGAACCAATCAGAAATCCCCGTCGAAGAGACAAAGTCGTCCAAACACGCAAATAGTTGTCACATTTTCACTTGTAGGCGGCGTGATTGAAGTTCTACGTTATTGTTTTCACTAAACTTTATTGTGAAGCGAGTTTTTTAATGGCGACGCCTAATTGTTACCAGATACAACCGCGAAAAGGTGACGCTTTAGTACGTCCCGGTAAATTAACAATACATATTCTGGGAGCTTTGCATAATGTAGTAATACATGCATTTGATTATTGCAATTTCTAGTTCATTACTTGCTCAGTTTCGCATTGCCAAACTCTTATTCGCAACACATATGTATTAACATATATTTACTCGACAAAAAGATGGCGTTTTGTTGAGAACCGGAGATTAACATTACATATTCTGAATGCTTTAAATAATTATGTAATACTTGTAATTAATCGTTTGAAATTAGCTGCTATTATATAATCTGCTTCTACAGGTTCTTTGACTTAACTGAATTACTCCAATGTGATGTGCGTCGAATGTTGGCGCTCTTTATTCTGTTTTATGCATTGTGACATTGCCCCGAATTGGTTGAAATCGTTCTGATTTGCAAATAAGTATGATATGACAGTTGTACATAGCATTACGTGCAATAATCCAGTCATGGAATGGACAATGTACGGTAGTTCTCTTTTTGGAGTACGTGCTGGCCCTGAGAAGGGCCGTTATGTATGTGTGTGTCGTAGCACTATTGCTGACGACGATTTTGCCTTTTCTGGATAATTTTTTAAATCACCCAAGGAGCATAATCTACAGGATAATTGCCTTCTCCAAGAATTGAGATGACCTCTTCGACAGGTAATAATTGTACGATGGATCGTGCCCAAGACGAGAAAGCTCGTGTCCATGGCTGCGGTGGTCTCCTTGTCGAAAGAGGGCTGGATAAATACGCATAGTAGCATGCTATTCGGGAGTCAAACATGATATGGCAGTTGTTATTTGGATCCATGTCGATTGATGGTATGGCTGTATCTGATGGAAAACAGTAAATTATATCGTTTATAAAAGGGGGTCGGCCAATCAGCTTGATCTCGCACATGTCACTTTTTGAACCAATCAGTAATCCCCGTCGAAGTGACAAAGTCGTCCAAACACGAAAATAGTTGTCACATTTTCACTTGTAGGCGGCGTGATTGAAGTTTTACGTTATTGTTTCCACTAAACTTTGTTGTGAAGCGAGTTTTTTAATTGCGACGCCTATTTGTTACCAGATACAACCGCGAAACGGTGACGCTTTAGTACGTCCCGGCAAATTAACAATACATATTCTGAGAGCTTTGCATAATGTAGTAATACATGCATTTGATTATTGCAATTTCTAGTTCATTACTTGCTCAGTTTCGCATTGCCAAACTCTTATTCGCAACACATATGTTTTAACATATATTTACTCGACAAAAAGATGGCGTTTTGTTGAGAACCGGAGATTAACATTACATATTCTGAAAGCTTTAAATAATTATGTAATACTTGTAATTAAGCATTTGAAATTAGCTGCTATTACATAATCTGCTTCTACATGTTCTTTTACTTAACTGAATTATTCCAATGTGATGTGCGTCGAATGTTGGCGCTCTTTATTCTGTTTTATGCATTATGACATTGACCTGAATTGGTTGAAATCGTTCTGATTTGCAAAGTAATATGATATGGCAGTTGTTCATAGTATTACGTGCAATAATCTGAGTGATGGGATGGACAATGTACGGTAGTTCTGCTTTTGGAGTATGTGCTGGCCCTGAGAAGGGCCGTTTTGTATGAGTGTCGTAGCACTATTGCTGACGACGATTTTGCCTTTTCTGGATAATTTTTAAAATCACACAAGGAGCATAATCTACAGGATAATTGCCTTCTCCAAGAATTGAGATGACCTGTTCGACAGGTAATAACTGTACGATGGATCGTGCCCAAGACAAGAATGCTCGTGACCATGGCTGCGGTGGTCTCCTTATCGAAAGAGGGCTGGATAAATACGCATAGTAGCATGCTATACGGGAGTCAAACATGATATGGCAGTTGTTATTTGGATCCATGTCGATAGATGGTATGGCGGTATCTGATGGAAAACAGTAAATTCTGTCCTTTATAAAAGGAGGTCGGCCAATCAGCTTGATCTCGCACAAGTCACTTTTTGAACCAATCAGAAATCCCCGTCGAAGTGACAAAGTCGTCCAAACACGAAAATAGTTGTCATATTTTCACTTGTAGGCGGCGTGATTGAAGTTCTACGTTATTGTTTCCACTAAACTTTATTGTGAAGCGAGTTTTTTTAATTGCGACGCCTATTTGTTACCAGATACAACCGCGAAAAGGTGACGCTTTAGTACGTCCCGGCAAATTAAAAATACATATTCTGAGAGCTTTGCATAATGTAGTAATACATGCATTTGATTATTGCAATTTCTAGTTCATTACTTGCTCAGTTTCGCATTGCCAAACTCTTATTCGCAACACATATGTATTAACATATATTTACTCGACAAAAAGATGGCGTTTTGTTGAGAACCGGAGATTAACATTACATATTCTGAAAGCTTTAAATAATTATGTAATACTTGTAATTAAGCATTTGAAATTAGCTGCTATTACATAATCTGCTTCTACATGTTCTTTTACTTAACTGAATTATTCCAATGTGATGTGCGTCGAATGTTGGCGCTCTTTATTCTGTTTTATGCATTATGACATTGACCTGAATTGGTTGAAATCGTTCTGATTTGCAAAGTAATATGATATGGCAGTTGTTCATAGTATTACGTGCAATAATCTGAGTGATGGGATGGACAATGTACTGTAGTTCTGCTTTTGGAGTATGTGCTGGCCCTGAGAAGGGCCGTTTTGTATGAGTGTCGTAGCACTATTGCTGACGACGATTTTGCCTTTTCTGGATAATTTTTAAAATCACACAAGGAGCATAATCTACAGGATAATTGCCTTCTCCAAGAATTGAGATGACCTGTTCGACAGGTAATAACTGTACGATGGATCGTGCCCAAGACGGGAATGCTCGTGACCATGGCTGCGGTGGTCTCCTTATCGAAAGAGGGCTGGATAAATACGCATAGTAGCATGCTATACGGGAGTCAAACATGATATGGCAGTTGTTATTTGGATCCATGTCGATTGATGGTATGGCGGTATCTGATGGAAAACAGTAAATTCTGTCCTTTATAAAAGGAGGTCGGCCAATCAGCTTGATCTCGCACAAGTCACTTTTTGAACCAATCAGAAATCCCCGTCGAAGTGACAAAGTCGTCCAAACACGAAAATAGTTGTCACATTTTCACTTGCAGGCGGCGTGATTGAAGTTCTACGTTATTGTTTCCACTAAACTTTATTGTGAAGCGAGTTTTTTTAATTGCGACGCCTATTTGTTACCAGATACAAACGCGAAAAGGTGACGCTTTAGTACGTCCCGGCAAATTAACAATACATATTCTGTAGTAATACATGACATTGACCTGCATTGGTTGAAATCGTTCTGATTTGCAAATTAATATGATATGGCAGTTGTTCATAGCATTACGTGCAATAATCTGTGTGATGGGATGGACAATGTACGGTAGTTCTCCTTTTGGAGTATGTGCTGGCCCTGAGAAGGGCCGTTTTGTATGAGTGTCGTAGCACTATTGCTGACGACGATTTTGCCTTTTCTGGATAATATTTAAAATCACCCAAGGAGCATAATCTACAGGATAATTGCCTTCTCCAAGAATTGAGATGACCTCTTCGACAGGTAATAACTGTACGATGGATCGTGCCTAAGACGAGAATGCTCTGTCCATGGCTGCGGTGGTCTCCTTGTCGAAAGAGGGCTGGATAAATACGCATAGTAGCATGCTATACGGGAGTCAAACATGATATGGCAGTTATTATTTGGATCCATGTGGATTGATGGTATGGCGGTATCTGATGGAAAACAGTAAATTATGTCGTTTATAAAAGGGGGTCGGCCAATCAGCTTGATCTCGCACATGTCACTTTTTGAACCAATCAGAAATACCCGTCTAAGTGACAAAGTCGTCCATACACGAAAATAGTTGTCACATTTTCACTTGTAGGCGGCGTGATTGAAGTTCTATGTTATTGTTTCCACAGTTGTTATGGCAGTTGTTACTTGGATCCATGTCGATTGATGGTATGGCGGTATCTGATGGAAAACAGTAAATTCTGTCGTTTATAAAAGGGGGTCGGCCAATCAGCTTGATCTCGCACATGTCACTTTTTGAACCAATCAGAAATCCCCGTCGAAGTGATAAAGTCGTCCAAACACGAAAATAGTTGTCACATTTTCACTTGTAGGCGGCGTGATTGAAGTTCTACGTTATTGTTTCCACTAAACGTTATTGTGAAGCGAGTTTTTTAATTGCGACGCCTATTTGTTACCAGATACAACCGCGAAACGGTGACACTTTAGTACGTCCCGGCAAATTAACAATACTTATTCTGAGAGCTTTGCATAATGTAGTAATACATGCATTTGATTATTGCAATTTCTAGTTCATTACTTGCTCAGTTTCGCATTGCCAAACTCTTATTCGCAACACATATGTATTAACATATATTTACTCGACAAAAAGATGGCGTTTTGTTGAGAACCGGAGATTAACATTACATATTCTGAAAGCTTTAAATAATTATGTAATACTTATAATTAATCATTTGAAATTAGCTGCTATTACATAATCTGCTTCTACATGTTCTTTTACTTAACTGAATTTTTCCAATTTGATGTGCGTCGAATGTTGGCGCTCTTTATTCTGTTTTATGCATTATGACATTGACCTGAATTGGTTGAAATCGTTCTGATTTGCAAATAAGTAAGATATGACAGTTGTACATAGCATTACGTGCAATAATCGCAGTGATGGGATGGACAATGTACGGTAGTTCTCTTTTTGGAGTATGTGCTGGCCCTGAGAAGGGCCGTTTTGTATGAGTGTCGTAGCACTATTGCTGAAGACGATTTTGCCTTTTCTGGATAATTTTTAAAATCACACAAGGAGCATAATCTACAGGATAATTGCCTTCTTCAAGAATTGAGATGACCTCTTCGACAGGTAATAACTGTACGATGGATCGTGCCCAAGACGAGAATGCTCGTGTCCATGGCTGCGGTGGTCTCCTTGTCAAAAGAGGGCTGGATAAATACGCATAGTAGCATGCTATACGGCAGTCAAACATGATATGGCAGTTGTTATTTGGATCCATGTCGATTGATGGTATGGCTGTATCTGATGGAAAACAGTAAATTCTGTCGTTTATAAAAGGGGGTCGGCCAATCAGCTTGATCTCGCACATGTCACTTTTTGAACCAATCAGAAATCCCCGTCGAAGTGACAAAGTCGTCCAAACACGAAAATAGTTGTCACATTTTCATTTGTAGGCGGCGTGATTGAAGTTCTACGTTATTGTTTCCACAGTTGTTATGGCAGTTGTTACTTGGATCCATGTCGATTGATGGTATGGCTGTATCTGATGGAAAACAGTAAATTCAGTCGTTTATAAAAGGGGGTCGGCCAATCAGCTTGATCTCGCACATGTCACTTTTTGAACCAATCAGAAATCCCCGTCGAAGTAACAAAGTCGTCCAAACACGAAAATAGTTGTCACATTTTCACTTGTAGGCGGCGTGATTGAAGTTCTACGTTATTGTTTCCACTAAACTTTGTTGTGAAGCGAGTTTTTTATTTGCGACGCCTATTTGTTACCAGATACAACCGCGAAAAGGTGACGCTTTGGTACGTCCCGGCAAATTAACAATACATATTCTGAGAGCTTTGCATAATGTAGTAATACATGCATTTGACTATTGCAATTTCTAGTTCATTACTTGCTCAGTTTCGCATTGCCAAACTCTTATTCGCAACACATATGTATTAACATATATTTACTCGACAAAAAGTTGGCGTTTTGTTGAGAACCGGAGATTAGCATTACATATTCTGAAAGCTTTAAATAATTATGTAATACTTGTAATTAATCATTTGAAATTAGCTGCTATTACATAATCTGCTTCTACATGTTCTTTTACTTAACTGAATTATTCCAATGTGATGTGCGTCAAATGTTGGCGCTCTTTATTCTGTTTTATGCATTATGACATTGACCTGAATTGTTTGAAATCGTTCTGATTTGCAAATTAATATGATATGGCAGTTGTTCATAGCATTACGTGCAATAATCTGAGTGATGGGATGGACAATGTACGGTAGTTCTCCTTTTGGAGTATGTGCTGGCCCTGAGAAGGGCCGTTTTGTATGAGTGTCGTAGCACTATTGCTGACGACGATTTTGCCTTTTCTGGATAATTTTTAAAATCACCCAAGGAGCATAATCTACAGGATAATTGCCTTCTCGAAGAATTGAGATGACCTCTTCGACAAGTAATAACTGTACGATGGATCGTGCCCAAGACGAAAATGCTCGTGTCCATGGCTGCGGTGGTCTCCTTGTCAAAAGAGGGCTGGATAAATACGCATAGTAGCATGCTATACGGGAGTCAAACATGATATGGCAGTTGTTATTTGGATCCATGTCGATTGATGGTATGGTGGTATCTGATGGAAAACAGTAAATTCTGTCGTTTATAAAAGGGGGTCGGCCAATCAGCTTGATCTCGCACATGTCACTTTTTGAACCAATCAGAAATCCCCGTCGAAGTGACAAAGTTCTCCAGACGCGAAAATAGTTGTCACATTTTCACTTGTAGGCGGCGTGATTGAAGTTCTACGTTATTGTTTCCACTAAACTTTGTTGTGAAGCGAGTTTTTTAATTGCGACGCCTATTTGTTACCAGATACAACCGCGAAAAGATGACGCTTTAGTACGTCCCAGCAAATTAACAATACATATTCTGAGAGCTTTGCATAATGTAGTAATACATGCATTTGATTATTGCAATTTTATTCATTACTTGCTCAGTTTCGCATTGCCAAACTCTTATTCGCAACACATATGTATTAACATATATTTACTCGACAAAAAGATGGCGTTTTGTTGAGAACCGGAGATTAACATTACATATTCTGAAAGCTTTAAATAATTATGTAATACTTGTAATTAATCATTTGAAATTAGCTGCTATTACATAATCTGCTTCTACATGTTCTTTTACTTAACTGAATTTTTCCAATTTGATGTGCGTCGAATGTTGGCGCTCTTTATTCTGTTTTATGCATTATGACATTGACCTGAATTGGTTGAAATCGCTCTGATTTGCAAATTAATATGATATGGCAGTTGTTCATAGCATTATGTGCAATAATCTGAGTGATGGGATGGACAATGTACGGTAGTTCGACTTTTGGAGTATGTGCTGGCCCTGAGAAGGGCCGTTTTGTATGCGTGTCGTAGCACTATTGCTGACGACGATTTTGCCTTTTCTGGATAATTTTTAAAATCACCCAAGGAGCATAATCTACAGGATAATTGCCTTCTCCAAGAATTGAGATGACCTCTTTAACAGGTAATAACTGTACGATGGATCGTGCCCAAGACGAGAATGCTCGTGTCCATGGCTGCGGTGGTCTCCTTGTCGAAAGAGGGCTGGATAAATACGCATAGTAGCATGCTATACGGGAGTCAAACATGATATGGCAGTTGTTATTTGGATCCATGTCGATTGATGGTATGGCGGTATCTGATGGAAAACAGTAAATTCTGTCGTTTATAAAAGGGGGTCGGCCAATCAGCTTGATCTCGCACATGTCACTTTTTGAACCAATCAGAAATCCCCGTCGAAGTGACAAAGTCGTCCAGACGCGAAAATAGTTGTCACATTTTCACTTGAAGGCGGCGTGATTGAAGTTCTACGTTATTGTTTCCACTAAACTTTGTTGTGAAGCGGGTTTTTTAATTGCGACGCCTATTTGTTACCAGATACAACCGCGAAAAGGTGACGCTTTAGTACGTCCCGGCAAATTAACAATACATATTCTGAGAGCTTTGCATAATGTAGTAATACATGCATTTGATTATTGCAATTTCTAGTTCATTACTTGCTCAGTTTCGCATTGCCAAACTCTTATTCGCAACACATATGTATTAACATATATTTACTCGACAAAAAGATGGCGTTTTGTTGAGAACCGGAGATTAACATTACATATTCTGAAAGCTTTAAATAATTATGTAATACTTGTAATTAATCATTTGAAATTAGCTGCTATTACATAATCTGCTTCTACATGTTCTTTTACTTAACTGAATTTTTCCAATTTGATGTGCGTCGAATGTTGGCGCTCTTTATTCTGTTTTATGCATTATGACATTGACCTGAATTGGTTGAAATCGCTCTGATTTGCAAATTAATATGATATGGCAGTTGTTCATAGCATTACGTGCAATAATCTGAGTGATGGGATGGACAATGTACGGTAGTTCTCCTTTTGGAGTATGTGCTGGCCCTGAGAAGAGCCGTTTTGTATGAGTGTCGTAGCACTATTGCTGACGACGATTTTGCCTTTTCTGGATAATTTTTAAAATCACCCAAAGAGCATAATCTACAGGATAACTGCCTTCTCCAAGAATTGAGATGACCTCTTCGACAGGTAATAACTGTACGATGGATCGTTCCCAAGACGAGAATGCTCGTGTCCATGGCTGCGGTGGTCTCCTTGTCGAAAGAGGGCTGGATAAATACGCATAGTAGCATGCTATACGGGAGTCAAACATGATATGGCAGTTGTTATTTGGATCCATGTCGATTGATGGTATGGCTGTATCTGATGGAAAACAGTAAATTCTCTCGTTTATAAAAGGGGGTCGGCCAATCAGCTTGATCTCGCACATGTCACTTTTTGAACCAATCAGAAATCCCCGTCGAAGTAACAAAGTCGTCCAAACACGAAAATAGTTGTCACATTTTCACTTGTAGGCGGCGTGATTGAAGTTCTACGTTATTGTTTCCACAGTTGTTATGGCAGTTATTACTTGGATCCATGTTGATTGATGGTATGGCGGTATCTGATGGAAAACAGTAAATTCTGTCGTTTATAAAAGGGGTTCGGCCAATCAGCTTGATCTCGCACATGTCACTTTTTGAACCAATCAGAAATCCCCGTCGAAGTGATAAAGTCGTCCAAACACGAAAATAGTTGTCACATTTTCACTTGTAGGCGGCGTGATTGAAGTTCTACTTATTGTTTCCACTAAACTTTGTTGTGAAGCGAGTTTTTTAATTGCGACGCCTATTTGTTACCAGATACAGCCGCGAAAAGGTGACGCTTTAGTACGTCCCGGCAAATTAACAATACATATTCTGAGAGCTTTGCATAATGTAGTAATACATGCATTTGATTATTGCAATTTCTAGTTCATTACTTGCTCAGTTTCGCATTGCCAAACTCTTATTCGCAACACATATGTATTAACATATATTTACTCGACAAAAAGTTGGCGTTTTGTTGAGAACCGGAGATTAACATTACATATTCTGAAAGCTTTAAATAATTATGTAATACTTTTAATTATTCATTTGAAATTAGCTGCTATTACATAATCTGCTTCTACATGTTCTTTTACTTAACTGAATTATTCCAATGTGATGTGCGTCGAATGTTGGCGCTCTTTATTCTGTTTTATGCATTATGACATTGACCTGAATTGGTTGAAATCGTTCTGATTTGCAAATTAATATGATATGCCTGTTGTTCATAGCATTACGTGCAATAATCTGAGTGATGGGATGGACAATGTACGGTAGTTCTCTTTTTGGAGTATGTGCTGGCCCTGAGAAGGGCCGTTTTGTATGAGTGTCGTAGCACTATTGCTGACGACGATTTTGCCTTTTCTGGATAATTTTTTAAAATCACCCAAGGAGCATAATCTACAGGATAATTGCCTTCTCCAAGAATCGAGATGACCTCTTCGACAGGTGATAACTGTACGACGGATCGTGCCCAAGACGAGAATGCTCGTGTCCATGGCTGCGGTGGTCTCCTTGTCGAAAGAGGGCTGGATAAATACGCATAGTAGCATGCTATACGGGAGTCAAACATGATATGGCAGTTGTTATTTGGATCCATGTCGATTGATGGTATGGCGGTATCTGATGGAAAACAGTAAATTCTGTCGTTTATAAAAGGGGGTCGGCCAATCAGCTTGATCTCGCTCATGTCACTTTTTGAACCAATCAGAAATCCCCGTCGAAGTAACAAAGTCGTCCAAACACGAAAATAGTTGTCACATTTTCACTTGTAGTCGGCGTGATTGAAGTTCTACGTTATTGTTTCCACTAAACTTTATTGTGAAGCGAGTATTTTTAATTGCAACGCCTATTTGTTACCAGATACAACCGCGAAAAGGTGACGCTTTAGTACGTCCCGGCAAATTAACAATACATATTCTGAGAGCTTTGCATAATGTAGTAATACATGCATTTGACTATTGCAATTTCTAGTTCATTACTTGCTCAGTTTCGCATTGCCAAACTCTTATTCGCAACACATATGTATTAACATATATTTACTCGACAAAAAGATGGAGTTTTGTTGAGAACCGGAGATTAACATTACATATTCTGAATGCTTTAAATAATTATGTAATACTTGTAATTAATCATTTGAAATTAGCTGCTATTACATAATCTGCTTCTACATGTTCTTTCACTTAACTGAATTATTCCAATTTGATGTGCGTCGAATGTTGGCGCTCTTTATTCTGTTTTATGCATTATGACATTGACCCGAATTGGTTGAAATCGTTCTGATTTGCAAATAAGTATGATATGACAGTTGTACATAGCATTACGTGCAATAATCGCAGTGATGGGATGGACAATGTACGGTAGTTCTCTTTTTGGAGTATGTGCTGGCCCTGAGAAGGGCCGTTTTGTATGAGTGTCGTAGCACTATTGCTGACGACGATTTTGCCTTTTCTGGATAATTTTTAAAATCACCCAAGGAGCATAATCTACAGGATAATTGCCTTCTCCAAGAATTGAGATGACCTCTTCGACAGGTAATAACTGTACGATGGATCGTGCCCAAGACGAGAATGCTCGTGACCATGGCTGCGGTGGTCTCCTTGTCGAAAGAGGGCTGGATAAATACGCATAGTAGCATGCTATACGGGAGTCAAACATGATATGGCAGTTGTTATTTGGATCCATGTCGATTGATGGTATGGCGGTATCTGATGGAAAACAGTAAATTCTGTCGTTTATAAAAGGGGGTCGGCCAATCAGCTTGATCTCGCACATGTCACTTTTTGAACCAATCAGAAATCCCCGTCGAAGTGATAAAGTCGTCCAAACACGAAAATAGTTGTGACATTTTCACTTGTAGGCGGCGTGATTGAAGTTCTACGTTATTGTTTCCACTAAACTTTATTGTGAAGCGAGTTTTTTTAATTGCGACGCCTATTTGTTACCAGATACAACCGCGAAAAGGTGACGCTTTAGTACGTCCCGGCAAATTAAAAATACATATTCTGAGAGCTTTGCATAATGTAGTAATACATGCATTTGATTATTGCAATTTCTAGTTCATTACTTGCTCAATTTCGCATTGCCAAACTCTTATTCACAACACATATGTATTAACATATATTTACTCGACAAAAAGATGGCGTTTTGTTGAGAACCGGAGATTAACATTACATATTCTGAAAGCTTTAAATAATTATGTAATACTTGTATTTAATCATTTGAAATTAGCTGCTATTACATAATCTGCTTCTACATGTTCTTTTACTTAACTGAATTATTTCAATTTGATGTGCGTCGAATGTTGGCGCTCTTTATTCTGTTTTATGCATTATGACATTGACCCGAATTTGTTGAAATCGTTCTGATTTGCAATTAAGTATGATATGACAGTTGTACATAGCATTACGTACAATAGTCGCAGTGATGGGATGGACAATGTACGGTAGTTCTCTTTTTGGAGTATGTGCTGGCCCTGAGAAGGGCCGTTTTGTATGAGTGTCGTAGCACTATTGCTGACGACGATTTTGCCTTTTCTGGATAATTTTTAAAATCACACAAGGAGCATAATCTACAGGATAATTGCCTTCTTCAAGAATTGAGATGACCTCTTCGACAGGTAATAACTGTACGATGGATCGTGCCCAAGACGAGAATGATCGGGTCCATGGCTGCGGTGGTCTCCTTGTCGAAAAAGGGCTGAATAAATACGGATAGTAGCATGCTATACGGGAGTCCAACATTATATTTATTCTGTTTTATGCATTATGACATTGACCTGAATTGGTTGAAATCGTCCTGATTTGCAAATTAATATGATATGGCAGTTGTTCATAGCATTACGTGCAATAATCTGAGTGATGGGATGGACAATGTACGGTAGTTCTCTTTTTGGAGTATGTGCTGGCCCTGAGAAGGGCCGTTTTGTATGAGTGTCGTAGCACTATTGCTGACGACGATTTTGCCTTTTCTGGATAATTTTTAAAATCACCCAAGGAGCATAATCTACAGGATAATTGCCTTCTCCAAAAATTGAGATGACCTCTTCGACAGGTAATAACTGTACGATGGATCGTGCCCAAGACGAGAATGCTCGTGACCATGGCTGCGGTGGTCTCCTTGTCGAAAGAGGGCTGGATAAATACGCATAGTAGCATGCTATACGGGAGTCAAACATGATATGGCAGTTGTTATTTGGATCCATGTCGATTGATAGTATAGCGGTATCTGATGGAAAACAGTAAATTCTGTCGTTTATAAAAGGGGGTCGGCCAATCAGCTTGATCTCGCACATGTCACTTTTCGAACCAATCGGAAATCCCCGTCGAAGTGACAAAGTCGTCCAAACACGAAAATAGTTGTCACATTTTCACTTGTAGGCGGCGTGATTGAAGTTCTACGTTATTGTTTCCACTAAACTTTGTTGTGAAGCAAGTTTTTTAATTGCGACGCCTATTTGTTACCAGATTCAGCCGCGAAAAGGTGACGCTTTAGTACGTCCCGGCAAATTAACAATACATATTCTGAGAGCTTTGCATAATGTAGTAATACATGCATTTGATTATTGCAATTTCTAGTTCATTACTTGCTCAGTTTCGCATTGCCAAACTCTTATTCGCAACACATATGTATTAACATATATTTACTCGACAAAAAGTTGGCGTTTTGTTGAGAACCGGAGATTAACATTACATATTCTGAAAGCTTTAAATAATTATGTAATACTTTTAATTATTCATTTGAAATTAGCTGCTATTACATAATCTGCTTCTACATGTTCTTTTACTTAACTGAATTATTCCAATGTGATGTGCGTCGAATGTTGGCGCTCTTTATTCTGTTTTATGCATTATGACATTGACCTGAATTAGTTGAAATCGTTCTGATTTGCAAAATAATATGATATGGCAGTTGTTCATAGCATTACGTGCAATAATCTGAGTGATGGGATGGACAATGTACGGTAGTTCTCCTTTTGGAGTATGTGCTGGCCCTGAGAAGGGCCGTTTTGTAAGAGTGTCGTAGCACTATTGCTGACGACGATTTTGCCTTTTCTGGATAATTTTTAAAATCACCCAAGGAGCATAATCTACAGGATAATTGCCTTCTCCAAGAATTGAGATGACCTCTTCGACAGGTAATAACTGTACGATGGATCGTGCCCAAGACGAGAATGCTCGTGTCCATGGCTGCGGTGGTCTCTTTGTCGAAAGAGGGCTGGATAACTACGCATAGTAGCATGCTATACGGGAGTCAAACATGATATGGCAGTTGTTATTTGGATCCATGTCGATTGATGGTATGGCGGTATCTGATTGAAAACAGTAAATTCTGTCGTTTATAAAAGGGGGTCAGCCAATCAGCTTGATCTCGCACATGTCACTTTATGAACCAATCAGAAATCCCCGTCGAAGTGACAAAGTCGTCCAAACACGAAAATAGTTGTCACATTTTCACTTGTATTCGCCGTGATTGAAGTTCTACGTTATTGTTTCCACAGTTGTTATGGCAGTTGTTACTTGGATCCATGTCGATTGATGGTATGGCGGTATCTGATGGAAAACAGTAAATTCTGTGGTTTATAAAAGGGGGTCGGCCAATCAGCTTGATCTCGCACATGTCACTTTTTTAACCAATCAGAAATCCCCGTCGATGAGACAAAGTCGTCCAAACACGAAAATAGTTGTCACAGTTTCTACAGCATAATATTCAGGATAATTGCCTTCTCCAAGAATTGAGATGACCTCTTCGACAGGTAATAACTGTACGATGGATCGTGCCCAAGACGAGAATGCTCGTGTCCATGGCTGCGGTGGTCTCTTTGTCGAAAGAGGGCTGGATAATTACGCATAGTAGCATGCTATACGGGAGTCAAACATGATATGGCAGTTGTTATTTGGATCCATGTCGATTGATAGTATGGCGGTATCTGATGGAAAACAGTAAATTCTGTCGTTTATTAAAAGGGTCGGCCAATCAGCTTGATATCGCACATGTCACTTTTCGAACCAATCGGAAATCCCCGTCGAAGTGACAAAGTCGTCCAAACACGAAAATAGTTGTCACATTTTCACTTGTAGGCGGCGTGATTGAAGTTCTACGTTATTGTTTCCACAGTTGTTATGGCAGTTGTTACTTGGATCCATGTTGATTTATGGCATGGCGGTATCTGATGGAAAACAGTAAATTCTGTCGTTTATAAAAGGGGGTCGGCCAATCAGCTTGATTTCGCACATGTCACTTTTTGAACCAATCAGAAATCCCCGTCGAAGTGACAAAGTCGTCCAAACACGAAAATAGTTGTCACATTTTCACTTGTAGGCGGCGTGAATGAAGTTCTACGTTATTGTTTCCACTAAACTTTATTGTGAAGCGAGTTTTTTAATTGCGACGCCTATTTGTTACCAGATACAACCGCGAAAAGGTGACGCTTTAGTACGTCCCGGCAAATTAACAATACATATTCTGAGAGCTTTGCATAATGTAGTAATACATGCATTTGATTATTGCAATTTCTAGTTCATTACTTGCTCAGTTTCGCATTGCCAAACTCTTATTCACAACACATATGTATTAGCATATATTTACTCGACAAAAATATGGCGTTTTGTTGAGAACCGGAGATTAACATTACATATTCTGAAAGCTTTAAATAATTATGTAATACTTGTAATTAACCATTTGAAATTAGCTGCTATTACATAATCTGCTTCCACATGTTCTTTTACTTAACTGAATTATTCCAATGTGATGTGCGTCGAATGTTGGCGCTCTTTATTCTGTTTTATGCATTATGACATTGACCTGAATTGGTTGAAATCGTTCTGATTTGCAAATTAATATGATATGGCAGTTGTTCATAGCATTACGTGCAATAATCTGAGTGATTGGATGGACAATGTACGGTAGTTCTCCTTTTGGAGTATGTGCTGGCCCTGAGAAGGGCCGTTTTGTATGAGTGTCGTAGCACTATTGCTGACGACGATTTTGCCTTTTCTGGATAATATTTAAAATCACCCAAGGAGCATAATCTACAGGATAATTGCCTTCTCCAAGAATTGAGATGACCTCTTCGACAGGTAATAACTGTACGATGGATCGTGCCCAAGACGAGAATGCTCGTGTCCATGGCTGCGGTGGTCTCCTTGTCGAAAGAGGGATGGATAAATACGCATAGTAGCATGCTATACGGGAGTCAAACATGATATGGCAGTTATTATTTGGATCCATGTGGATTGATGGTATGGCGGTATCTGATGGAAAACAGTAAATTATGTCGTTTATAAAAGGGGGTCGGCCAATCAGCTTGATCTCGCACATGTCACTTTTGAACCAATCAGAAATCCCGTCGAAGTGATAAAGTCGTCCAAACGCGAAAATAGTTGTCACATTTTCACTTGTAGGCGGGCGTGATTGAAGTTCTACGTTATTGTTTCCACAGTTGTTATGGCAGTTGTTACTTGGATCCATGTCGATTGATGGTATGGCTGTATCTGATGGAAAACAGTAAATTCTGTCGTTTATAAAAGGGGGTCGGCCAATCAGCTTGATCTCGCACATGTCACTTTTTGAACCAATCAGAAATCCCCGTCGAAGTAACAAAGTCGTCCAAACACGAAAATAGTTGTCACATTTTCACTTGTAGGCGGCGTGATTGAAGTTCTACGTTATTGTTTCCACTAAACTTTGTTGTGAAGCGAGTTTTTTATTTGCGACGCCTATTTGTTACCAGATACAACCGCGAAAAGGTGACTCTTTGGTACGTCCCGGCAAATTAACAGTACATATTCTGAGAGCTTTGCATAATGTAGTAATACATGCATTTGACTATTGCAATTTCTTGTTCATTACTTGCTCAGTTTCGCATTGCCAAACTCTTATTCGCAACACATATGTATTAACATATATTTACTCGACAAAAAGTTGGCGTTTTGTTGAGAACCGGAGATTAGCATTACATATTCTGAAAGCTTTAAATAATTATGTAATACTTGTAATTAATCATTTGAAATTAGCTGCTATTACATAATCTGCTTCTACATGTTCTTTTACTTAACTGAATTATTCCAATGTGATGTGCGTCGAATGTTGGCGCTCTTTATTCTGTTTTATGCATTATGACATTGGCCTGAATTGGTTGAAATCGTTCTGATTTGCAAAGTAATATGATATGGCAGTTGTTCATAGTATTACGTGCAATAATCTGAGTGATGGGATGGACAATGTACTGTAGTTCTGCTTTTGGAGTATGTGCTGGCCCTGAGAAGGGCCGTTTTGTATGAGTGTCGTAGCACTATTGCTGACGACGATTTTGCCTTTTCTGGATAATTTTTAAAATCACACAAGGAGCATAATCTACAGGATAATTGCCTTCTCCAAGAATTGAGATGACCTGTTCGACAGGTAATAACTGTACGATGGATCGTGCCCAAGACGAGAATGCTCGTGTCCATGGCGGCGGTGGTCTCCTTGTCGAAAGAGGGCTGGATAAATACGCATAGTAGCATGCTATACGGGAGTCAAACATGATATGGCAGTTGTTATTTGGATCCATGTCGATTGATGGTATGGCGGTATCTGATGGAAAACAGTAAATTCTGTCGTTTATAAAAGGGGGTCGGCCAATCAGCTTGATCTCGCACATGTCACTTTTTGAACCAATCAGAAATCCCCGTCGAAGTGATAAAGTCGTCCAAACACGAAAATAGTTGTCACATTTTCACTTGTAGGCGGCGTGATTGAAGTTCTACGTTATTGTTTCCACTAATCTTTGTTGTGAAGCGAGTTTTTTAATTGCGACGCCTATTTGTTACCAGATACAGCCGCGAAAAGGTGACGCTTTAGTACGTCCCGGCAAATTAACAATACATATTCTGTAGTAATACATGACATTGACCTGCATTGGTTGAAATCGTTCTGATTTGCAAATTAATATGATATGGCAGTTGTTCATAGCATTACGTGCAATAATCTGTGTGATGGGATGGACAATGTACGGTAGTTCTCCTTTTGGAGTATGTGCTGGCCCTGAGAAGGGCCGTTTTGTATGAGTGTCGTAGCACTATTGCTGACGACGATTTTGCCTTTTCTGGATAATATTTAAAATCACCCAAGGAGCATAATCTACAGGATAATTGCCTTCTCCAAGAATTGAGATGACCTCTTCGACAGGTAATAACTGTACGATGGATCGTGCCTAAGACGAGAATGCTCTGTCCATGGCTGCGGTGGTCTCCTTGTCGAAAGAGGGCTGGATAAATACGCATAGTAGCATGCTATACGGGAGTCAAACATGATATGGCAGTTATTATTTGGATCCATGTGGATTGATGGTATGGCGGTATCTGATGGAAAACAGTAAATTATGTCGTTTATAAAAGGGGGTCGGCCAATCAGCTTGATCTCGCACATGTCACTTTTTGAACCAATCAGAAATACCCGTCTAAGTGACAAAGTCGTCCATACACGAAAATAGTTGTCACATTTTCTACAGCATAATCTACAGGATAATTGCCTTCTCCAAGAATTGAGATGACCTCTTTAACAGGTAATAACTGTACGATGGATCGTGCCCAAGACGAGAATGCTCGTGTCCATGGCTGCGGTGGTCTCCTTGTCGAAAGAGGGCTGGATAAATACGCATAGTAGCATGCTATACGGGAGTCAAACATGATATGGCAGTTGTTATTTGGATCCATGTCGATTGATGGTATGGCGGTATCTGATGGAAAACAGTAAATTCTGTCGTTTATAAAAGGGGGTCGGCCAATCAGCTTGATCTCGCACATGTCACTTTTCGAACCAATCAGAAATCCCCGTCGAAGTGACAAAGTCGTCCAGACGCGAAAATAGTTGTCACATTTTCACTTGTAGGCGGCGTGATTGAAGTTCTACGTTATTGTTTCCACTAAACTTTGTTGTGAAGCGGGTTTTTTAATTGCGACGCCTATTTGTTACCAGATACAACCGCGAAAAGGTGACGCTTTAGTACGTCCCGGCAAATTAACAATACATATTCTGAGAGCTTTGCATAATGTAGTAATACATGCATTTGATTATTGCAATTTCTAGTTCATTACTTGCTCAGTTTCGCATTGCCAAACTCTTATTCGCAACACATATGTATTAACATATATTTACTCGACAAAAAGATGGCGTTTTGTTGAGAACCGGAGATTAACATTACATATTCTGAAAGCTTTAAATAATTATGTAATACTTGTAATTAATCATTTGAAATTAGCTGCTATTACATAATCTGCTTCTACATGTTCTTTTACTTAACTGAATTATTCCAATGTGATGTGCGTCGAATGTTGGCGCTCTTTATTCTGTTTTATGCATTATGACATTGACTTGAATTGGTTGAAATCGTTCTGATTTGCAAATTAATATGACATGGCAGTTGTTCATAGCATTACGTGCAATAATCTGAGTGATGGGATGGACAATGTACGGTAGTTCTCTTTTTGGAGTATGTGCTGGCCCTGAGAAGGGCCGTTTTGTATGAGTGTCGTAGCACTATTGCTGACGACGATTTTGCCTTTTCTGGATAATTTTTAAAATCACCCAAGGAGCATAATCTACAGGATAATTGCCTTCTCCAAGAATTGAGATGACCTCTTCGACAGGTAATAACTGTACGATGGATCGTGCCCAAGACGAGAATGCTCGTGACCATGGCGGCGGTGGTCTCCTTGTCGAAAGAGGGCTGGATAAATACGCATAGTAGCATGCTATACGGGAGTCAAACATGATATGGCAGTTGTTATTTGGATCCATGTCGATTGATGGTATGGCGGTATCTGATGGAAAACAGTAAATTCTGTCGTTTATAAAAGGGGGTCGGCCAATCAGCTTGATCTCGCACATGTCATTTTTTGAACCAATCAGAAATCCCCGTCGAAGTGATAAAGTCGTCCAAACACGAAAATAGTTGTCACATTTTCACTTGTAGGCGGCGTGATTGAAGTTCTACGTTATTGTTTCCACTAAACTTTGTTGTGAAGCGAGTTTTTTAATTGCGACGCCTATTTGTTACCAGATACAACCGCGAAACGGAGACACTTTAGTACGTCCCGGCAAATTAACAATACATATTCTGAGAGCTTTGCATAATGTAGTAATACATGCATTTGATTATTGCAATTTCTAGTTCATTACTTGCTCAGTTTCGCATTGCCAAACTCTTATTTGCAACACATATGTATTAACATATATTTACTCGACAAAAAGATGGAGTTTTGTTGAGAACCGGAGATTAACATTACATATTCTGAATGCTTTAAATAATTATGTAATACTTGTAATTAATCATTTGAAATTAGCTGCTATTACATAATCTGCTTCTACATGTTCTTTTACTTAACTGAATTATTCCAACGTGATGTGCGTCGAATGTTGGCGTTCTTTATTCTGTTTTATGCATTATGACATTGACCCGAATTGGTTGAAATCGTTCTGATTTGCAAATAAGTGTGATATGACAGTTGTACATAGCATTACGTGCAATAATCGCAGTGATGGGATGGACAATGTACGGTAGTTCTCTTTTTGGAGTATGTGCTGGCCCTGAGAAGGGCCGTTTTGTATGAGTGTCGTAGCACTATTGCTGACGACGATTTTGCCTTTTCTGGATAATTTTTAAAATCACCCAAGGAGCATAATCTACAGGATAATTGCCTTCTCCAAGAATTGAGATGACCTCTTCGACAGGTAATAACTGTACGACGGATCGTGCCCAAGACGAGAATGCTCGTGTCCATGGCTGCGGCGGTCACCTTGTCGAAAGAGGGCTGGATAAATACGCATAGTAGCATGCTATACGGGAGTCAAACATGATATGGCAGTTGTTATTCGGATCCATGTCGATTGATGGTGTGGCGGTATCTGATGGAAAACTGTAAATTCTGTCGTTTATAAAAGGGGGTCGGCCAATCAGCTTGATCTCGCACATGTCACTTTTTGAACCAATCAGAAATCCCCGTCGAAGTGACAAAGTCGTCCAGACGCGAAAATAGTTGTCACATTTTCACTTGTAGGCGGCGTGATTGAAGTTCTACGTTATTGTTTCCACTAAACTTTGTTGTGAAGCGGGTTTTTTAATTGCGACGCCTATTTGTTACCAGATACAACCGCGAAAAGGTGACGCTTTAGTACGTCCCGGCAAATTAACAATACATATTCTGAGAGCTTTGCATAATGTAGTAATACATGCATTTGATTATTGCAATTTCTAGTTCATTACTTGCTCAGTTTCGCATTGCCAAACTCTTATTCGCAACACATATGTATTAACATATATTTACTCGACAAAAAGATGGCGTTTTGTTGAGAACCGGAGATTAACATTACATATTCTGAAAACTTTAAATAATTATGTAATACTTGTAATTAATCATTTGAAATTAGCTGCTATTACATAATCTGCTTCTACATGTTCTTTTACTTAACTGAATTTTTCCAATTTGATGTGCGTCGAATGTCGGCGCTCTTTATTCTGTTTTATGCATTATGACATTGACCTGAATTGGTTGAAATCGCTCTGATTTGCAAATTAATATGATATGGCAGTTGTTCATAGCATTACGTGCAATAATCTGAGTGATGGGATGGACAATGTACGGTAGTTCGACTTTTGGAGTATGTGCTGGCCCTGAGAAGGGCCGTTTTGTATGAGTGTCGTAGCACTATTGCTGACGACGATTTTGCCTTTTCTGGATAATTTTTAAAATCACCCAAGGAGCATAATCTACAGGATAATTGCCTTCTCGAAGAATTGAGATGACCTCTTCGACAAGTAATAACTGTACGATGGATCGTGCCCAAGACGAAAATGCTCGTGTCCATGGCTGCGGTGGTCTCCTTGTCAAAAGAGGGCTGGATAAATACGCATAGTAGCATGCTATACGGGAGTCAAACATGGTATGGCAGTTGTTATTTGGATCCATGTCGATTGATGGTATGGTGGTATCTGATGGAAAACAGTAAATTCTGTCGTTTATAAAAGGGGGTCGGCCAATCAGCTTGATCTCGCACATGTCACTTTTTGAACCAATCAGAAATCCCCGTCGAAGTGACAAAGTCGTCCAGACGCGAAAATAGTTGTCACATTTTCACTTGTAGGCGGCGTGATTGAAGTTCTACGTTATTGTTTCCTCTAAACTTTGTTGTGAAGCGGGTTTTTTAATTGCGACGCCTATTTGTTACCAGATACAACCGCGAAACGGTGACACTTTAGTACTTCCCGGCAAATTAACAATACATATTCTGAGAGCTTTGCATAATGTAGTAATACATGCATTTGATTATTGCAATTTCTAGTTCATTACTTGCTCAGTTTCGCATTGCCAAACTCTTATTCGCAACACATATGTATTAACATATATTTACTCGACAAAAAGATGGCGTTTTGTTGAGAACCGGAGATTAACATTACATATTCTGAAAGCTTTAAATAATTATGTAATACTTGTAATTAATCATTTGAAATTAGCTGCTATTACATAATCTGCTTCTACATGTTCTTTTACTTAACTGAATTTTTCCAATTTGATGTGCGTCGAATGTTGGCGCTCTTTATTCTGTTTTATGCATTATGACATTGACCTGAATTGGTTGAAATCGCTCTGATTTGCAAATTAATATGATATGGCAGTTGTTCATAGCATTACGTGCAATAATCTGAGTGATGGGATGGACAATGTACGGTAGTTCTCCTTTTGGAGTATGTGCTGGCCCTGAGAAGGGCCGTTTTGTATGAGTGTCGTAGCACTATTGCTGACGACGATTTTGCCTTTTCTGGATAATTTTTAAAATCACCCAAGGAGCATAATCTACAGGATAATTGCCTTCTCCAAGAATTGAGATGACCTCTTCGACAGGTAAAAACTGTACGACGGATCGTGCCCAAGACGAGAATGCTCGTGTCCATGGCTGCGGTGGTCTCCTTGTCCAAAGAGGGCTGGATAAATACGCATTGTAGCATGCTATACGGGAGTCAAACATGATATGGCAGTTATTATTTGGATCCATGTGGATTGATGGTATGGCGGTATCTGATGGAAAACAGTAAATTATGTCGTTTATAAAAGGGGGTCGGCCAATCAGCTTGATCTCGCACATGTCACTTTTTGAGTCAATCAGAAATCCCCGTCGAAGTGACAAAGTCGTCCAAACACGAAAATAGTTGTCTCATTTTCTGCAGCATAATATTCAGGATAATTGCCTTCTCCAAGAATTGAGATGACCTCTTCGACAGGTAATAACTGTACGATGGATCGTGCCCAAGACGAGAATGCTCGTGTCCATGGCTGCGGTGGTCTCTTTGTCGAAAGAGGGCTGGATAACTACGCATAGTAGCATGCTATACGGGAGTCAAACATGATATGGCAGTTGTTATTTGGATCCATGTCGATTGATGGTATAGCGGTATCTGATTGAAAACAGTAAATTCTGTCGTTTATAAAAGGGGGTCAGCCAATCAGCTTGATCTCGCACATGTCACTTTTTGAACCAATCAGAAATCCCCGTCGAAGTGACAAAGTCGTCCAAACACGAAAATAGTTGTCACATTTTCACTTGTAGGCGCCGTGATTGAAGTTCTACGTTATTGTTTCCACAGTTGTTATGTCAGTTGTTACTTGGATCCATGTCGATTGATGGTATGGCGGTATCTGATGGAAATCAGTAAATTCTGTCGTTTATAAAAGGGGTCGGCCAATCAGCTAGATCTCGCACATGTCACTTTTTGAACCAATCAGAAATCCCTCGTCGAGAGACAAAGTCGTCCAAACACGAAATAGTTGTCACATTTTCACTTGTAGGCGGCGTGATTGAAGTTCTACGTTATTGTTTCCACTAAACTTTGTTGTGAAGCGAGTTTTTTAAATGCGACGCCTATTTGTTACCAGATACAACCGCGAAACGGTGACACTTTTGTACGTCCCGGCAAATTAACAATACATATTCTGAGAGCTTTGCATAATGTAGTAATACATGCATTTGATTATTGCAATTTCTAGTTCATTACTTGCTCAGTTTCGCATTGCCAAACTCTTATTCGCAACACATATGTATTAATATATATTTACTCGACAAACAGTTGGCGTTTTGTTGAGAACCGGAGATTAACATTACATATTCTGAAAGCTTTAAATAATTATGTAATACTTGTAATTAATCATTTGAAATTAGCTGCTATTACATAATCTGCTTCTACATGTTCTTTTACTTAACTGAATTATTCCAATGTGATGTGCGTCGAATGTTGGCGCTCTTTATTCTGTTTTATGCATTATGACATTGACCTGAATTGGTTGAAATCGTTCTGATTTGCAAATTAATATGATATGACAGTTGTACATTGCATTACGTGCAATAATCGCAGTGATGGGATGGACAATGTACGGTAGTTCTTTTTTTGGAGTATGTGCTGGCCCTCAGAAGGGCCGTTTTGTATGAGTGTCGTAGCACTATTGCTGACGACGATTTTGCCTTTTCTGGATAATTTTTAAAATCACACAAGGAGCATAATCTACAGGATAATTGCCTTCTTCAAGAATTGAGATGACCTCTTCGACAGGTAATAACTGTACGATGGATCGTGCCCAAGACGAGAATGCTCGGGTCCATGGCTGCGGTGGTCTCCTTGTCGAAAAAGGGCTGAATAAATACGCATAGTAGCATGCTATACGGGAGTCCAACATGCTAGGGCAGTTGTTATTTGGATACATGTCGATTGATAGTATGGCGGTATTATATGGAAAAATGTAAAGGGCTGTCGTTTTTAAAAAGGCGTTCGGCCAATCAGCATGATCTCGCACATGTCACTTTTCGAACCAATCGGAAATCCCCGTCGAAGCGACAAAGTCGTCCAAACACGAAAATGGTTGTCACATTTTCACTTGTAGGCGGCGTGATTGAAGTTCTACGTTATTGTTTCCACAGTTGTTATGGCAGTTGTTACTTGGATCCATGTTGATTTATGGCATGGCGGTATCTGATGGAAAACAGTAAATTCTGTCGTTTATAAAAGGGGGGTCGGCCAATCAGCTTGATCTCGCACATGTCACTTTTTGAACCAATCAGAAATCTCCGTCGAAGTGACAAAGTCGTCCAAACACGAAAATGGTTGTCACATTTTCACTTGTAGGCGGCGTGATTGAACTTCTACGTTATTGTTTCCACAGTTGTTATGGCAGTTGTTACTTGGATCCATGTTGATTTATGGCATGGCGGTATCTGATGGAAAACAGTAAATTCTGTCGTTTATAAAAGGGGGTCGGCCAATCAGCTTGATCTCGCACATGTCACTTTTTGAACCAATCAGAAATCCCCGTCGAAGTGACAAAGTCGTCCAAACACGAAAATAGTTGTCACATTTTCACTTGTAGGCGGCGTGATTGTTTCCACTAAACTTTATTGTGAAGCGAGTTTTTTAATTGCGACGCCTATTTGTTACCAGATACAACCGCGAAAAGGTGACGCTTTAGTACGTCCCGGCAAATTAACAATACATATTCTGAGAGCTTTGCATAATGTAGTAATACATGCATTTGATTATTGCAATTTCTAGTTCATTACTTGCTCAGTTTCGCATTGCCAAACTCTTATTCGCAACACATATGTATTAACATATATTTACTCGACAAAAAGATGGCGTTTTGTTGAGAACCGGAGATTAACATTACATATTCTGAAAGCTTTAAATAATTATGTAATACTTGTAATTAATCATTTGAAATTAGCTGCTATTACATAATCTGCTTCCACATGTTCTTTTACTTAACTGAATTATTCCAATGTGATGTGCGTCGAATGTTGGCGCTCTTTATTCTGTTTTATGCATTATGACATTGACCTGAATTGGTTGAAATCGTTCTGATTTGCAAATAAGTATGATATGACAGTTGTACATTGCATTACGTGCAATAATCGCAGTGATGGGATGGACAATGTACGGTAGTTCTTTTTTTGGAGTATGTGCTGGCCCTCAGAAGGGCCGTTTTGTATGAGTGTCGTAGCACTATTGCTGACGACGATTTTGCCTTTTCTGGATAATTTTTAAAATCACACAAGGAGCATAATCTACAGGATAATTGCCTTCTTCAAGAAGTGAGATGACCTCTTCGACAGGTAATAACTGTACGATGGATCGTGCCCAAGACGAGAATGCTCGGGTCCATGGCTGCGGTGGTCTCCTTGTCGAAAAAGGGCTGATAATACGCATAGTAGCATGCTATACGGGAGTCCAACATGCTAGGGCAGTTGTTATTTGGATACATGTCGATTAATAGTATGGCGGTATTATATGGAAAAATGTAAAGGGCTGTCGTTTTTAAAAAGGCGTTCGGCCAATCAGCATGATCTCGCACATGTCACTTTTCGAACCAATCGGAAATCCCCGTCGAAGTGACAAAGTCGTCCAAACACGAAAATGGTTGTCACATTTTCACTTGTAGGCGGCGTGATTGAAGTTCTACGTTATTGTTTCCACAGTTGTTATGGCAGTTGTTACTTGGATCCATGTTGATTTGTGGCATGGCGGTATCTGATGGAAAACAGTAAATTCTGTCGTTTATAAAAGGGGGTCGGCCAATCAGCTTGACCTCGCACATGTCACTTTTTGAACCAATCAGAAATCCCCGTCGAAGTGACAAAGTCGTCCAAACACGAAAATAGTTGTCACATTTTCACTTGTAGGCGGCGTGATTGAAGTTCAACGTTATTGTTTCCACAGTTGTTATGGCAGTTATTACTTGGATCCATGTTGATTTATGGCATGGCGGTATCTGATGGAAAACAGTAAATTCTGTCGTTTATAAAAGGGGTTCGGCCAATCAGCTTGATCTCGCACATGTCACTTTTTGAACCAATCAGAAATCCCCGTCGAAGTGATAAAGTCGTCCAAACACGAAAATAGTTGTCACATTTTCACTTGTAGGCGGCGTGATTGAAGTTCTACGTTATTGTTTCCACTAAACTTTGTTGTGAAGCGAGTTTTTTAATTGCGACGCCTATTTGTTACCAGATACAGCCGCGAAAAGGTGACGCTTTAGTACGTCCCGGCAAATTAACAATACATATTCTGAGAGCTTTGCATAATGTAGTAATACATGCATTTGATTATTGCAATTTCTAGTTCATTACTTGCTCAGTTTCGCATTGCCAAACTCTTATTCGCAACACATATGTATTAACATATATTTACTCGACAAATATTTGGCGTTTTGTTGAGAACCGGAGATTAACATTACATATTCTGAAAGCTTTAAATAATTATGTAATACTTTTAATTATTCATTTGAAATTAGCTGCTATTACATAATCTGCTTCTACATGTTCTTTTACTTAACTGAATTATTCCATTTGATGTGCGTCGAATGTTGGCGCTCTTTATTCTGTTTTATGCATTATGACATTGACCCGAATTGGTTGAAATCGTTCTGATTTGCAAATAAGTATGATATGACAGTTGTACATAGCATTACGTGCAATAATCAGAGTGATGGGATGGACAATGTACGGTAGTTCTCTTTTTGGAGTATGTGCTGGCCCTGAGAAGGGCCGTTTTGTATGAGTGTCGTAGCACTATTGCTGACGACGATTTTGCCTTTTCTGGATAATTTTTACAATCACCCAAGGAGCATAATCTACAGGATAATTGCCTTCTCCAAGAATTGAGATGACCTCTTCGACAGTTAATAACTGTACGACGGATCGTGCCCAAGACGAGAATGCTCGTGTCCATGGCTGCGGTGGTCTCCTTGTCGAAAGAGGGCTGGATAAATACGCATAATAGCATGCTATACGGGAGTCAAACATGATATGGCAGTTGTTATTTGGATCCATGTCGATTGATGGTATGGCGGTATCATATGGAAAAATGTAAACGGCTGTCGTTTTTAAAAAGGCGTTCGGCCAATCAGCATGATCTCGCACATGTCACTTTTCGAACCAATCGGAAATCCCCGTCGAAGTGACAAAGTCGTCCAAACACGAAAATAGTTGTCACATTTTCACTTGAAGGCGGCGCGATTGAAGTTCTACGTTATTGTTTCCACTAAACTTTATTGTGAAGCGAGTTTTTTAATTGCGACGCCTATTTGTTACCAGATACAACCGCGAAAAGGTGACGCTTTAGTACGTCCTGGCAAATTAACAATACATATTCTGAGAGCTTTGCATAATGTAGTAATACATGCATTTGATTATTGCAATTTCTAGTTCATTACTTGCTCAGTTTCGCATTGCCAAACCCTTATTCGCAACACATATGTATTAACATATATTTACTCAACAAAAAGATGGCGTTTTGTTGAGAACCGGAGATTAACATTACATATTCTGAAAGCTTTAAATAATTATGTAATACTTGTAATTAAGCATTTGAAATTAGCTGCTATTACATAATCTGCTTCCACATGTTCTTTTACTTACGAGTAACTGAATTATTCCAATGTGATGTGCGTCGAATGTTGGCGCTCTTTATTCTGTTTTATGCATTATGACATTGACCTCCATTGGTTGAAATCGTTCTGATTTGCAAATTAATATGATATTGCAGTTGTTCATAGCATTACGTGCAATAATCTGAGTGATGGGATGGACAATGTACGGTAGTTCTCCTTTTGGAGTATGTGCTGGCCCTGAGAAGGGCCGTTTTGTATGAGTGTCGTAGCACTATTGCTGACGATGATTTTGCCTTTTCTGGATAATATTTAAAATCACCCAAGGAGCATAATCTACAGGATAATTGCCTTCTCCAAGAATTGAGATGACCTCTTCGACAGGTAATAACTGTACGATGGATCGTGCCCAAGACGAGAATGCTCGTGTCCATGGCTGCGGTGGTCTCTTTGTCGAAAGAGGGCTGGATAAATACGCATAGTAGCATGCTATACGGGAGTCAAACATGTTATGGCAGTTGTTACTTGGATCCATGTTGATTTATGGCATGGCGGTATCTGATGGAAAACAGTAAATTCTGTCGTTTATAAAAGTGGGTCGGCCAATCAGCTTGATCTCGCACATGTCACTTTTTGAACCAATCATAAATTCCCGTCGAAGTGACAAACTCATCCAAACACGAAAATAGTTGTCACATTTTCACTTGTAGGCGGCGTGATTGAAGTTTTACGTTATTGTTTCCACTAAACTTTATTGTGAAGCGAGTTTTTTAATTGCGACGCCTATTTGTTACCAGATACAACCGCGAAAAGGTGACGCTTTAGTACGTCCCGGCAAATTAACAATACATATTCTGAGAGCTTTGCATAATGTAGTAATACATGCATTTGATTATTGCAATTTCTAGTTCATTACTTGCTCAGTTTCGCATTGCCAAACTCTTATTCGCAACACATATGTATTAACATATATTTACTCGACAAAAAGATGGCGTTTTGTTGAAAACCGGAGATTAACATTACATATTCTGAAAGCTTTAAATAATTATGTAATACTTGTAATTAATCATTTGAAATTAGCTGCTATTACATAATCTGCTTCTACATGTTCTTTTACTTAACTGAATTATTCCAATTTGATGTGCGTCGAATGTTGGCGCTCTTTATTCTGTTTTATGCATTATGACATTGACCCGAATTGGTTGAAATCGTTCTGATTTGCAAATTAGTATGATATGACAGTTGAACATAGCATTACGTGCAATAATCTGAGTGATGGGATGGACAATATACGGTAGTTCTCTTTTTGGAGTATGTGCTGGCCCTGAGAAGGGCCGTTTTGTATGAGTGTCGTAGCACTATTGCTGACGACGATTTTGCCTTTTCTGGATAATTTTTAAAATCACCCAAGGAGCACAATCTACAGGATAATTGCCTTCTCCAAGAATTGAGATGACCTCTTCGACAGGTAATAACTGTACGATGGATCGTGCCCAAGACGAGAATGCTCGTGACCATGGCTGCGGTGGTCTCCTTGTCGAAAGAGGGCTGGATAATTACGCATAGTAGCATGCTATACGGGAGTCAAACATGATATGGCAGTTGTTATTTGGATCCATGTCGATTGATGGTATGGCGGTATCTGATGAAAAATGTAAACGACTGTCGTTTTTAAAAGGGCGTCAGCCAATCAGCATGATCTCGCATATGTCACTTTTTGAACCAATCGGAAATCCCCGACGAAGTGACAAAGTCGTCCAAACACGAAAATAGTTGTCACAGTTTCTACAGTATAATATTCAGGATAATTGCCTTCTCCAAGAATTGAGATGACCTCTTCGACAGGTAATAACTGTACGATGGATCGTGCCCAAGACGAGAATGCTCGTGTCCATGGCTGCGGTGGTCTCTTTGTCGAAAGAGGGCTGGATAACTACGCATAGTAGCATGCTATACGGGAGTCAAACATGATATGGCAGTTGTTATTTGGATCCATGTCGATTGATGGCATGGCGGTATCTGATTGAAAACAGTAAATTCTGTCGTTTTAAAAGGGGGTCAGCCAATCAGCTTGATCTCGCACATTTCACTTTTTGAACCAATCAGAAATCCCCGTCGAAGTGACAAAGTCCTCCAAACACGAAAATAGTTGTCACATTTTCACTTGTAGGCGGCGTGATTGAAGTTCTACGTTATTGTTTCCACAGTTGTTATGGCAGTTGTTACTTGGATCCATGTTGATTTATGGCATGGCGGTATCTGATGGAAAACAGTAAATTCTGTCGTTTATAAAAGGGGGTCGGCCAATCAGCTTGATCTCGCACATGTCACTTTTTGAACCAATCAGAAATCCCCGTCGAAGTGATAAAGTCGTCCAAACACGAAAATAGTTGTCACATTTTCACTTGTAGGCGGCGTGATTGAAGTACTACGTTATTGTTTCCACTAAACTTTGTTGTGAAGCGAGTTTTTTAATTGCGACGCCTATTTGTTACCAGATACAGCCGCGAAAAGGTGACGCTTTAGTACGTCCCGGCAAATTAACAATACATATTCTGAGAGCTTTGCATAATGTAGTAATACATGCATTTGATTATTGCAATTTCTAGTTCATTACTTGCTCAGTTTCGCATTGCCAAACTCTTATTCGCAACACATATGTATTAACATATATTTACTTGACAAAAAGTTGGCGTTTTGTTGAGAACCGGAGATTAACATTACATATTCTGAAAGCTTTAAATAATTATGTAATACTTGTAATTAATCATTTGAAATTAGCTGCTATTACATAATCTGCTTCCACGTGTTCTTTTACTTAACTGAATTATTCCAATTTGATGTGCGTCGAATGTTGGCGCTCTTTATTCTGTTTTATGCATTATGACATTGACCCGAATTGGTTGAAATCGTTCTGATTTGCAAATAAGTTAGATATGACAGTTGTACATAGCATTACGTGCAATAATCGCAGTGATGGGATGGACAATGTACGGTAGTTCTCTTTTTGGAGTATGTGCTGGCCCTGAGAAGGGCCGTTTTGTATGAGTGTCGTAGCACTATTGCTGAAGACGATTTTGCCTTTTCTGGATAATTTTTAAAATCACACAAGGAGCATAATCTACAGGATAATTGCCTTCTTCAAGAATTGAGATGACCTCTTCGACAGGTAATAACTGTACGATGGATCGTTCCCAAGACGAGAATGCTCGTGTCCATGGCTGCGGTGGTCTCCTTGTCGAAAAAGGACTGAATAAATACGGATAGTAGCATGCTATACGGGAGTCCAACATGATTATGGCAGTTGTTACTTGGATCCATGTTGATTTGTGGCATGGCGGTATCTGATGGAAAACAGTAAATTCTGTCGTTTATAAAAGGGGGTCGGCCAATCAGCTTGACCTCGCACATGTCACTTTTTGAACCAATCAGAAATCCCCGTCGAAGTGACAAAGTCGTCCAAACACGAAAATAGTTGTCACATTTTCACTTGTAGGCGGCGTGATTGAAGTTCTACGTTATTGTTTCCACTAAACTTTATTGCGAAGCGAGTTTTTTAATTGCGACGCCTATTTGTTACCAGATACAACCGCGAAAAGGTGACGCTTTAGTACGTCCCGGCAAATTAACAATACATATTCTGAGAGCTTTGCATAATGTAGTAATACATGCATTTGATTATTGCAATTTCTAGTTCATTACTTGCTCAGTTTCGCATTGCCAAACTCTTATTCACAACACATATGTATTAGCATATATTTACTAGACAAAAAGATGGCATTTTGTAGAGAACCGGAGATTAACATTACATATTCTGAAAGCTTTAAATAATTATGTAATACTTGTAATTAATCAGTTGAAATTAGCTGCTATTACATAATCTGCTTTTACATGTTCTTTTACTTAACTGAATTATTCCAATGTGATGTGCGTCGAATGTTGGCGCTCTTTATTCTGTTTTATGCATTATGACATTGACCTGAATTGGTTGAAATCGTTCTGATTTGCAAACTAATATGATATGGCAGTTGTTCATAGCATTACGTGCAATAATCTGACTGATGGGATGGACAATGTACGGTAGTTCTCCTTTTGGAGTATGTGCTGGCCCTGAGAAGGGCCGTTTTGTATGAGTGTCGTAGCACTATTGCTGACGACGATTTTGCCTTTTCTGGATAATTTTTAAAATCACCCAAGGAGCATAATCTACAGGATAATTGCCTTCTCTAAGAATTGAGATGACCTCTTCGACAGGTAATAACTGTACGATGGATCGTGCCCAAGACGAAAATGCTCGTGTCCATGGCTGCGGTGGTCTCCTTGTCAAAAGAGGGCTGGATAAATACGCATAGTAGCATGCTATACGGGAGTCAAACATGATATGGCAGTTGTTATTTGGATCCATGTCGATTGATGGTATGGCTGTATCTGATGGAAAACAGTAAATTCTGTCGTTTATAAAAGGGGGTCGGCCAATCAGCTTGATCTCGCATATGTCACTTTTCGAGCCAATCGGAAATCCCCGTCGAAGTGACAAAGTCGTCCAACCACGAAAATAGTTGTCACATTTTCACTTGTAGGCGGCGTGATTGAAGTTCTACGTTATTGTTTCCACAGTTGTTATGGCAGTTGTTATTTGGATCCATGTCGATTGATGGTATGGCGGTATCTGATGGAAAACAGTAAATTCTGTCGTTTATAAAAGGGTGTCGGCCAATCAGCTTGATCTCGCACATGTCACTTTTTGAACCAATCAGAAATCCCCGTCGAAGTGACAAAGTCGTCCAAACACGAAAATAGTTGTCACATTTTCACTTGTAGGCGGCGTGATTGAAGTTCTACGTTATTGTTTCCACTAAACTTTATTGTGAAGCGAGTTTTTTAATTGCGACGCCTATTTCTTACCAGATACAACCGCGAAAAGGTGACGCTTTAGTACGTCCCGGCAAATTAACAATACATATTCTGAGAGCTTTGCATAATGTAGTAATACATGCATTTGATTATTGCAATTTCTAGTTCATTACTTGCTCAGTTTCGCATTGCCAAACTCTTATTCACAACACATATGTATTAGCATATATTTACTCGACAAAAAGATGGCGTTTTGTTGAGAACCGGAGATTAACATTACATATTCTGAAAGCTTTAAATAATTATGTAATACTTGTAATTAAGCATTTGAAATTAGCTGCTATTACATAATCTGCTTCCACATGTTCTTTTACTTAACTAAATTATTCCAATGTGATGTGCGTCGAATGTTGGCGCTCTTTATTCTGTTTTATGCATTATGACATTGACCTGCATTGGTTGAAATCGTTCTGATTTGCAAATTAATATGATATGGCAGTTGTTCATAGCATTACTTGCAATAATCTGAGTGATGGGATGGACAATGTACGGTAGTTCTCCTTTTGGAGTATGTGCTGGCCCTGAGAAGGGCCGTTTTGTAAGAGTGTCGTAGCACTATTGCTGACGACGATTTTGCCTTTTCTGGATATTTTTTAAAATCACCCAAGGAGCATAATCTATAGGATAATTGCCTTCTCCAAGAATTGAGATGACCTTTTCGACAGGTAATAACTGTACGATGGATCGTGCCCAAGACGAGAATGCTCGTGTCCATGGCTGCTGTGGTCTCTTTGTCGAAAGAGTGCTGGATAACTACGCATAGTAGCATGCTATTCGGGAGTCAAACATGATATGGCAGTTGTTATTTGGATCCATGTCGATTGATGGTATGGCGGTATCTGATGGAAAACAGTAAATTCTGTCGTTTATAAAAGGGTGTCGGCCAATCAGCTTGATCTCGCACATGTCACTTTTTGAACCAATCAGAAATCCCCGTCGAAGAGACAAAGTCGTCCAAACACGAAAATAGTTGTCACATTTTCACTTGTAGGCGGCGTGATTGAAGTTCTACGTTATTGTTTCCACTAAACTTTATTGTGAAGCGAGTTTTTTAATTGCGACGCCTATTTCTTACCAGATACAACCGCGAAAAGGTGACGCTTTAGTACGTCCCGGCAAATTAACAATACATATTCTGAGAGCTTTGCATAATGTAGTAATACATGCATTTGATTATTGCAATTTCTAGTTCATTACTGCTCAGTTCGCATTGCCAAACTCTTATTCGCAACACATATGTATTAACATATATTTACTCGACAAAAAGATGGCGTTTTGTTGTGAATCGGAGATTAACATTACATATTCTGAAAGCTTTAAATAATTATGTAATACTTGTAATTAATCATTTGAAATTAGTTGCTATTACATAATCTGCTTCGACATGTTCTTTTACTTAAATGAATTATTCCAATTTGATGTGAGTCGAATGTTTGCGCTCTTTATTCTGTTTTATGCATTATGACATTGACCCGAATTGGTTGAAATCGTTCTGATTTGCAAATAAGTATGATATGGCAGTTGTTCATAGCATTACGTGCAATAATCTGAGTGATGGGATGGACAATGTACGGTAGTTCTCTTTTTGGAGTATGTGCTGGCCCTGAGAAGGGCCGTTTTGTATGAGTGTCGTAGCACTATTGATGACGACGATTTTGCCTTTTCTGGATAATTTTTAAAATCACACAAGGAGCATAATCTACAGGATAATTGCCTTCTTCAAGAATTGAGATGACCTCTTCGACAGGTAATAACTGTACGATGGATCGTGCCCAAGACGAGAATGCTCGTGACCATGGCTGCGGTGGTCTCCTTGTCGAAAGAGGGCTGGATAAATACGCATAGTAGCATGTTATACGGGAGTCAAACATGATATGGCAGTTGTTATTTGGATCCATGTCGATTGATGGTATGGCGGTATCTGATGGAAAACAGTAAATTCTGTCGTTTATAAAAGGGGGTCGGCCCATCAGCTTGATCTCGCACATGTCACTTTTCGAACCAATCGGAAATCCCCGTCTGAAGTGACAAAGTCGTCCAAACACGAAAATAGTTGTCACATTTTCACTTGTAGGCGGCGTGATTGAAGTTCTACGTTATTGTTTCCACAGTTGTTATGGCAGATGTTATTTGGATCCATGTCGATTGATGGTATGGCGGTATCTGATGGAAAACAGTAAATTCTGTCGTTTATAAGAGGGTGTCGGCCAATCAGCTTGATCTCGCACATGTCACTTTTTGAACCAATCAGAAATCCCCGTCGAAGTGACAAAGTCGTCCAAACACGAAAATAGTTGTCACATTTTCACTTGTAGGCGGCGTGATTGAAGTTCTACGTTATTGTTTCCACTAAACTTTATTGTGAAGCGAGTTTTTTAATTGCGACGCCTATTTCTTACCAGATACAACCGCGAAAAGGTGACGCTTTAGTACGTCCCGGCAAATTAACAATACATATTCTGAGAGCTTTGCATAATGTAGTGATACATGCATTTGATTATTGCAATTTCTAGTTCAT
Organism: Saccoglossus kowalevskii; assembly: GCF_000003605.2. NCBI lineage: Eukaryota > Metazoa > Hemichordata > Enteropneusta > Harrimaniidae > Saccoglossus > Saccoglossus kowalevskii. Next base: position 50,168 of record NW_003117744.1, read on the forward strand.
TACTTGCTCAGTTTCGCATTGCCAAACTCTTATTCACAACACATATGTATTAGCATATATTTACCCGACAAAAAGATGGCGTTTTGTTGAGAACCGGAGATTAACATTACATATTCTGAAAGCTTTAAATAATTATGTAATACTTGTAATTAAGCATTTGAAATTAGCTGCTATTACATAATCTGCTTCCACATGTTCTTTTACTTAACTGAATTATTCCAATGTGATGTGCGTCGAATGTTGGCGCTCTTTATTCTGTTTTATGCATTATGACATTGACCTGCATTGGTTGAAATCGTTCTGATTTGCAAATTAATATGATATGGCAGTTGTTCATAGCATTACGTGCAATAATCTGAGTGATGGGATGGACAATGTACGGTAGTTCTCCTTTTGGAGTATGTGCTGGCCCTGAGAAGGGCCGTTTTGTATGAGTGTCGTAGCACTATTGCTGACGACGATTTTGCCTTTTCTGGATAATTTTTACAATCACCCAAGGAGCATAATCTACAGGATAATTGCCTTCTCCAAGAATTGAGATGACCTCTTCGACAGTTAATAACTGTACGACGGATCGTGCCCAAGACGAGAATGCTCGTGTCCATGGCTGCGGTGGTCTCCTTGTCGAAAGAGGGCTGGATAAATACGCATAATAGCATGCTATACGGGAGTCAAACATGATATGGCAGTTGTTATTTGGATCCATGTCGATTGATGGTATGGCGGTATCATATGGAAAAATGTAAACGGCTGTCGTTTTTAAAAAGGCGTTAGGCCAATCAGCATGATCTCGCACATGTCACTTTTCGAACCAATCGGAAATCCCCGTCGAAGTGACAAAGTCGTCCAAACACGAAAATAGTTGTCACATTTTCACTTGAAGGCGGCGCGATTGAAGTTCTACGTTATTGTTTCCACTAAACTTTATTGTGAAGCGAGTTTTTTAATTGCGACGCCTATTTGTTACCAGATACAACCGCGAAAAGGTGACGCTTTAGTACGTCCTGGCAAATTAACAATACATATTCTGAGAGCTTTGCATAATGTAGTAATACATGCATTTGATTATTGCAATTTCTAGTTCATTACTTGCTCAGTTTCGCATTGCCAAACCCTTATTCGCAACACATATGTATTAACATATATTTACTCAACAAAAAGATGGCGTTTTGTTGAGAACCGGAGATTAACATTACATATTCTGAAAGCTTTAAATAATTATGTAATACTTGTAATTAAGCATTTGAAATTAGCTGCTATTACATAATCTGCTTCCACATGTTCTTTTACTTACGAGTAACTGAATTATTCCAATGTGATGTGCGTCGAATGTTGGCGCTCTTTATTCTGTTTTATGCATTATGACATTGACCTGCATTGGTTGAAATCGTTCTGATTTGCAAATTAATATGATATGGCAGTTGTTCATAGCATTACGTGCAATAATCTGAGTGATGGGATGGACAATGTACGGTAGTTCTCCTTTTGGAGTATGTGCTGGCCCTGAGAAGGGCCGTTTTGTATGAGTGTCGTAGCACTATTGCTGACGACGATTTTGCCTTTTCTGGATAATTTTTAAAATCACCCAAGGCGCATAATCTACAGGATAATTGCCTTCTCCAAGAATTGAGATGACCTCTTCGACAAGTAATAACTGTACGATGGATCGTGCCCAAGACGAGAATGCTCGTGTCCATGGCTGCGGTGGTCTCCTTGTCGAAAGAGGGCTGGATAAATACGCATAGTAGCATGCTATACGGGAGTCAAACATGATATGGCAGTTGTTATTTGGATCCATGTCGATTGATGGTATGGCGGTATCTGATGGAAAACAGTAAATTCTGTCGTTTATAAAAGGGGGTCGGCCAATCAGCTTGATCTCGCACATGTCACTTTTTGAACCAATCAGAAATCCCCGTCGAAGTAACAAAGTCGTCCAGACACGAAAATAGTTGTCACATTTTCACTTGTAGGCGGCGTGATTGAAGTTCTACGTTATTGTTTCCACTAAACTTTATTGTGAAGCGAATTTTTTTAATTGCAACGCCTATTTGTTACCAGATACAACCGCGAAAAGGTGACGCTTTAGTACGTCCCGGCAAATTAACAATACATATTCTGAGAGCTTTGCATAATGTAGTAATACATGCATTTGATTATTGCAATTTCTAGTTCATTACTTGCTCAGTTTCGCATTGCCAAACTCTTATTCGCAACACATATGTATTAACATATATTTACTCGACAAAAAGATGGAGTTTTGTTGAGAACCGGAGATTAACATTACATATTCTGAATGCTTTAAATAATTATGTAATACTTGTAATTAATCATTTGAAATTAGCTGCTATTACATAATCTGCTTCTACATGTTCTTTTACTTAACTGAATTATTCCAATGTGATGTGCGTCGAATGTTGGCGCTCTTTATTCTGTTTTATGCATTATGACATTGACCTCAATTGGTTGAAATCGTTCTGATTTGCAAATTAATATGATATGGCAGTTGTTCATAGCATTACGTGCAATAATCTGAGTGATGGGATGGACAATGTACGGTAGTTCTCTTTTTGGAGTATGTGCTGGCCCTGAGAAGGGCCGTTTTGTATGAGTGTCGTAGCACTATTGCTGACGACGATTTTGCCTTTTCTGGATAATTTTTAAAATCACCCAAGGAGCATAATCTACAGGATAATTGCCTTCTCCAAGAATTGAGATGACCTCTTCGACAGGTAATAACTGTACGATGGATCGTGCCCAAGACGAGAATGCTCGTGTCCGTGGCGGCGGTGGTCTCCTTGTCGAAAGAGGGCTGGATAAATACGCATAGTAGCATGCTATACGGGAGTCAAACATGATATGGCAGTTGTTATTTGGATCCATGTCGATTGATGGTATGGCTGTATCTGATGGAAAACAGTAAATTCTGTCGTTTATAAAAGGGGGTCGGCCAATCAGCTTGATCTCGCACATGTCACTTTTTGAACCAATCAGAAATCCCCGTCGAAGTAACAAAGTCGTCCAAACACGAAAATAGTTGTCACATTTTCACTTGTAGGCGGCGTGATTGAAGTTCTACGTTATTGTTTCCACTAAACTTTATTGTGAAGCGAGTTTTTTAATTGCGACGCCTATTTGTTACCAGATACAACCGCGAAAAGGTGACGTTTTAGTACGTCCCGGCAAATTAACAATACATATTCTGAGAGTTTGCATAATGTAGTAATACATGCATTTGATTATTGCAATTTCTAGTTCATTACTTGCTCAGTTTCGCATTGCCAAACTCTTATTCGCAACACATATGTATTAACATATATTTACTCGACAAAAAGATGGCGTTTTTTTGAGAACCGGAGATTAACATTACATATTCTGAAAGCTTTAAATAATTATGTAATACTTGTAATTAATCATTTGAAATTAGCTGCTATTACATAATCTGCTTCCACGTGTTCTTTTACTTAACTGAATTATTCCAATTTGATGTGCGTCGAATGTTGGCGCTCTTTATTCTGTTTTATGCATTATGACATTGACCTGAATTGGTTGAAATCGTTCTGATTTGCAAATAAGTAAGATATGACAGTTGTACATAGCATTACGTGCAATAATCGCAGTGATGGGATGAACAATGTACGGTAGTTCTCCTTTAGGAGTATGTGCTGGCCCTGAGAAGGGCCGTTTTGTATGAGTGTCGTAGCACTATTGCTGACGACGATTTTGCCTTTTCTGGATATTTTTTAAAATCACCCAAGGAGCATAATCTTGCTCAGTTTCGCATTGCCAAACTCTTATTCGCAACACATATGTATTAACATATATTTACTCGACAAAAATTTGGCGTTTTGTTGAGAACCGGAGATTAACATTACATATTCTGAAAGCTTTAAATAATTATGTAATACTTGTAATTAATCATTTGAAATTAGCTGCTATTACATAATCTGCTTCTACATGTTCTTTTACTTAACTGAATTATTCCAATGTGATGTGCGTCGAATGTTGGCGCTCTTTATTCTGTTTTATGCATTGTGACATTGACCTGAATTGGTTGAAATCGTTCTGATTTGCAAATAAGTATGATATGGCAGTTGTTCATAGCATTACGTGCAATAATCTGAGTGATGGGATGGACAATGTACGGTAGTTCTCTTGTTGGAGTATGTGCTGGCCCTGAGAAGGGCCGTTTTGTATGATTGTCGTAGCACTATTGCTGACGACGATTTTGCCTTTTCTGGATAATTTTTAAAATCACCCAAGGAGCATAATCTACAGGATAATTGCCTTCTCCAAGAATTGAGATGACCTCTTCGACAGGTAATAACTGTACGACGGATCGTGCCCAAGTCGAGAATGCTCGTGTCCATGGCTGCGGTGGTCTCCTTGTCGAAAGAGGGCTGGATAAATACGCATAGTAGCATGCTATACGAGAGTCAAACATGATATGGCAGTTGTTATTTGGATCCATGTCGATTGATGGTATGGCGGTATCTGATGGAAAACAGTAAATTCTGTCGTTTATAAAAGGGGGTCGGCCAATCAGCTTGATCTCGCACATGTCATTTTTTGAACCAATCAGAAATCCCCGTCGAAGTGATAAAGTCGTCCAAACACGAAAATAGTTGTCACATTTTCACTTGTAGGCGGCGTGATTGAAGTTCTACGTTATTGTTTCCACTAAACTTTGTTGTGAAGCGAGTTTTTTAATTGCGACGCCTATTTGTTACCAGATACAACCGCGAAACGGAGACACTTTAGTACGTCCCGGCAAATTAACAATACATATTCTGAGAGCTTTGCATAATGTAGTAATACATGCATTTGATTATTGCAATTTCTAGTTCATTACTTGCTCAGTTTCGCATTGCCAAACTCTTATTCGAAACACATATGTATTAACATATATTTACTCGACAAAAAGATGGCGTTTTGTTGAGAACCGGAGATTAACATTACATATTCTGAAAGCTTTAAATAATTATGTAATACTTGTAATTAATCATTTGAAATTAGCTGCTATTACATAATCTGCTTCTACATGTTCTTTTACTTAACTGAATTTTTCCAATTTGATGTGCGTCGAATGTTGGCGCTCTTTATTCTGTTTTATGCATTATGACATTGACCTGAATTGGTTGAAATCGCTCTGATTTGCAAATTAATATGATATGGCAGTTGTTCATAGAATTACGTGCAATAATCTGAGTGATGGGATGGACAATGTACGGTAGTTCTCCTTTTGGAGTATGTGCTGGCCCTCAGAAGGGCCGTTTTGTATGAGTGTCGTAGCACTATTGCTGACGACGATTTTGCCTTTTCTGGATAATTTTTAAAATCACCCAAGGAGCATAATCTACAGGATAATTGCCTTCTCCAAGAATTGAGATGACCTCTTCGACAGGTAATAACTGTACGATGGATCGTGCCCAAGACGAGAATGCTCGTGACCATGGCGGCGGTGGTCTCCTTGTCGAAAGAGGGCTGGATAAATACGCATAGTAGCATGCTATACGGGAGTCAAACATGATATGGCAGTTGTTATTTGGATCCATGTCGATTGATGGTATGGCGGTATCTGATGGAAAACAGTAAATTCTGTCGTTTATAAAAGGGGGTCGGCCAATCAGCTTGATCTCGCACATGTCACTTTTTGAACCAATCAGAAATCCCCGTCGAAGTGATAAAGTCGTCCAAACACGAAAATAGTTGTCACATTTTCACTTGTAGGCGGCGTGATTGAAGTTCTACGTTATTGTTTCCACTAAACTTTGTTGTGAAGCGAGTTTTTTAATTGCGACGCCTATTTGTTACCAGATACAACCGCGAAAAGGTGACGCTTTAGTACGTCCCGGCAAATTAACAATACATATTCTGAGAGCTTTGCATAATGTAGTAATACATGCATTTGATTATTGCAATTTCTAGTTCACTACTTGCTCAGTTTCGCATTGCCAAATTCTTATTCGCAACACATATGTATTAACATATATTTACTCGACAAAAAGATGGCGTTTTGTTGAGACCCGGAGATTAACATTACATATTCTGAAACTTTAAATAATTATGTAATACTTGTAATTAATCATTTGAAATTAGCTGCTATTACATAATCTGCTTCCACATGTTCTTTTACTTAACTGAATTATTCCAATGTGATGTGCGTCGAATGTTGGCGCTCTTTATTCTGTTTTATGCATTATGACATTCACCTGAATTTGTTGAAATCGTTCTGATTTGCAAATAAGTATGATATGACAGTTGTACATTGCATTACGTGCAATAATCGCAGTGATGGGATGGACAATGTACGGTAGTTCTTTTTTTGGAGTATGTGCTGGCCCTCAGAAGGGCCGTTTTGTATAAGTGTCGTAGCACTATTGCTGACAACGATTTTGCTTTTTCTGGATAATTTTTAAAATCACACAAGGAGCATAATCTACAGGATAATTGCCTTCTTCAAGAATTGAGATGACCTCTTCGACAGGTAATAACTGTACGATGGATCGTGCCCAAGACGAGAATGCTCGGGTCCATGGCTGCGGTGGTCTCCTTATCGAAAAAGGGCTGAATAAATACGCATAGTAGCAAGCTATACGGGAGTCCAACATGCCAGGGCAGTTGTTATTTGGATACATGTCGATTGATAGTATGGCGGTATTATATGGAAAAATGTAAAGGGCTGTCGTTTTTAAAAAGGCGTTCGGCCAATCAGCATGATCTCGCACATGTCACTTTTCGAACCAATCGGAAATCCCCGTCGAAGTGACAAAGTCGTCCAAACACGTAAATGGTTGTCACATTTTCACTTGTAGGCGGCGTGATTGAAGTTCTACGTTATTGTTTCCACAGTTGTTATGGCAGTTGTTACTAGGATCCATGTTGATTTATGGCATGGCGGTATCTGATGGAAAACAGTAAATTCTGTCGTTTATAAAAGGGGGTCGGCCAATCAGCTTGATCTCGCACATGTCACTTTTTGAACCAATCAGAAATCCCCGTCGAAGTGACAAAGTCGTCCAAACACGAAAATAGTTGTCACATTTTCACTTGTAGGCGGCGTGATTGAAGTTCAACGTTATTGTTTCCACTAAACTTTATTGTGAAGCGAGTTTTTTAATTGCGACGCCTATTTGTTACCAGATACAACCGCGAAAAGGTGACGCTTTAGTACGTCCCGGCAAATTAACAATACATATTCTGAGAGCTTTGCATAATGTAGTAATACATGCATTTGATTATTGCAATTTCTAGTTCATTACTTGCTCAGTTTCGCATTGCCAAACTCTTATTCGCAACACATATGTATTAACATATATTTACTCGACAAAAAGATGGCGTTTTGTTGAGAACCGGAGATTAACATTACATATTCTGAAAGCTTTAAATAATTATGTAATACTTGTAATTATTCATTTGAAATTAGCTGCTATTACATAATCTGCTTCCACATGTTCTTTTACTTAACTGAATTATTCCAATGTGATGTGCGTCGAATGTTGGCGCTCTTTATTCTGTTTTATGCATTATGACATTGACCTGAATTGGTTGAAATCGTTCTGATTTGCAAATAAGTATGATATGACAGTTGTAAATTGCATTACGTGCAATAATCGCAGTGATGGGATGGACAATGTACGGTAGTTCTTTTTTTGGAGTATGTGCTGGCCCTCAGAAGGGCCGTTTTGTATGAGTGTCGTAGCACTATTGCTGACGACGATTTTGCCTTTTCTGGATAATTTTTAAAATCACACAAGGAGCATAATCTACAGGATAATTGCCTTCTTCAAGAATTGAGATGACCTCTTCGACAGGAAATAACTGTACGATGGGATCGTGCCCAAGACGAGAATGCTCGGGTCCATGGCTGCGGTTGTCTCCTTGTCGAAAAAGGGCTGATAAATACGCATAGTAGCATGCTATACGGGAGTCCAACATGATGATAGGGCAGTTGCTATTTGGATCCATGTCGATTGATAGTATGGCGGTATCATATGGAAAATGTAAAGGGCTGTCGTTTTAAAAAGGCCTTCGGCCAATCAGCATGATCTCGCACCATGTCACTTTTCGAACCAATCGGAAATCCCCGTCGAAGCGACAAAGTCGTCCCAAATACGAAAATAGTTGTCACATTTTCACTTGTAGGCGGCGTGATTGAAGTTCTACGTTATTGTTTCCACAGTTGTTATGGCAGTTGTTACTTGGATCCATGTTGATTTATGGCATGGCGGTATCTGATGGAAAACAGTAAATTCTGTCGTTTATAAAAGGGGGTCGGCCAATCAGCTTGATCTCGCACATGTCACTTTTTGAACCAATCAGAAATCCCCGTCGAAGTGACAAAGTCGTCCAAACACGAAAATAGTTGTCACATTTTCACTTGTAGGCGGCGTGATTGAAGTTCTACGTTATTGTTTCCACTAAACTTTATTGTAAAGCGAGTTTTTTATTGCGACGCCTATTTGTTACCAGATACAACCGCGAAAAGGTGACGCTTTAGTACGTCCCGGCAAATTAACAATACATATTCTGAGAGCTTTGCATAATGTAGTAATACATGCATTTGATTATTGCAATTTCTAGTTCATTACTTGCTCAGTTTCGCATTGCCAAACTCTTATTCGCAACGCATATGTATTAACATATATTTACTCGACAAAAAGATGGCGTTTTGTTGAGAACCGGAGATTAACATTACATATTCTGAAAGCCTTAAATAATTATGTAATACTTGTAATTAATCATTTGAAATTAGCTGCTATTACATAATCTGCTTCCACATGTTCTTTTACTTAACTGAATTATTCCAATGTGATGTGCGTCGAATGTTGGCGCTCTTTATTCTGTTTTATGCATTATGACATTGACCTGAATTGGTTGAAATCGTTCTGATTTGCAAATAAGTATGATATGACAGTTGTACATTGCATTACGTGCAATAATCGCAGTGATGGGATGGACAATGTACGGTAGTTCTTTTTTTTGGAGTATGTGCTGACCCTGAGAAGGGCCGTTTTGTATGAGTGTCGTAGCACTCTTGCTGACGTCGATTTTGCCTTTTCTGGATATTTTTTAAAATCACACAAGGAGCATAATCTACAGGATAATTGCCTTCTTCAAGAATTGAGATGACCTCTTCGACAGGTAATAACTGTACGATGGATCGTGCCCAAGACGAGAATGCTCGGGTCCATGGCTGCGGTGTTCTCCTTGTCGAAAAAGGGCTGAATAAATACGCATAGTAGCATGCTATACGGCAGTCCAACATGATAGGGCAGTTGTTATTTGGATACATGTCGATTGATAGTATGGCGGGATCATATGGAAAAATGTAAAGGGCTGTCGTTTTTAAAAAGGCGTTCGGCCAATCAGCATGATCTCGCACATGTCACTTTTCGAACCAGTCGGAAATCCCCGTCGAATCGACAAACTCGTCCAAACACGAAAATAGTTGTCACATTTTCACTTGTAGGCGGATAATTGCCTTCTTCAAGAATTGAGATGACCTCTTCGACAGGTAATAACTGTACGATGGATAGTGCCCAAGACGAGAATGCTCGTGTCCATGGCTGCGGTGGTCTCCTTGTCGAAAGAGGGCTGGATAAATACGCATAGTAGCATGCTATACGGGAGTCAAACATGATTTGGCAGTTGTTATTTGGATCCATGTCGATTGATGGTATGGCTGTATCTGATGGAAAACAGTAAATTCTCTCGTTTATAAAAGGGGGTCGGCCAATCAGCTTGATCTCGCACATGTCACTTTTTGAACCAATCAGAAATCCCCGTCGAAGTAACAAAGTCGTCCAAACACGAAAATAGTTGTCACATTTTCACTTGTAGGCGGCGTGATTGAAGTTCTACGTTATTGTTTCCACAGTTGTTATGGCAGTTGTTACTTGGATCCATGTTGATTTATGGCATGGCGGTATCTGATGGAAAACAGTAAATTCTGTCGTTTATAAAAGGGGGTCGGCCAATCAGCTTGATCTCGCACATGTCACTTTTTGAACCAATCAGAAATCCCCGTCGAAGTGACAAAGTCGTCCAAACACGAAAATAGTTGTCACATTTTCACTTGTAGGCGGCGTGATTGAAGTTCTACGTTATTGTTTCCACTAAACTTTATTGTGAAGCGAGTTTTTTTTATTGCGACGCCTATTTGTTACCAGATACAACCGCGAAAAGGTGACGCTTTAGTACGTCCCGGCAAATTAACAATACATATTCTGAGAGCTTTGCATAATGTAGTAATACATGCATTTGATTATTGCAATTTCTAGTTCATTACTTGCTCAGTTTCGCATTGCCAAACTCTTATTCGCAACACATATGTATTAACATATATTTACTCGACAAAAAGGTGGCGTTTTGTTGAGAACCGGAGATTAACATTACATATTCTGAAAGCTTTAAATAATTATGTAATACTTGTAATTAATCATTTGAAATTAGCTGCGTATTACATAATCTGCTTCTACATGTTCTTTTACTTAACTGAATTATTTCAATTTGATGTGCGTCGAATGTTGGCGCTCTTTATTCTGTTTTATGCATTATGACATTGACCCGAATTTGTTGAAATCGTTCTGATTTGCAAATAAGTATGATATGACAGTTGTACATAGCATTACGTGCAATAATCGCAGTGATGGGATGGACAATGTACGGTAGTTCTCTTTTTGGAGTATGTGCTGGCCCTGAGAAGGGCCGTTTTGTATGAGTGTCGTAGCACTATTACTGACGACGATTTTGCCTTTTCTGGATAATTTTTAAAATCACACAAGGAGCATAATCTACAGGATAATTGCCTTCTTCAAGAATTGAGATGACCTCTTCGACAGGTAATAACTGTACGATGGATCGTGCCCAAGACGAGAATGCTCGGGTCCATGGCTGCGGTGGTCTCCTTGTCGAAAAAGGGCTGAATAAATACGGATAGTAGCATGCTATACGGGAGTCCAACATTATATTTATTCTGTTTTATGCATTATGACATTGACCTGAATTGGTTGAAATCGTCCTGATTTGCAAATTAATATGATATGGCAGTTGTTCATAGCATTACGTGCAATAATCTGAGTGATGGGATGGACAATGTACGGTAGTTCTCTTTTTGGAGTATGTGCTGGCCCTGAGTAGGGCCGTTATGTATGTGTGTGTCGTAGCACTATTGCTGACGACGATTTGCCTTTTCTGGATAATTTTTAAAATCACCCAAGGAGCATAATCTACAGGATAATTGCCTTCTCCAAGAATTGAGATGACCTCTTCGACAGGTAATAACTGTACGATGGATCGTGCCCAAGACGAGAATGCTCGTGACCATGGCTGCGGTGGTCTCCTTGTCGAAAGAGGGCTGGATAAATACGCATAGTAGCATGCTATACGGGAGTCAAACATGATATGGCAGTTGTTATTTGGATCCATGTCGATTGATGGTATGGCGGTATCTGATGGAAAACAGTAAATTCTGTCGTTTATAAAAGGGGGTCGGCCAATCAGCTTGATCTCGCACATGTCACTTTTTGAACCAATCAGAAATCCCCGTCGAAGTGATAAAGTCGTCCAAACACGAAAATAGTTGTCACATTTTCACTTGTAGGCGGCGTGATTGAAGTTCTACGTTATTGTTTCCACTAAACTTTGTTGTGAAGCGAGTTTTTTAATTGCGACGCCTATTTGTTACCAGATACAACCGCGAAAATGTGACGCTTTAGTACGTCCCGGCAAATTAACAATTCTCAGAGCTTTGCATAATGTAGTAATACTTGCATTTGATTATTGCAATTTCTAGTTCATTACTTGCTCAGTTTCGCATTGCCAAACTCTTATTCGCAACACATATGTATTAATATATATTTACTCGACAAAAAGTTGGCGTTTTGTTGAGAACCGGAGATTAACATTACATATTCTGAAAGCTTTAAATAATTATGTAATACTTGTAATTAATCATTTGAAATTAGCTGCTACTACATAATCTGCTTCTACATGTTCTTTTACTTAACTGAATTATTCCAAGGTGATGTGCGTCGAATGTTGGCGCTCTTTATTCTGTTTTATGCATTATGACATTGACCTGAATTGTTTGAAATCGTTCTGATTTGCAAATTAATATGATATGGCAGTTGTTCATAGCATTACGTGCAATAATCTGAGTGATGGGATGGACAATGTACGGTAGTTCTCCTTTTGGAGTATGTGCTGGCCCTGAGAAGGGCCGTTTTGTATGAGTGTCGTAGCACTATTGCTGACGACGATTTTGCCTTTTCTGGATAATTTTTAAAATCACCCAAGGAGCATAATCTACAGGATAATTGCCTTCTCTAAGAATTGAGATGACCTCTTCGACAGGTAATAACTGTATGATGGATCGTGCCCAAGACGAAAATGCTCGTGTCCATGGCTGCGGTGGTCTCCTTGTCAAAAGAGGGCTGGATAAATGCGCATAGTAGCATGCTATACGGGAGTCAAACATGATATGGCAGTTGTTATTTGGATCCATGTCGATTGATGGTATGGCGGTATCTGATGGAAAACAGTAAATTCTGTCGTTTATAAAAGGGGGTCGGCCAATCAGCTTGATCTCGCACATGTCACTTTTTGAACCAATCAGAAATCCCCGTCGAAGTGACAAAGTCGTCCAGACGCGAAAATAGTTGTCACATTTTCACTTGTAGGCGGCGTGATTGAAGTTCTACGTTATTGTTTCCACTAAACTTTGTTGTGAAGCGGGTTTTTTAATTGCGACGCCTATTTGTTACCAGATACAACCGCGAAACGGTGACACTTTAGTACGTCCCGGCAAATTAACAATACATATTCTGAGAGCTTTGCATAATGTAGTAATACATGCATTTGATTATTGCAATTTCTAGTTCATTACTTGCTCAGTTTCGCATTGCCAAACTCTTATTCGCAACACATATGTATTAACATATATTTACTCGACAAAAAGATGGCGTTTTGTTGAGAACCGGAGATTAACATTACATATTCTGAAAGCTTTAAATAATTATGTAATACTTGTAATTAATCATTTGAAATTAGCTGCTATTACATAATCTGCTTCTACATGTTCTTTTACTTAACTGAATTTTTCCAATTTGATGTGCGTCGAATGTTGGCGCTCTTTATTCTGTTTTATGCATTATGACATTGACCTGAATTGGTTGAAATCGCTCTGATTTGCAAATTAATATGATATGGCAGTTGTTCATAGCATCACGTGCAATAATCTGAGTGATGGGATGGACAATGTACGGTAGTTCTCCTTTTGGAGTATGTGCTGGCCCTGAGAAGGGCCGTTTTGTATGAGTGTCGTAGCACTATTGCTGACGACGATTTTGCCTTTTCTGGATAATTTTTAAAATCACCCAAGGAGCATAATCTACAGGATAATTGCCTTCTCCAAGAATTGAGATGACCTCTTCGACAGGTAATAACTGTACGATGGATCGTGCCCAAGACGAGAATGCTCGTGACCATGGCGGCGGTGGTCTCCTTGTCGAAAGAGGGCTGGATAAATACGCATAGTAGCATGCTATACGGGAGTCAAACATGATAGGGCAGTTGTTATTTGGATCCATGTCGATTGATGGTATGGCTGTATCTGATGGAAAACAGTAAATTCTGTCGTTTATAAAAGGGGGTCGGCCAATCAGCTTGATCTCGCACATGTCACTTTTTGAACCAATCAGAAATCCCCGTCGAAGTAACAAAGTCGTCCAAACACGAAAATAGTTGTCACATTTTCACTTGTAGGCGGCGTGATTGAAGTTCTACGTTATTGTTTCCACTAAACTTTATTGTGAAGCGAGTTTTCTTTAATTGCAACGCCTATTTGTTACCAGATACAACCGCGAAAAGATGACGCTTTAGTACGTACCGGCAAATTAACAATACATATTCTGAGAGCTTTGCATAATGTAGTAATACATGCATTTGATTATTGCAATTTCTAGTTCATTACTTGCTCAGTTTCGCATTGCCAAACTCTTATTCGCAACACATATGTATTAATATATATTTACTCGACAAAAAGATGGCGTTTTGTTGAGAACCGGAGATTAACATTACATATTCTGAAAGCTTTAAATAATTATGTAATACTTGTAATTAATCATTTGAAATTAGCTGCTATTACATAATCTGCTTCTACATGTTCTTTTACTTAACTGAATTTTCCAATTTGATGTGCGTCGAATGTTGGCGCTCTTTATTCTGTTTTATGCATTATGACATTGACCTGAATTGGTTGAAATCGCTCTGATTTGCAAATTAATATGATATGGCAGTTGTTCATAGCATTACGTGCAATAATCTGAGTGATGGGATGGACAATGTACGGTAGTTCTCCTTTTGGAGTATGTGCTGGCCCTGAGAAGGGCCGTTTTGTATGAGTGTCGTAGCACTATTGCTGACGACGATTTTGCCTTTTCTGGATAATTTTTAAAATCACCCAAGGCGCATAATCTACAGGATAATTGCCTTCTCCAAGAATTGAGATGACCTCTTCGACAAGTAATAACTGTACGATGGATCGTGCCCAAGACGAGAATGCTCGTGTCCATGGCTGCGGTGGTCTCCTTGTCGAAAGAGGGCTGGATAAATACGCATAGTAGCATGCTATACGGGAGTCAAACATGATATGGCAGTTGTTATTTGGATCCATGTCGATTGATGGTATGGTGGTATCTGATGGAAAACAGTAAATTCTGTCGTTTATAAAAGGGGGTCGGCCAATCAGCTTGATCTCGCACATGTCACTTTTTGAACCAATCAGAAATCCCCGTCGAAGTGACAAAGTTCTCCAGACGCGAAAATAGTTGTCACATTTTCACTTGTAGGCGGCGTGATTGAAGTTCTACGTTATTGTTTCCACTAAACTTTGTTGTGAAGCGGGTTTTTTAATTGCGACGCCTATTTGTTACCAGATACAACCGCGAAACGGTGACACTTTAGTACGTCCCGGCAAATTAACAATACATATTCTGAGAGCTTTGCATAATGTAGTAATACATGCATTTGATTATCGCAATTTCTAGTTCATTACTTGCTCAGTTTCGCATTGCCAAACTCTTATTCGCAACACATATGTATTAACATATATTTACTCGACAAAAAGATGGCGTTTTGTTGAGAACCGGAGATTAACATTACATATTCTGAAAGCTTTAAATAATTATGTAATACTTGTAATTAATCATTTGAAATTAGCTGCTATTACATAATCTGCTTCTACATGTTCTTTTACTTAACTGAATTTTTCCAATTTGATGTGCGTCGAATGTTGGCGCTCTTTATTCTGTTTTATGCATTATGACATTGACCTGAATTGGTTGAAATCGCTCTGATTTGCAAATTAATATGATATGGCAGTTGTTCATAGCATTACGTGCAATAATCTGAGTGATGGGATGGACAATGTACGGTAGTTCTCCTTTTGGAGTATGTGCTGGCCCTGAGAAGGGACGTTTTGTATGAGTGTCGTAGCACTATTGCTGACGACGATTTTGCCTTTTCTGGATAATTTTTAAAATCACCCAAGGAGCATAATCTACAGGATAATTGCCTTCTCCAAGAATTGAGATGACCTCTTCGACAGGTAATAACTGTACGATGGATCGTGCCCAAGACGAGAATGCTCGTGACCATGGCGGCGGTGGTCTCCTTGTCGAAAGAGGGCTGGATAAATACGCATAGTAGCATGCTATACGGGAGTCAAACATGATATGGCAGTTGTTATTTGGATCCATGTCGATTGATGGTATGGCGGTATCTGATGGAAAACAGTAAATTCTGTCGTTTATAAAAGGGGATCGGCCAATCAGCTTGATCTCGCACATGTCACTTTTTGAACCAATCAGAAATCCCCGTCGAAGTGATAAAGTCGTCCAAACACGAAAATATTTGTCACATTTTCACTTGTAGGCGGCGTGATTGAAGTTCTACGTTATTGTTTCCACTAAACTTTGTTGTGAAGCGATTTTTTTAATTGCGACGCCTATTTGTTACCAGATACAACCGCGAAAAGGTGACGCTTTAGTACGTCCCAGCAAATTAACAATACATATTCTGAGCGCTTTGCATAATGTAGTAATACATGCATTTGATTATTGCAATTTTATTCATTACTTGCTCAGTTTCGCATTGCCAAACTCTTATTCGCAACACATATGTATTAACATATATTTACTCGACAAAAAGATGGCGTTTTGTTGAGAACCGGAGATTAACATTACATATTCTGAAAGCTTTAAATAATTATGTAATACTTGTAATTAATCATTTGAAATTAGCTGCTATTACATAATCTGCTTCTACATGTTCTTTTACTTAACTGAATTTTTCCAATTTGATGTGCGTCGTATGTTGGCGCTCTTTATTCTGTTTTATGCATTATGACATTGACCTGAATTGGTTGAAATCGCTCTGATTTGCAAATTAATATGATATGGCAGTTGTTCATAGCATTACGTGCAATAATCTGAGTGATGGGATGGACAATGTACGGTAGTTCTCCTTTTGGAGTATGTGCTGGCCCTGAGAAGGGCCGTTTTGTATGAGTGTCGTAGCACTATTGCTGACGACGATTTTGCCTTTTCTGGATAATTTTTAAAATCACCCAAGGAGCATAATCTACAGGATAATTGCCTTCTCCAAGAATTGAGATGACCTCTTCGACAGGTAATAACTGTACGATGGATCGTGCCCAAGACGAGAATGCTCGTGACCATGGCGGCGGTGGTCTCCTTGTCGAAAGAGGGCTGGATAAATACGCATAGTAGCATGCTATACGGGAGTCAAACATGATATGGCAGTTGTTATTTGGATCCATGTCGAATGATGGTATGGCGGTATCTGATGGAAAACAGTAAACAGCTGTCGTTTTAAAAAAGGCGTTCGGCCAATCAGCATGATCTCGCACATGTCACTTTTCGAACCAATCAGAAATCCCCGTCGAAGTAACAAAGTCGTCCAAACACGAAAATAGTTGTCACATTTTCACTTGTAGGCTTGCGTGAATGAAGTTCTACGTTATTGTTTCCACTAAACTTTATTGTGAAGCGAGTTTTTTAATTGCGACGCCTATTTGTTACCAGATACAACCGCGAAAAGGTGACGCTTTAGTACGTCCCGGCAAATTAACAATACATATTCTGAGAGCTTTGCATAATGTAGTAATACATGCATTTGATTATTGCAATTTCTAGTTCATTACTTGCTCAGTTTCGCATTGCCAAACTCTTATTCACAACACATATGTATTAGCATATATTTACTCGACAAAAAGATGGCGTTTTGTTGAGAACCGGAGATTAACATTACATATTCTGAAAGCTTTAAATAATTATGTAATACTTGTAATTATGCATTTGAAATTAGCTGCTATTACATAATCTGCTTCCACATGTTCTTTTACTTAACTGAATTATTCCAATGTGATGTGCGTCGAATGTTGGCGCTCTTTATTCTGTTTTATGCATTATGACATTGACCTGAATTGGTTGAAATCGTTCTGATTTGCAAATTAATATGATATGGCAGTTGTTCATAGCATTACGTGCAATAATCTGAGTGATTGGATGGACAATGTACGGTAGTTCTCCTTTTGGAGTATGTGCTGGCCCTGAGAAGGGCCGTTTTGTATGAGTGTCGTAGCACTATTGCTGACGACGATTTTGCCTTTTCTGGATAATATTTAAAATCACCCAAGGAGCATAATCTACAGGATAATTGCCTTCTCCAAGAATTGAGATGAGCTCTTCGACAGGTAATAACTGTACGATGGATCGTGCCCAAGACGAGAATGCCCGTGTCCATGGCTGCGGTGGTCTCCTTGTCGAAAGAGGGCTGGATAAATACGCATAGTAGCATGCTATACGGGAGTCAAACATGATATGGCAGTTATTATTTGGATCCATGACGATTGATGGTATGGCGGTATCTGATGGAAAACAGTAAATTCTGTCGTTTATAAAAGGGGGTCGGCCAATCAGCTTGATCTCGCACATGTCACTTTTTGAACCAATCAGAAATCCCCGTCGAAGAGACAAAGTCGTCCAAACACGAAAATAGTTGTCACATTTTCACTTGTAGGCGGCGTGATTGAAGTTCTACGTTATTGTTTCCACTAAACTTTGTTGTGAAGCGAGTTTTTTAATTGCGACGCCTATTTGTTACCAGATACAACCGAGAAAAGGAGACGCTTTAGTACGTCCTGGCAAATTAACAATACATATTCTGAGAGCTTTGCATAATGTAGTAATACATGCATTTGATTATTGCAATTTCTAGTTCATTACTTGCTCAGTTTCGCATTGCCAAACTCTTATTCGCAACACATATGTATTAACATATATTTACTCGACAAAAAGTTGGCGTTTTGTTGAGAACCAGAGATTAACATTACATATTCTGAAAGCTTTAAATAATTATGTAATACTTGTAATTAATCATTTGAAATTAGCTGCTATTGCATAATCTGCTTCTACATGTTCTTTTACTTAATTGAATTATTCCACTGTGATGTGCGTCGAATGTTGGCGCTCTTTATTCTGTTTTATGCATTATGACATTGACCTGAATTGGTTGAAATCATTCTGATTTGCAAATTAATATGATATGGCAGTTGTTCATAGCATTGCGTGCAATAATCTGAGTGATGGGATGGACAATGTACGGTAGTTCTCTTTTTGGAGTATGTGCTGGCCCAGAGAAGGG
>NW_003117778.1:0-15960 GCF_000003605.2 Saccoglossus kowalevskii
GGAACACTTATCCAATCATAACTCACTTGTGTATACACCAAAGGAACATTTATCCAATCACACTCACCTGTGTATACACCAAGGGAACACTTATCCAATCACACTCACCTTTGTATACACCAAGGGAACACTTATCCAATCATAACTCAGCTGTGTATACACCAAGGGAACACTTATACAATCATACTCACCTGTGTATACACCAAGGGAACACTTATACAATCACACTTACCTGTGTATACACCAAGGGAACACTTATCCAATCACACTCACCTGTGTATACACCAAGGGAACACTTATCCAATCACACTCACCTTTGTATACACCAAGGGAACACTTATCCAATCATAACTCAGCTGTGTATACACCAAAGGAACACTTATACAATCACACTCACCTGTGTATACACCAAGGGAACACTTATACAATCATACTCACCTGTGTATACACCAAGGGAACACTTATACAATCACACTTACCTTTGTATACACCAAGGGAACACTTATACAATCACACTCACCTTTGTATACACCAAGGGAACACTTATCCAATCACACTCACCTGTGTATACACCAAGGGAACACTTATACAATCACACTCACCTTTGTATACACCAAGGGAACACTTATCCAATCATAACTCACCTGTGTATACACCAAAGGAACACTTATCCAATCACACTCACCTGTGCATACACCAAGGGAACACTTATACAATCACACTCACCTTTGTATACACCGAGGGAACACTTATCCAATCACACTCACCTGTGTATACACCAAGGGAACACTTATCCAATCACACTCACCTGTGTATACACCAAGGGAACACTTATCCAATCACACTCACCTGTGTATACACCGAGGGAACACTTATCCAATCACACTCACCTGTGTATACACCAAGGGAACACTTATACAATTACACTCACCTGTGTATACACCAAGGGAACACTTATCCAATCACACTTACCTGTGTATACACCGAGGGAACACTTATACAATCACACTCACCTGTGTATACACCGAGGGAACACTTATCCAATCATAACTCACCTGTATACACCAAGGGAACACTTATACAATCACACTCACCTGTGTATACACCGAGGGAACACTTATCCAATCACACTCACCTGTGTATACACCAAGGGAACACTTATCCAATCACACTTACCTGTGTATACACCAAGGGAACACTTATCCAATCATAACTCAGCTGTGTATACACCAAGGGAACACTTATCCAATCACACTCACCTGTGTATACACCAAGGGAACACTTATACAATCACACTCACCTGTGTATACACCGAGGGAACACTTATCCAATCACACTCACCTGTGTATACACCAAAGGAACACTTATCCAATCATAACTCACCTGTGTATACACCAAGGGAACACTTATACAATCATAACTCACCTGTGTATACACCAAGGGAACACTTATCCAATCACACTCACCTGTGTATACACCAAAGGAACACTTATCCAATCATAACTCACCTGTGTATACACCAAGGGAACACTTATACAATCACACTTACCTGTGTATACACCAAGGGAACACTTATACAATCACACTTACCTGTGTATACACCAAGGGAACACTTATACAATCATACTCACCTGTGTATACACCAAGGGAACACTTATCCAATCACACTCACCTGTGTATACACCAAGGGAACACTTATCCAATCACACTCACCTTTGTATACACCAAGGAAACACTTATCCAATCATAACTCAGCTGTGTATACACCAAAGGAACACTTATACAATCACACTCACCTGTGTATACACCAAGGGAACAC
The DNA here is from genome assembly GCF_000003605.2 of Saccoglossus kowalevskii. Classification (NCBI taxonomy): domain Eukaryota; kingdom Metazoa; phylum Hemichordata; class Enteropneusta; family Harrimaniidae; genus Saccoglossus; species Saccoglossus kowalevskii. Next base: position 1,820 of record NW_003117778.1, read on the forward strand.
TTATACAATCATACTCACCTGTGTATACACCAAGGGAACACTTATACAATCACACTTACCTTTGTATACACCAAGGGAACACTTATACAATCACACTCACCTTTGTATACACCAAGGGAACACTTATCCAATCACACTCACCTGTGTATACACCAAGGGAACACTTATACAATCACACTCACCTTTGTATACACCAAGGGAACACTTATCCAATCATAACTCACCTGTGTATACACCAAGGGAACACTTATCCAATCATAACTCACCTGTGTATACACCAAGGGAACACTTATCCAATCACACTCACCTGTGTATACACCAAGGGAACACTTATCCAATCACACTCACCTTTGTATACACCAAGGAAACACTTATCCAATCATAACTCAGCTGTGTATACACCAAAGGAACACTTATACAATCACACTCACCTGTGTATACACCAAGGGAACACTTATACAATCATACTCACCTGTGTATACACCAAGGGAACACTTATACAATCACACTTACCTTTGTATACACCAAGGGAACACTTATACAATCACACTCACCTTTGTATACACCAAGGGAACACTTATCCAATCACACTCACCTGTGTATACACCAAGGGAACACTTATACAATCACACTCACCTTTGTATACACCAAGGGAACACTTATCCAATCACACTCACCTGTGTATACACCAAGGGAACACTTATACAATCATAACTCACCTGTGTATACACCAAGGGAACACTTATCCAATCATAACTCACCTGTGTATACACCAAGGGAACACTTATCCAATCATAACTCACCTGTGTATACACCAAGGGAACACTTATACAATAACACTCACCTGTGTATACACCGAGGGAACACTTATCCAATCACACTCACCTGTGTATACACCAAGGGAACACTTATCCAATCACACTCACCTGTGTATACACCAAGGGAACACTTATACAATAACACTCACCTGTGTATACTCCAAGGGAACACTTATACAATCATACTCACCTGTGTATACACCAAGGGAACACTTATACAATCACACTTACCTGTGTATACACCAAGGGAACACTTATACAATCACACTCACCTTTGTATACACCGAGGGAACACTTATCCAATCACACTCACCTGTGTATACACCAAGGGAACACTTATCCAATCACACTCACCTGTGTATACACCAAGGGAACACTTATCCAATCACACTCACCTGTGTATACACCGAGGGAACACTTATCCAATCACACTCACCTGTGTATACACCAAGGGAACACTTATACAATCACACTCACCTGTGTATACACCAAGGGAACACTTATCCAATCACACTTACCTGTGTATACACCAAGGAAAACTTTATCCAACCCCCTCCACTGTGGATTAACCGAAGGAAAAATTAATCCATTCCTCTCTCATGTGTATACACCAAGGGAACACTTATCCAATCACACTCACCTGTGTATACACCAAGGGAACACTTATCCAATCATAACTCACCTGTGTATACAACCAAGGGAACATTTATCCAATCATAACTCACCTGTGTATACACCAAGGGAACACTTATACAATAACACTCACCTGTGTATACACCAAAGGAACACTTATACAATCATACTCACCTGTGTATACACCAAGGGAACACTTATACAATCACACTTACCTGTGTATACACCAAGGGAACACTTATACAATCACACTCACCTTTGTATACACCGAGGGAACACTTATCCAATCACACTCACCTGTGTATACACCAAGGGAACACTTATCCAATCACACTCACCTGTGTATACACCAAGGGAACACTTATCCAATCACACTCACCTGTGTATACACCGAGGGAACACTTATCCAATCACACTCACCTGTGTATACACCAAGGGAACACTTATACAATCACACTCACCTGTGTATACACCAAGGGAACACTTATCTAATCACACTTACCTGTGTATACACCGAGGGAACACTTATACAATCACACTCACCTGTGTATACACCAAGGGAACACTTATACAATCATAACTCACCTGTGTATACACCAAAGGAACACTTATCCAATCACACTCACCTGTGTATACACCAAAGGAACACTTATCCAATCACACTCACCTGTGCATACACCAAGGGAACACTTATACAATCATAACTCACCTGTGTATACACCAAAGGAATATTTATCCAATCACACTCACCTGTGTATACACCAAGGGAACACTTATCCAATCACACTTACCTGTGTATACACCAAGGGAACACTTATACAATCACACTCACCTGTGTATACACCAAGGGAACACTTATCCAATCACACTTACCTGTGTATACACCAAGGGAACACTTATCCAATCACACTCACCTGTGTATACACCAAGGGAACACTTATACAATCATAACTCACCTGTGTATACACCAAGGGAACACTTATACAATCACACTTACATGTGTATACACCAAGGGAACACTTATCCAATCACACTCACCTGTGTATACACCAAGGGAACACTTATACAATCACACTTACCTGTGTATACACCAAGGGAACACTTATACAATCACACTCACCTGTGTATACACCAAGGGAACACTTATCCAATCACACTCACCTGTGTATACACCAAGGGAACACTTATCCAATCACACTCACCTGTGTATACACCAAGGGAACACTTATCCAATCATAACTCACTTGTGTATACACCAAAGGAACATTTATCCAATCACACTCACCTGTGTATACACCAAGGGAACACTTATCCAATCACACTCACCTTTGTATACACCAAGGGAACACTTATCCAATCATAACTCAGCTGTGTATACACCAAGGGAACACTTATACAATCATACTCACCTGTGTATACACCAAGGGAACACTTATACAATCACACTTACCTGTGTATACACCAAGGGAACACTTATCCAATCACACTCACCTGTGTATACACCAAGGGAACACTTATCCAATCACACTCACCTTTGTATACACCAAGGGAACACTTATCCAATCATAACTCAGCTGTGTATACACCAAAGGAACACTTATACAATCACACTCACCTGTGTATACACCAAGGGAACACTTATACAATCATACTCACCTGTGTATACACCAAGGGAACACTTATACAATCACACTTACCTTTGTATACACCAAGGGAACACTTATACAATCACACTCACCTTTGTATACACCAAGGGAACACTTATCCAATCACACTCACCTGTGTATACACCAAGGGAACACTTATACAATCACACTCACCTTTGTATACACCAAGGGAACACTTATCCAATCATAACTCACCTGTGTATACACCAAGGGAACACTTATCCAATCATAACTCACCTGTGTATACACCAAGGGAACACTTATACAATAACACTCACCTGTGTATACACCAAGGGAACACTTATACAATCATACTCACCTGTGTATACACCAAGGGAACACTTATACAATCACACTTACCTGTGTATACACCAAGGGAACACTTATACAATCACACTCACCTTTGTATACACCGAGGGAACACTTATCCAATCACACTCACCTGTGTATACACCAAGGGAACACTTATCCAATCACACTCACCTGTGTATACACCAAGGGAACACTTATCCAATCACACTCACCTGTGTATACACCGAGGGAACACTTATCCAATCACACTCACCTGTGTATACACCAAGGGAACACTTATACAATCACACTCACCTGTGTATACACCAAGGGAACACTTATCCAATCACACTTACCTGTGTATACACCGAGGGAACACTTATACAATCACACTCACCTGTGTATACACCGAGGGAACACTTATCCAATCATAACTCACCTGTATACACCAAGGGAACACTTATACAATCACACTCACCTGTGTATACACCGAGGGAACACTTATCCAATCACACTCACCTGTGTATACACCAAGGGAACACTTATCCAATCACACTTACCTGTGTATACACCAAGGGAACACTTATCCAATCATAACTCAGCTGTGTATACACCAAGGGAACACTTATCCAATCACACTCACCTGTGTATACACCAAGGGAACACTTATACAATCACACTCACCTGTGTATACACCGAGGGAACACTTATCCAATCACACTCACCAGTGTATACACCAAAGGAACACTTATCCAATCATAACTCACCTGTGTATACACCAAGGGAACACTTATACAATCATAACTCACCTGTGTATACACCAAGGGAACACTTATCCAATCACACTCACCTGTGTATACACCAAAGGAACACTTATCCAATCATAACTCACCTGTGTATACACCAAGGGAACACTTATCCAATCATAACTCACCTGTGTATACACCAAGGGAACACTTATACAATAACACTCACCTGTGTATACACCAAGGGAACACTTATACAATCATACTCACCTGTGTATACACCAAGGGAACACTTATACAATCACACTTACCTGTGTATACACCAAGGGAACACTTATACAATCACACTCACCTTTGTATACACCGAGGGAACACTTATCCAATCACACTCACCTGTGTATACACCAAGGGAACACTTATCCAATCACACTCACCTGTGTATACACCAAGGGAACACTTATCCAATCACACTCACCTGTGTATACACCGAGGGAACACTTATCCAATCACACTCACCTGTGTATACACCAAGGGAACACTTATACAATCACACTCACCTGTGTATACACCAAGGGAACACTTATCCAATCACACTTACCTGTGTATACACCAAGGGAACACTTATACAATCACACTCACCTTTGTATACACCGAGGGAACACTTATCCAATCACACTCACCTGTGTATACACCAAGGGAACACTTATCCAATCACACTCACCTGTGTATACACCGAGGGAACACTTATCCAATCACACTCACCTGTGTATACACCAAGGGAACACTTATCCAATCACACTTACCTGTGTATACACCAAGGGAACACTTATCCAATCATAACTCAGCTGTGTATACACCAAGGGAACACTTATCCAATCACACTTACCTGTGTATACACCGAGGGAACACTTATACAATCACACTCACCTGTGTATACACCGAGGGAACACTTATCCAATCATAACTCACCTGTATACACCAAGGGAACACTTATACAATCACACTCACCTGTGTATACACCGAGGGAACACTTATCCAATCACACTCACCTGTGTATACACCAAGGGAACACTTATCCAATCACACTTACCTGTGTATACACCAAGGGAACACTTATCCAATCATAACTCACCTGTGTATACACCAAGGGAACACTTATCCAATCACACTCACCTGTGTATACACCAAGGGAACACTTATACAATCACACTCACCTGTGTATACACCGAGGGAACACTTATCCAATCACACTCACCTGTGTATACACCAAAGGAACACTTATCCAATCATAACTCACCTGTGTATACACCAAGGGAACACTTATACAATCATAACTCACCTGTGTATACACCAAGGGAACACTTATCCAATCACACTCACCTGTGTATACACCAAAGGAACACTTATCCAATCATAACTCACCTGTGTATACACCAAGGGAACACTTATACAATCACACTTACCTGTGTATACACCAAGGGAACACTTATACAATCACACTTACCTGTGTATACACCAAGGGAACACTTATACAATCATACTCACCTGTGTATACACCAAGGGAACACTTATACAATCACACTTACCTGTGTATACACCAAGGGAACACTTATCCAATCACACTCACCTGTGTATACACCAAGGGAACACTTATCCAATCACACTCACCTTTGTATACACCAAGGAAACACTTATCCAATCATAACTCAGCTGTGTATACACCAAAGGAACACTTATACAATCACACTCACCTGTGTATACACCAAGGGAACACTTATACAATCATACTCACCTGTGTATACACCAAGGGAACACTTATACAATCACACTTACCTTTGTATACACCAAGGGAACACTTATACAATCACACTCACCTTTGTATACACCAAGGGAACACTTATCCAATCACACTCACCTGTGTATACACCAAGGGAACACTTATACAATCACACTCACCTTTGTATACACCAAGGGAACACTTATCCAATCATAACTCACCTGTGTATACACCAAGGGAACACTTATCCAATCATAACTCACCTGTGTATACACCAAGGGAACACTTATACAATAACACTCACCTGTGTATACACCAAGGGAACACTTATACAATCATACTCACCTGTGTATACACCAAGGGAACACTTATACAATCACACTTACCTGTGTATACACCAAGGGAACACTTATACAATCACACTCACCTTTGTATACACCGAGGGAACACTTATCCAACCACACTCACCTGTGTATACACCAAGGGAACACTTATCCAATCACACTCACCTGTGTATACACCAAGGGAACACTTATCCAATCACACTCACCTGTGTATACACCGAGGGAACACTCATCCAATCACACTCACCTGTGTATACACCAAGGGAACACTTATACAATCACACTCACCTGTGTATACACCAAGGGAACACTTATCCAATCACACTTACCTGTGTATACACCGAGGGAACACTTATACAATCACACTCACCTGTGTATACACCGAGGGAACACTTATCCAATCATAACTCACCTGTATACACCAAGGGAACACTTATACAATCACACTCACCTGTGTATACACCGAGGGAACACTTATCCAATCACACTCACCTGTGTATACACCAAGGGAACACTTATCCAATCACACTTACCTGTGTATACACCAAGGGAACACTTATCCAATCATAACTCAGCTGTGTATACACCAAGGGAACACTTATCCAATCACACTCACCTGTGTATACACCAAGGGAACACTTATACAATCACACTCACCTGTGTATACACCGAGGGAACACTTATCCAATCACACTCACCTGTGTATACACCAAGGGAACACTTATACAATCATAACTCACCTGTGTATACACCAAGGGAACACTTATACAATCACACTCACCTGTGTATACACCAAGGGAACACTTATACAATCATACCCCCCCTGTGTATCCCCAAGGGAAACCTTATTCCATCCACACTCCCCTGGGATACCCCCACGGAAACCTTATTACAACCAACTCTCCTTTGTATACACACCGGGAAAACTTTTCTCCTCTCACTCTCCTGTGTATATACCCCAGGAAAACTCATATAATCTCACTCTTCTTTGTATACACCCCAGGAGAACTTATATAATCTCAACTTCCCTGGGGAAAACCCAAGGGAAACACTTTTAAATTATTACTCACCTGTGTATACACCAAGGGAACACTTATACAATCACACTCACCTGTGTATACACCAAGGGAACACTTATCCAATCACACTCACCTGTGTATACACCAAGGGAACACTTATCCAATCATAACTCACCTGTGTATACACCAAGGGAACACTTATCCAATCACACTCACCTGTGTATACACCAAGGGAACACTTATACAATCACACTTACCTGTGTATACACCAAGGGAACACTTATACAATCACACTCACCTGTGTATACACCAAGGGAACACTTATCCAATCACACTCACCTGTGTATACACCAAGGGAACACTTATCCAATCACACTCACCTGTGTATACACCAAGGGAACACTTATCCAATCATAACTCACTTGTGTATACACCAAGGGAACACTTATACAATGATACTCACCTGTGTATACACCAAGGGAACACTTATACAATCACACTTACCTGTGTATACACCAAGGGAACACTTATCCAATCACACTCACCTGTGTATACACCAAGGGAACACTTATCCAATCACACTCACCTTTGTATACACCAAGGGAACACTTATCCAATCATAACTCAGCTGTGTATACTCCAAAGGAACACTTATACAATCACACTCACCTGTGTATACACCAAGGGAACACTTATACAATCATACTCACCTGTGTATACACCAAGGGAACACTTATACAATCACACTTACCTTTGTATACACCAAGGGAACACTTATACAATCACACTCACCTTTGTATACACCAAGGGAACACTTATCCAATCACACTCACCTGTGTATACACCAAGGGAACACTTATACAATCACACTCACCTTTGTATACACCAAGGGAACACTTATCCAATCATAACTCACCTGTGTATACACCAAGGGAACACTTATCCAATCATAACTCACCTGTGTATACACCAAGGGAACACTTATACAATCACACTCACCTGTGTATACACCAAGGGAACACTTATCCAATCACACTCATCTGTGTATACACCAAGGGAACACTTTATCCAATCACACTCACCTGTGTATACACCAAGGGAACACTTATGAAATCACACTCACCTTTGTATAAACCGAGGGAACACTTATCCAATCTTCCTCTTCTGCGTATACTCACTCGGAACACTTATCCAATCACACTCACTGTGTATACACCAAGGGAACACTTATCCAATCATAACTCACTGTGTATACACCAAGGGAACACTTATACAATCATACTCACCTGTGTATACACCAAGGGAACACTTATACAATCACACTTACCTGTGTATACACCAAGGGAACACTTATCCAATCACACTCACCTGTGTATACACCAAGGGAACACTTATCCAATCACACTCACCTTTGTATACACCAAGGGAACACTTATCCAATCACACTCACCTGTGTATACACCAAGGGAACACTTATACAATCACACTCACCTTTGTATACACCAAGGGAACACTTATCCAATCATAACTCACCTGTGTATACACCAAGGGAACACTTATCCAATCATAACTCACCTGTGTATACACCAAGGGAACACTTATACAATAACACTCACCTGTGTATACACCAAGGGAACACTTATACAATCATACTCACCTGTGTATACACCAAGGGAACACTTATACAATCACACTTACCTGTGTATACACCAAGGGAACACTTATACAATCACACTCACCTTTGTATACACCGAGGGAACACTTATCCAATCACACTCACCTGTGTATACACCAAGGGAACACTTATCCAATCACACTCACCTGTGTATACACCAAGGGAACACTTATCCAATCACACTCACCTGTGTATACACCGAGGGAACACTTATCCAATCACACTCACCTGTGTATACACCAAGGGAACACTTATACAATCACACTCACCTGTGTATACACCAAGGGAACACTTATCCAATCATACTCACCTGTGTATACACCAAGGGAACACTTATACAATCACACTTACCTTTGTATACACCAAGGGAACACTTATACAATCACACTCACCTTTGTATACACCAAGGGAACACTTATCCAATCACACTCACCTGTGTATACACCAAGGGAACACTTATACAATCACACTCACCTTTGTATACACCAAGGGAACACTTATCCAATCATAACTCACCTGTGTATACACCAAGGGAACACTTATCCAATCATAACTCACCTGTGTATACACCAAGGGAACACTTATACAATAACACTCACCTGTGTATACACCAAGGGAACACTTATACAATCATACTCACCTGTGTATACACCAAGGGAACACTTATACAATCACACTTACCTGTGTATACACCAAGGGAACACTTATACAATCACACTCACCTTTGTATACACCGAGGGAACACTTATCCAATCACACTCACCTGTGTATACACCAAGGGAACACTTATCCAATCACACTCACCTGTGTATACACCAAGGGAACACTTATCCAATCACACTCACCTGTGTATACACCGAGGGAACACTTATCCAATCACACTCACCTGTGTATACACCAAGGGAACACTTATACAATCACACTCACCTGTGTATACACCAAGGGAACACTTATCCAATCACACTTACCTGTGTATACACCGAGGGAACACTTATACAATCACACTCACCTGTGTATACACCAAGGGAACACTTATACAATCATAACTCACCTGTGTATACACCAAAGGAACACTTATCCAATCACACTCACCTGTGTATACACCAAAGGAACACTTATCCAATCACACTCACCTGTGCATACACCAAGGGAACACTTATACAATCATAACTCACCTGTGTATACACCAAAGGAACACTTATCCAATCACACTCACCTGTATATACACCAAGGGAACACTTATCCAATCACACTTACCTGTGTATACACCAAGGGAACACTTATACAATCACACTCACCTGTGTATACACCAAGGGAACACTTATCCAATCACACTTACCTGTGTATACACCAAGGGAACACTTATCCAATCACACTCACCTGTGTATACACCAAGGGAACACTTATCCAATCATAACTCACCTGTGTATACACCAAGGGAACACTTATACAATCACACTTACCTGTGTATACACCAAGGGAACACTTATCCAATCACACTCACCTGTGTATACACCAAGGGAACACTTATACAATCATAATTCACCTGTGTATACACCAAGGGAACACTTATCCAATCACACTCACCTGTGTATACACCAAGGGAACACTTATACAATCATAACTCACCTGTGTATACACCAAGGGAACACTTATCCAATCATAACTCACCTGTGTATACACCAAGGGAACACTTATCCAATCATAACTCACCTGTGTATACACCAAGGGAACACTTATACAATAACACTCACCTGTGTATACACCGAGGGAACACTTATCCAATCACACTCACCTGTGTATACACCAAGGGAACACTTATCCAATCACACTCACCTGTGTATACACCAAGGGAACACTTATCCAATCACACTCACCTGTGTATACACCGAGGGAACACTTATCCAATCACACTCACCTGTGTATACACCAAGGGAACACATTATACAATCACACTCACCTGTGTATACACCAAGGGAACACTTATACAATCATAACTCACCTGTGTATACACCAAGGGAACACTTATCCAATCACACTCACCTGTGTATACACCAAGGGAACACTTATACAATCATAACTCACCTGTGTATACACCAAGGGAACACTTATCCAATCACACTCACCTGTGTATACACCAAGGGAACACTTATACAATCATAACTCACCTGTGTATACACCAAGGGAACACTTATCCAATCACACTCACCTGTGTATACACCAAGGGAACACTTATACAATCATAACTCACCTGTGTATACACCAAAGGAATACTTATCCAATCACACTCACCTGTGTATACACCAAGGGAACACTTATCCAATCACACTTACCTGTGTATACACCAAGGGAACACTTATACAATCACACTCACCTGTGTATACACCAAGGGAACACTTATCCAATCACACTTACCTGTGTATACACCAAGGGAACACTTATCCAATCACACTCACCTGTGTATACACCAAGGGAACACTTATACAATCATAACTCACCTGTGTATACACCAAGGGAACACTTATACAATCACACTTACCTGTGTATACACCAAGGGAACACTTATCCAATCACACTCACCTGTGTATACACCAAGGGAACACTTATACAATCACACTTACCTGTGTATACACCAAGGGAACACTTATACAATCACACTCACCTGTGTATACACCAAGGGAACACTTATCCAATCACACTCACCTGTGTATACACCAAGGGAACACTTATCCAATCACACTCACCTGTGTATACACCAAGGGAACACTTATCCAATCATAACTCACTTGTGTATACACCAAGGGAACACTTATACAATCATACTCACCTGTGTATACACCAAGGGAACACTTATACAATCACACTTACCTGTGTATACACCAAGGGAACACTTATCCAATCACACTCACCTGTGTATACACCAAGGGAACACTTATCCAATCACACTCACCTTTGTATACACCAAGGGAACACTTATCCAATCATAACTCAGCTGTGTATACACCAAAGGAACACTTATACAATCACACTCACCTGTGTATACACCAAGGGAACACTTATACAATCATACTCACCTGTGTATACACCAAGGGAACACTTATACAATCACACTTACCTTTGTATACACCAAGGGAACACTTATACAATCACACTCACCTTTGTATACACCAAGGGAACACTTATCCAATCACACTCACCTGTGTATACACCAAGGGAACACTTATACAATCACACTCACCTTTGTATACACCAAGGGAACACTTATCCAATCACACTCACCTGTGTATACACCAAGGGAACACTTATACAATCATAACTCACCTGTGTATACACCAAGGGAACACTTATCCAATCATAACTCACCTGTGTATACACCAAGGGAACACTTATCCAATCATAACTCACCTGTGTATACACCAAGGGAACACTTATACAATAACACTCACCTGTGTATACACCGAGGGAACACTTATCCAATCACACTCACCTGTGTATACACCAAGGGAACACTTATCCAATCACACTCACCTGTGTATACACCAAGGGAACACTTATCCAATCACACTCACCTGTGTATACACCGAGGGAACACTTATCCAATCACACTCACATGTGTATACACCAAGGGAACACTTATACAATCACACTCACCTGTGTATACACCAAGGGAACACTTATCCAATCATACTCACCTGTGTATACACCAAGGGAACACTTATACAATCACACTTACCTTTGTATACACCAAGGGAACACTTATACAATCACACTCACCTTTGTATACACCAAGGGAACACTTATCCAATCACACTCACCTGTGTATACACCAAGGGAACACTTATACAATCACACTCACCTTTGTATACACCAAGGGAACACTTATCCAATCATAACTCACCTGTGTATACACCAAGGGAACACTTATCCAATCATAACTCACCTGTGTATACACCAAGGGAACACTTATACAATAACACTCACCTGTGTATACACCAAGGGAACACTTATACAATCATACTCACCTGTGTATACACCAAGGGAACACTTATACAATCACACTTACCTGTGTATACACCAAGGGAACACTTATACAATCACACTCACCTTTGTATACACCGAGGGAACACTTATCCAATCACACTCACCTGTGTATACACCAAGGGAACACTTATCCAATCACACTCACCTGTGTATACACCAAGGGAACACTTATCCAATCACACTCACCTGTGTATACACCGAGGGAACACTTATCCAATCACACTCACCTGTGTATACACCAAGGGAACACTTATACAATCACACTCACCTGTGTATACACCAAGGGAACACTTATCCAATCACACTCACCTGTGTATACACCAAGGGAACACTTATCCAATCATAACTCACCTGTGTATACACCAAGGGAACACTTATCCAATCACACTCACCTGTGTATACACCAAGGGAACACTTATACAATCACACTTACCTGTGTATACACCAAGGGAACACTTATACAATCACACTCACCTGTGTATACACCAAGGGAACACTTATCCAATCACACTCACCTGTGTATACACCAAGGGAACACTTATCCAATCACACTCACCTGTGTATACACCAAGGGAACACTTATCCAATCATAACTCACTTGTGTATACACCAAGGGAACACTTATACAATGATACTCACCTGTGTATACACCAAGGGAACACTTATACAATCACACTTACCTGTGTATACACCAAGGGAACACTTATCCAATCACACTCACCTGTGTATACACCAAGGGAACACTTATCCAATCACACTCACCTTTGTATACACCAAGGGAACACTTATCCAATCATAACTCAGCTGTGTATACACCAAAGGAACACTTATACAATCACACTCACCTGTGTATACACCAAGGGAACACTTATACAATCATACTCACCTGTGTATACACCAAGGGAACACTTATACAATCACACTTACCTTTGTATACACCAAGGGAACACTTATACAATCACACTCACCTTTGTATACACCAAGGGAACACTTATCCAATCACACTCCCCTGTGTATACTCCAAGGGAAAACTTATACATTCACACTCAGCTTTGTGTACACCAAGGGAACACTTATCCAATCATAACTCACCTGTGTATACACCAAGGGAACACTTATCCAATCATAAC
>NW_003117793.1:0-21666 GCF_000003605.2 Saccoglossus kowalevskii
GGTAAATCCAGTATGCATGATACTTGTGGGTAAATTCAGTATCAATGGTACGTTGTGGGTAAATTCAGTATTCTTTGCAGCTTGTGGGTAAATTCAGTATCCATGATACCCTGTGGCTAAATTTAGTTTCCATGGTACGTTGTGGGCAAATTCAGTATCCATGGTACCTTGTGGTAAATTCAGTATTCATGGTAACTCATTAGAAAATTCAGTATCCATGATACCCTGTGGCTAAATTTAGTTTCCGTGGTAACTTGTGAGACAATTCAGTATCCATGATACCCTGTGGCTAAATTTAGTTTCCATGGTACCTTGTGGGCAAATTCAGTATCCATGGTACCTTGTGGCTAAATTCAGTATCCATGATACCTTGTGGGTAAATTCAGTATCCATGATACTTTGTGGGTAAATTTAGTATCCATGGTACTTTGTGGGTGATTTTAGTATCCATGGTACCTTGTGGGTAAATTCAGTATCGATGGTAACTTGTGGGTAAATTCAGTATGCATGATTCCTTGTTGGTAAATTCAGTATCTATGGTACCTTGTGGGTAAATTCAGTATTCTTTGCAGCTTGTGGGTAAATTCAGTATCCATGATACCCTGTGGCTAAATTTAGTTTCCATGGTACCTTGTCGGCAAATTCAGTATCCATGGTACCTTGTGGGTAAATTCAGTATCCATGGTACTTTGTGGGTAAATTCAGTATCCATGGTAGCTTGTGGGTAATTTCAGTATCCATGATACCTTGTGGGTAAATTCAGTATGCATGGAACCTTGTGGCTAATTTCAGTATCCATGGTACTTTGTGGGTAAATTTAGTATCCATGGTACTTTGTGGGTGATTTCAGTATCCATTGTACCGTGTGGGTAAATTCAGTATCCATGATAACTTGTGGGTAAATTCAGTATGCATGATACCTTGTGGCTACATTCAGTATCCATGCTACCTTGTGGCTAAATTCAGTATGCATGGAACCTTGTGGCTAAATTCAGTATCCATGATACACTGTGCCTAAATTTAGTTTCCATAGTAAGTTGTGGGCAAATTCAGTATCCATGGTACCTTTTGGTAAATTCAGTATTCATGGTAACTCATGAGAAAATTCAGTATCCATGATACCCTGTGGCAACATTTAGTTTCCATGGTACCTTGTGGGCAAATTCAGTATCCATGGTACCTTTTAGCTAAAATCAGTATGCATGGAACCTTGTGGGTAAATTCAGTATCCATGATACCCTGTGGCTAAATTTAGTTTCCATGGTACCTTGTGGGCAAATTCAGTATCCATGGTAACTTGTCAGACAATTCAGTATCCATGATACCCTGTGGCTAAATTTAGTTTCCATGGTACCTTGCGGGCAAATTCAGTATCCATGGTACCTTGTGGCTAAATTCAGTATCCATGATACCTTGTGGGTAAATTCAGTATCCATGGTACTTTGTGGGTAAATTTAGTATCCATGGTATTTTGTGGGTGATTTTAGTATCCATGGTACCTTGTGGGTAACTTCAGTATCTATGGTAACTTGTGGGTAAATTCAGTATGCATGATACCTTGTGGGTAAATTCAGTATCCATGGTACCTTGTGGGTAAATTCAGTATTCTAGGCAGCTTGTGGGTAAATTCAGTATCCATGATACCCTGTGGCTAAATTTAGTTTCCATGGTACCTTGTGGGCAAATTCAGTATCCATGGTACCTTGTGGGTAAATTCAGTATACATGATACCTTGTGGGTAAATTCAGTATCCATGGTACCTTGTGGGCAAATTCAGTATCCATGGTACCTTGTGGGTAAATTCAGTATTCTTGGTACTTTGTGGGTGATTTCAGTATCCATGGTAGCTTGTAGGTAAATTCAGTATCTATGATACCCTGTGGCTAAATTTAGTTTCCATGGTACCTTGTGGGCAAATTCAGTATCCATGGTACCTTGTGGGTAAATTCAGTATACATGATACCTTGTGGGTAAATTCAGTATCCATGGTACTTTGTGGGTAAATTTAGTATCAATGGTACTTTGTGGGTGATTTCAGTATCCATTGTACCTTGTGCGTAAATTCAGTATCCATGGTATCTTGTGGGTAAATTCAGTATGCATAATACCTTGTGGCTACATTCAGTATCTATGGTACCTTGTGGCTAGATTCAGTATGCATGGAACCTTGTGGCTAAATTCAGTATCCATGATACAATGTGGTTAAATTTAGTTTCCATGGTACCTTGTGGGCAAATTCAGTATCCATGGTACCTTGCGGTAAATTCAGTATTCGTGGTTACTCATGAGAAAATTCAGTATCCATGACACCCTGTGGCTAAATTTAGTTTCCGTGGTACCTTGTGGGCAATTTCAGTAACCATGGTACCTTTTGGTTAAAATCAGTATGCATGGAACCTTGTGGGTAAATTCAGTATCCATGATACCCTGTGGCTAAATTTAGTTTCCATGGTACCTTGTGGGCAAATTCAGTATTCATGGTAACTTGTGAGACAATTCAGTATCCATGATACCCTGTGGCTAAATTTAGTTTCCATGGTACCTTGTGGGAAAATTCAGTATCCATGGTACCTTGTGGCTAAATTCAGTATCCATGATACCTTGTGGGTAAATTCAGTATCCATGATACTTTGTGGGTAAATTTAGTATCCATGGTACTTTGTGGGTGATTTTAGTATCCATTGTACCTTGTGGGTAAATTCAGTATCTATGGTAACTTGTGGGTAAATTCAGTATGCATGATTCCTTGTTGGTAAATTCAGTATCTATGGTACCTTGTGGGTAAATTCAGTATTCTTTGCAGCTTGTGGGTAAATTCAGTATCCATGATACCCTGTGGCTAAATTTAGTTTCCATGGTACCTTGTCGGCAAATTCAGTATCCATGGTACCTTGTGGGTAAATTCAGTATCCATGGTACTTTGTGGGTAAATTCAGTATCCATGGTAGCTTGTGGGTAATTTCAGTATCCATGATACCTTGTGGGTAAATTCAGTATCTACGGTACCCTTGTTGGTAAATTCAGTATCCATGGTACTTTGTGGGTAAATTTAGTATCCATGGTACTTTGTGGGTGATTTCAGTATCCATTGTACCTTTTGGGTAAATTCAGTATCCATGGTAACTTGTGGGTAAATTCAGTATACATGATACCTTGTGGCTACATTCAGTATCCATGGTACCTTGTGGCTAAATTCAGTATGCATGGAACCTTGTGGCTAAATTCAGTATCCATGATACACTGTGGCTAAATTTAGTTTCCATGGTACGTTGTGGGCAAATTCAGTATCCATGGTACCTTGTGGTAAATTCAGTATTCATGGTAACTCATGAGAAAATTCAGTATCCATGATACCCTGGGGCTAAATTTAGTTTCCGTGGTAACTTGTGAGACAATTCAGTATCCATGACACCCTGTGGCTAAATTCAGTATCCATGATACCCTGTGGCTAAATTTAGTTTCCATGGTACCTTGTGGGCAAATTCAGTATCCATGGTACCTTGTGGCTAAATTCAGTATCCATGATACCTTGTGGGTAAATTCAGTATCCATGATACTTTGTGGGTAAATTTAGTATCTATGGTACTTTGTGGGTGATTTTAGTATCCATGGTACCTTGTGGGTAAATTTAGTATCTATGGTACTTTGTGGGTGATTTTAGTATCCATGGTACCTTGTGGGTAAATTCAGTATCTATGGTAACTTGTGGGTAAATTCAGTATGCATGATTCCTTGTGGGTAAATTCAGTATCTATGGTACCTTGTGGGTAAATTCAGTATTCTTTGCAGCTTGTGGGTAAATTCAGTATCCATGATACCCTGTGGCTAAATTTAGTTTCCATGGTACCTTGTCGGCAAATTCAGTATCCATGGTACCTTGTGGGTAAATTCAGTATCCATGGTACTTTGTGGGTAAATTCAGTATCCATGGTAGCTTGTGGGTAATTTCAGTATCCATGATACCTTGTGGGTAATTTCAGTATCTATGGTACGTTGTTTGGTAAATTCAGTATCCATGGTACTTTGTGGGTAAATTTAGTATCCATGGTACTTTGTGGGTGATTTCAGTATCCATTGTACCTTGTGGGTAAATTCAGTATCCATGGTAACTTGTGGGTAAATTCAGTATGCATGATACCTTGTGGCTACATTCAGTATCCATGGTACCTTGTGGCTAAATTCAGTATGCATGGAACTTGTGGCTAAATTCAGTATCCATGATACACTGTGGCTAAATTTAGTTTCCATGGTACCTTGTGGGCAAATTCAGTATCCATGGTTCCTTTTGGCTAAAATCAGTATGCATGGAACCTTGTGGGTAAATTCAGTATCCATGATACACTTTGGCTAAATTTAGTTTCCATGGTACCTTGTGGGCAAGTTCAGTATCCATGGTAACTTATCCGACAATTCAGTATCCATGATAACCTGTGGCTAAATTTAGTTTCCATGGTACCTTGTGGGCAAATTCAGTATCCATGGTACCTTGTGGCTAAATTCAGTATGCATGATACCTTGTGGGTAAATTCAGTATCCATGATACTTTGTGGGTAAATGTAGTATCCATGGTTCTTTGTGGGTGATTTTAGTATCCATGGTACCTTGTGGGTAAATTCAGTATCTATGGAAACTTGTGGGTAAATTCAGTATGCATGATACCTTGTGGGTAAATTCAGTATCCATGGTACCTTGTGGGTAAATTCAGTATTCTTGGCAGCTTGTGGGTAAATTCAGTATCCATGATAACCTGTAGTTAAATTTAGTTTCCATGGTACCTTGTGGGCAAATTCAATATCCATGGTACCTTGTGGGTAAATTCAGTATACATGATACCTTGTGGGTAAATTCAGTATCCATGATACTTTGTGGGTAAATTTAGTATCCATGGTACTTTGTGGGTGATTTAGTATCCATGGTACCTTGTGGGTAAATTCAGTATCTATGGTAAATTGTGGGTAAATTCAGTATGCATGATTCCTTGTGGGTAAATTCAGTATCGATGGTACCTTGTGGGTAAATTCAGTATTCTTTGCAGCTTGTGGGTAAATTCAGTATCCATGATACCCTGTGGCTAAATTTAGTTTCCATGGTACCTTGTCGGCAAATTCAGTATCCATGGTACCTTGTGGGTAAATTCAGTATCCATGGTACTTTGTGGGTAAATTCAGTATCCATGGTAGCTTGTGGGTAATTTCAGTATCCATGATACCTTGTGGGTAAATTCAGTATCTATGGTACCTTGTGGGTAAATTCAGTATCCATGGTATTTTGTGGGTAAATTTAGTATCCATGGTACTTTGTGGGTGATTTCAGTATCCATTGTACCTTGTGGGTAAATTCAGTATCCATGGTAACTTGTGGGTAAATTCAGTATGCATGATACCTTGTGGCTACATTCAGTATCCATGGTACCTTGTGGCTAAATTCAGTATGCATGGAACCTTGTGGCTAAATTCAGTATCCATGATACACTGTGGCTAAATTTAGTTTCCATGGTAGGTTGTGGGCAAATTCAGTATCCATGGTACCTTGTGGTAAATTCAGTATTCATGGTAACTCATGAGAAAATTCAGTATCCATGATACCCTGTGGCTAAATTTAGTTTCCATGGTACCTTGTGGGCAAATTCAGTATCCATGGTTCCTTTTGGCTAAAATCAGTATGCATGGAACCTTGTGGGTAAATTCAGTATCCATGATACACTTTGGCTAAATTTAGTTTCCATGGTACCTTGTGGGCAAGTTCAGTATCCATGGTAACTTGTCCGACATTTCAGTATCCATGATAACCTGTGGCTAAATTTAGTTTCCATGGTACCTTGTGGGCAAATTCAGTATCCATGGTACCTTGTGGCTAAATTCAGTATGCATGATACCTTGTGAGTAAATTCAGTATCCATGATACTTTGTGGGTAAATGTAGTATCCATGGTACTTTGTGGGTGATTTTAGTATCCATGGTACCTTGTGGGTAAATTCAGTATGCATGATACCTTGTGGGTAAATTCAGTATCCATGGTACCTTGTGGGTAAATTCAGTATTCTTGGCAGCTTGTGGGTAAATTCAGTATCCATGATAACCTGTAGTTAAATTTAGTTTCCATGGTATCTTGTGGGCAAATTCAATATCCATGGTACCTTGTGGGTAAATTCAGTATACATGATACCTTGTGGGTAAATTCAGTATTCTTGGTACTTTGTGGGTGATTTCAGTATCCATGGTAGCTTGTGGGTAAATTTAGTATCTATGATACCCTGTGGCTAAATTTAGTTTCCATGGTACGTTGTGGGCAAATTCAGTATCCATGGCACCTTGTGGGTAAATTCAGTATACATGATACCTTGTGGGTAAATTCAGTATCCATGGTACTTTGTGGGTAAATTTAGTATCCATGGTACATTGTGGGTGATTTCAGTATCCATTGTACCTTGTGGGTAAATTCAGTATCCATGGTAACTTGTGGGTAAATTCAGTATGCATGATACCTTGTGGCTACATTCAGTATCCATGGTACCTTGTGGCTAAATTCAGTATGCATGGAACCTTGTGGCTAAATTCAGTATCCATGATACACTGTGGCTAAATTTAGTTTCCATGGTACGTTGTGGGCAAATTCAGTATCCATGGTACCTTGTGGTACATTCAGTATCTATGGTAAATTGTGGGTAAATTCAGTATGCATGATTCCTTGTGGGTAAATTCAGTATCTATGGTACCTTGTGGGTAAATTCAGTATTCTTTGCAGCTTGTGGGTAAATTCAGTATCCATGATACCCTGTGGCTAAATTTAGTTTCCATGGTACCTTGTCGGCAAATTCAGTATCCATGGTACTTTGTGGGTAAATTTAGTATCCATGGTACTTTGTGGGTGATTTCAGTATCCATTGTACCTTGTGGGTAAATTCAGTATCCATGGTAACTTGTGGGTAAATTCAGTATGCATGATACCTTGTGGCTACATTCAGTATCCATGGTACCTTGTGGCTAAATTCAGTATGCATGGAACCTTGTGGCTAAATTCAGTATCCATGATACACTGTGGCTAAATTTAGTTTCCATGGTACGTTGTGGGTAAATTCAGTATTCATGGTACCTTGTGGTAAATTCAGTATTCATGGTAACTCATGAGAAAATTCAGTATCCATGACACCCTGTGGCTAAATTTAGTTTCCATGGTACCTTGTGGGCAAATTCAGTATCCATGGTACCTTTTGGCTAAAATCAGTATGCACGGAACCTTGTGGGTAAATTCAGTATCCATGATACCCTTTGGCTAAATTTAGTTTCCATGGTACCTTGTGGGCAAATTCAGTATCCATGGTAACTTGTCCGACAATTCAGTATCCATGATAACCTGTGGCTAAATTTAGTTTCCATGGTACCTTGTGGGAAAATTCAGTATCCATGGTACCTTGTGGCTAAATTCAGTATCCATGATACCTTGTGGGTAAATTCAGTATCCATGATACTTTGTGGGTAAATTTAGTATCCATGGTACTTTGTGGGTGATTTAGTATCCAAGGTACCTTGTGGGTAAATTCAGTATCTATGGTAAATTGTGGGTAAATTCAGTATGCAGATTCCTTGTGGGTAAATTCAGTATCTATGGTACCTTGTGGGTAAATTCAGTATTCTTTGCAGCTTGTGGGTAAATTCAGTATCCATGATACCCTGTGGCTAAATTTAGTTTTCATGGTACCTTGTCGGCAAATTCAGTATCCGTGGTACCTTGTGGGTAAATTCAGTATCCATGATACCCTGTGGCTAAATTTAGTTTCCATGGTACCTTGTGGGGAAATTCAGTATCCATGGTACCTTGTGGCTAAATTCAGTATCCATGATACCTTGTGGGTAAATTCAGTATCCATGATACTTTGTGGGTAAATTTAGTATCCATGGTACTTTGTGGGTGATTTCAGTATCCATGGTACCTTGTGGGTAAATTCAGTATCGATGGTAACTTGTGGGTAAATTCAGTATGCATGATTCCTTGTGGCTACATTCAGTATCCATGGTACCTTGTGGCTAAATTCACTATGCATGGAACCTTGTGGCTAAATTCAGTATCCATGATACACTGTGGCTAAATTTAGTTTCCATGGTAGGTTGTGGGCAAATTCAGTATCCATGGTACCTTGTGGTAAATTCAGTATTCATGGTAACTCATGAGAAAATTCAGTATCCATGATACCCTGTGGCTAAATTTAGTTTCCATGGTACCTTGTGGGCAAATTCAGTATCCATGGTTCCTTTTGGCTAAAATCAGTATGCATGGAACCTTGTGGGTAAATTCAGTATCCATGAAACACTTTGGCTAAATTTAGTTTCCATGGTACCTTGTGGGCAAGTTCAGTATCCATGGTAACTTGTCCGACAATTCAGTATCCATGATAACCTGTGGCTAAATTTAGTTTCCATGGTACCTTGTGGGCAAATTCAGTATCCATGGTACCTTGTGGCTAAATTCAGTATGCATGATACCTTGTGGGTAAATTCAGTATCCATGATACTTTGTGGGTAAATGTAGTATCCATGGTACTTTGTGGGTGATTTTAGTATCCATGGTACCTTGTGGGTAAATTCAGTATGCATGATACCTTGTGGGTAAATTCAGTATCCATGGTACCTTGCGGGTAAATTCAGTATTCTTGGCAGCTTGTGGGTAAATTCAGTATCCATGATAACCTGTAGTTAAATTTAGTTTCCATGGTATCTTGTGGGCAAATTCAATATCCATGGTACCTTGTGGGTAAATTCAGTATACATGATACCTTGTGGGTAAATTCAGTATTCTTGGTACTTTGTGGGTGATTTCAGTATCCATGGTAGCTTGTGGGTAAATTCAGTATCTATGATACCCTGTGGCTAAATTTAGTTTCCATGGTACGTTGTGGGCAAATTCAGTATCCATGGCACCTTGTGGGTAAATTCAGTATACATGATACCTTGTGGGTAAATTCAGTATCCATGGTACTTTGTGGGTAAATTTAGTATCCATGGTACTTTGTGGGTGATTTCAGTATCCATTGTACCTTGTGGGTAAATTCAGTATCCATGGTAACTTGTGGGTAAATTCAGTATGCATGATACCTTGTGGCTACATTCAGTATCCATGGTACCTTGTGGCTAAATTCAGTATGCATGGAACCTTGTGGCTAAATTCAGTATCCATGATACACTGTGGCTAAATTTAGTTTCCATGGTACGTTGTGGGCAAATTCAGTATCCATGGTACCTTGTGGTAAATTCAGTATCTATGGTAAATTGTGGGTAAATTCAGTATGCATGATTCCTTGTGGGTAAATTCAGTATCTATGGTACCTTGTGGGTAAATTCAGTATTCTTTGCAGCTTGTGGGTAAATTCAGTATCCATGATACCCTGTGGCTAAATTTAGTTTCCATGGTACCTTGTCGGCAAATTCAGTATCCATGGTACTTTGTGGGTAAATTTAGTATCCATGGTACTTTGTGGGTGATTTCAGTATCCATTGTACCTTGTGGGTAAATTCAGTATCCATGGTAACTTGTGGGTAAATTCAGTATGCATGATACCTTGTGGCTACATTCAGTATCCATGGGACCTTGTGGCTAAATTCAGTATGCATGGAACCTTGTGGCTAAATTCAGTATCCATGATACACTGTGGCTAAATTTAGTTTCCATGGTACGTTGTGGGTAAATTCAGTATTCATGGTACCTTGTGGTAAATTCAGTATTCATGGTAACTCATGAGAAAATTCAGTATTCATGGTACCTTGTGGTAAATTCAGTATTCATGGTAACTCATGAGAAAATTCAGTATCCATGACACCCTGTGGCTAAATTTAGTTTCCATGGTACCTTGTGGGCAAATTCATTATCCATGATACCCTTTGGCTAAATTTAGTTTCCATGGTACCTTGTGGGCAAATTCAGTATCCATGGTAACTTGTCCGACAATTCAGTATCCATGATAACCTGTGGCTAAATTTAGTTTCCATGGTACCTTGTGGGAAAATTCAGTATCCATGGTACCTTGTGGCTAAATTCAGTATCCATGATACCTTGTGGGTAAATTCAGTATCCATGATACTTTGTGGGTAAATTTAGTATCCATGGTACTTTGTGGGTGATTTAGTATCCATGGTACCTTGTGGGTAAATTCAGTATCTATGGTAACTTGTGGGTAAATTCAGTATGCATGATTCCTTGTGGGTAAATTCAGTATCTATGGTACCTTGTAGGTAAATTCAGTATTCTTTGCAGCTTGTGGGTAAATTCAGTATCCATGATACCCTGTGGCTAAATTTAGTTTCCATGGTACCTTGTCGGCAAATTCAGTATCCATGGTACCTTGTGGGTAAATTCAGTATCCATGGTACTTTGTGAGTAAATTCAGTACTCTTGGTACTGTGTGGGTGATTTCAGTATCCATGGTAACTTGTGGGTAAATTCAGTATGCATGATACCTTGTGGGTAAATTCAGTATCCATGATACCTTGTGTGCAAATTCAGTATGCATGGAACCTTGTGGCTAAATTCAGTATACATGATACCTTGTGGGTAAATTCACTATCCATGGTACTTTGTGGGTAAATTCAGTAATCTTGGTACTGTGTGGGTGATTTCAGTATCCATGGTAACTTGTTGGTAAATTCAGTATGCATGATACCGTGTGGGTACATTCAGTATCCATGGTACCTTGTGGGTAAATTCAGTATTCTTGGCAGCTTGTGGGTAAATTCAGTATCCATGATACCTTGTGGGTAAATTCAGTATCCATGGTACTTTCTGGGTAAATTTAGTATCCATGGTACTTTGTGGGTAAATTCAGTATCCAGGGTAGCTTGTGGGTAAATTCATTATCCATGATACCTTGTGGGTAAATTCAGTATGCATGATACCTTGTGGGTAAATTCAGTATCCATGATACCTTGTGGGTAAATTCAGTATCTATGGTACCTTGCGGGTGAATTCAGTATCCATGGTACTTTGTGGGTGATTTCAGTATCCCTGATACCTTGTGGGTAAATTCAGTATCCATGGTACTTTGTGGGTAAATTTAGTATCCATGATACCCTGTGGCTAAATTTAGTTTCCATGGTACCTTGAGGGCAAATTCAGTATCCATGGTACCTTGTGGGTAAATTCAGTATACATGATACCTTGTGGGTAAATTCAGTATCCATGATACCTTGTGGGTAAATTCAGTATCTATGGTACCTTGCGGGTGAATTCAGTATCCATGGTACTTTGTGGGTGATTTCAGTATCCCTGATACCTTGTGGGTAAATTCAGTATCCATGGTACTTTGTGGGTAAATTTAGTATCCATGATACCCTGTGGCTAAATTTAGTTTCCATAGTACCTTGAGGGAAAATTCAGTATCCATGGTATCTTGTGGCTAAATTCAGTATCTATGATGCCATGTGGCTAAATTTAGTTTCCATGGTACCTTGTGGGTAAATTCAGTATTCATGGTACCTTGTGGCTAAATTCAGTATCCGTTGTAACTTGTGCCTATATTCAGTATGTATGGAACCTTGTGGGTAAATTCAGTATCCATGATACCTTGTGGGTAAATTCAGTATCTATGGTACCTTGCGGGTAAATTCAGTATCCCTTGTACTTTGTGGGTAAATTTAGTATCAATGGTACGTTGTGGGTGATTTCAGTATCCATTGTACCTTGTGGGTAAATTCAGCATGCATGGAACCTTGTGGCTAAATTCAGTGTCCATAATACACTGTGGCTAAATTTAGTTTCCATGGTACCTTGTGGACAAATTCAGTATACATGATACCTTGTGGGTAAATTCACTATCCATGGTACTTTGTGTGGTAAATTCAGTATTCTTGGTACTGTGTGGGTGATTTCAGTATCCATGGTAACTTGTGGGTAAATTCCGTATGCATGATAGCTTGTGGGTAAATTCAGTATCCATGGTACCTTGTGGGTAAATTCAGTATTATTGGCAGCTTGTGGGTAAATTCAGTATCCATGATACCTTGTGGGTAAACTCAGTATCCATG
The DNA here is from genome assembly GCF_000003605.2 of Saccoglossus kowalevskii. NCBI lineage: Eukaryota > Metazoa > Hemichordata > Enteropneusta > Harrimaniidae > Saccoglossus > Saccoglossus kowalevskii. The sequence continues at coordinate 12,012 of NW_003117793.1, forward strand.
GTACTTTGTGGTTAAAGTTAGTATCCATGGTACTTTGTGGGTAAATTCAGTATCCATGGTAGCTTGTGGGTAAATTCATTATCCATGATACCTTGTGGGTAAATTCAGTATGCATGATACCTTGTGGGTAAATTCAGTATCCATGATACCTTGTGGGTAAATTCAGTATCTATGGTACCTTGCGGGTGAATTCAGTATCCATGGTACTTTGTGGGTGATTTTAGTATCCCTGATACCTTGTGGGTAAATTCTGTTTCCATGGTACTTTGTGGGTAAATTTAGTATCCATGTTACTTTGTGGGTGAATTCAGTATCCATTGTACCTTGTGGGAAAATTCAGTATCCATGGTAACTTGTGGGTAAATTCAGTATGCATGATACCTTGTGGGTAAATTCAGTATCCATGGTACCTTGTGGGTAAATTCAGTATTCTTGGTACTTCGTGGGTGATTTCAGTATCCATGGTAGCTTGTGGGTAAATTCAGTATCTATGATACCCTGTGGCTAAATTTAGTTTCCATGGTACCTTGTGGGCAAATTCAGTATTCATGGTACCTTGTGGGTGAATTCAGTATCCATAGTAGCTTGTGAGAACATTCAGTATCCATGATACCCTGTGGCTAAATTTAGTTTCCATAGTAACTTGTGTGCAAATTCAGTATCCATGGTACCTTGTGGGTAAATTCAGTATACATGATACCTTGTGGGTAAATGCAGTATTCTTGGTACTTTGTGGGTGATTTCAGTATCCATGGTACCTTGTGGGTAAATTCAGTATTCATGGTACCTTGTGGCTAAATTCAGTATCCGTTGTACCTTGTGCCTAAATTCAGTGTGCATGGAACCTTGTGGGTAAATTCAGTATCCTTGATACCTTGTGGGTAAATTCAGTATCCATGGTACCTTGTGGGTAAATTCAGTATCTATGATACCCTGTGGCTAAATTTAGTTTCCGTGGTACCTTGTGGGCAATTTCAGTATCCATGGTACCTTTTGGTTAAAATCAGTATGCATGGAACCTTGTGGGTAAATTCAGTATCCATGATACCCTGTGGCTAAATTTAGTTTCCATGGTACCTTGTGGGCAAATTCAGTATTCATGGTAACTTGTGAGGCTATTCAGTATCCATGATATCCTGTGGCTAAATTTAGTTTCCATGGTACCTTGTGGGAAAATTCAGTATCCATGGTACCTTGTGGCTAAATTCAGTATCCATGATACCTTGTGGGTAAATTCAGTATCCATGATACTTTGTGGGTAAATTTAGTATCCATGGTACTTTGTGGGTGATTTAGTATCCATGGTACCTTGTGGGTAAATTCAGTATCTATGGTAACTTGTGGGTAAATTCAGTATGCATGATTCCTTGTGGGTAAATTCAGTATCTATGGTACCTTGTAGGTAAATTCAGTATTCTTTGCAGCTTGTGGGTAAATTCAGTATCCATGATACCCTGTGGCTAAATTTAGTTTCCATGGTACCTTGTCGGCAAATTCAGTATCCATGGTACCTTGTGGGTAAATTCAGTATCCATGGTACTTTGTGAGTAAATTCAGTACTCTTGGTACTGTGTGGGTGATTTCAGTATCCATGGTAACTTGTGGGTAAATTCAGTATCTATGATACCCTGTGGCTAAATTTAGTTTCCATGGTACGTTGTGGGCAAATTCAGTATCCATGGCACTTGTGGGTAAATTCAGTATACATGATACCTTGTGGGTAAATTCAGTATCCATGGTACTTTGTGGGTAAATTTAGTATCCATGGTACTTTGTGGGTGATTTCAGTATCCATTGTACCTTGTGGGTAAATTCAGTATCCATGGTAACTTGTGGGTAAATTCAGTATGCATGATACCTTGTGGCTACATTCAGTATCCATGGTACCTTGTGGCTAAATTCAGTATGCATGGAACCTTGTGGCTAAATTCAGTATCCATGATACACTGTGGCTAAATTTAGTTTCCATGGTACGTTGTGGGCAAATTCAGTATCCATGGTACCTTGTGGTAAATTCAGTATCTATGGTAAATTGTGGGTAAATTCAGTATGCATGATTCCTTGTGGGTAAATTCAGTATCTATGGTACCTTGTGGGTAAATTCAGTATTCTTTGCAGCTTGTGGGTAAATTCAGTATGCATGATACCTTGTGGCTACATTCAGTATCCATGGTACCTTGTGGCTAAATTCAGTATGCATGGAACCTTGTGGCTAAATTCAGTATCCATGATACACTGTGGCTAAATTTAGTTTCCATGGTACGTTGTGGGTAAATTCAGTATTCATGGTACCTTGTGGTAAATTCAGTATTCATGGTAACTCATGAGAAAATTCAGTATCCATGACACCCTGTGGCAAAATTTAGTTTCCATGGTACCTTGTGGGCAAATTCAGTATCCATGGTACCTTTTGGCTAAAATCAGTGTGCACGGAACCTTGTGGGTAAATTCAGTATCCATGATACCCTTTGGCTAAATTTAGTTTCCATGGTACCTTGTGGGCAAATTCAGTATCCATGGTAACTTGTCCGACAATTCAGTATCCATGATAACCTGTGGCTAAATTTAGTTTCCATGGTACCTTGTGGGAATATTCAGTATCCATGGTACCTTGTGGCTAAATTCAGTATCCATGATACCTTGTGGGTAAATTCAGTATCCATGATACTTTGTGGGTAAATTTAGTATCCATGGTACTTTGTGGGTGATTTAGTATCCATGGTACCTTGTGGGTAAAATCAGTATCTATGGTAAATTGTGGGTAAATTCAGTATGCATGATTCCTTGTGGGTAAATTCAGTATATATGGTACCTTGTGGGTAAATTCAGTATTCTTTGCAGCTTGTGGGTAAATTCAGTATCCATGATACCCTGTGGCTAAATTTAGTTTCCATGGTACCTTGTCGGCAAATTCAGTATCCATGGTACCTTGTGGGTAAATTCAGTATCCATGGTACTTTGTGGGTAAATTCAGTATCCATGGTAGCTTGTGGGTAATTTCAGTATCCATGATACCTTGTGGGTAAATTCAGTATCTATGGTACCTTGTGGGTAAATTCAGTATCCATGGTACTTTGTGGGTAAATTTAGTATCCATGGTACTTTGTGGGTGATTTCAGTATCCATTGTACCTTGTGGGTAAATTCAGTATCCATGGTACCTTGTGGCTAAATTCAGTATGCATGGAACCTTGTGGCTAAATTCAGTATCCATGATACACTGTGGCTAAATTTAGTTTCCATGGTACGTTGTGGGCAAATTCAGTATCCATGGTACCTTGTGGTAAATTCAGTATTCATGGTAACTCATGAGAAAATTCAGTATCCATGACACCCTGTGGCTAAATTTAGTTTCCATGGTACCTTGTGGGCAAATTCAGTATCCATGGTTCCTTTTGGCTAAAATCAGTATGCATGGAACCTTGTGGGTAAATTCAGTATCCATGATACACTTTGGCTAAATTTAGTTTCCATGGTACCTTGTGGGCAAATTCAGTATCCATGGTACCTTGTGGCTAAATTCAGTATGCATGATACCTTGTGGGTAAATTCAGTATCCATGATACTTTGTGGGTAAATGTAATATCCATGGTTCTTTGTGGGTGATTTTAGTATCCATGGTACCTTGTGGGTAAATTCAGTATCTATGGTAACTTGTGGGTAAATTCAGTATGCATGATACCTTGTGGGTAAATTCAGTATCCATGGTACCTTGTGGGTAAATTCAGTATTCTTGGCAGCTTGTGGGTAAATTCAGTATCCATGATAACCTGTAGTTAAATTTAGTTTCCATGGTACCTTGTGGGCAAATTCAATATCCATGGTACCTTGTGGGTAAATTCAGTATACATGATACCTTGTGGGTAAATTCAGTATTCTTGGTACTTTGTGGGTGATATCAGTATCCATGGTAGCTTGTGGGTAAATTCAGTATCTATGATACCCTGTGGCTAAATTTAGTTTCCATGGTACGTTGTGGGCAAATTCAGTATCCATGGCACCTTGTGGGTAAATTCAGTATACATGATACCTTGTGGGTAAATTCAGTATCCATGGTACTTTGTGGGTAAATTTAGTATCCATGGTACTTTGTGGGTGATTTCAGTATCCATTGTACCTTGTGGGTAAATTCAGTATCCATGGTAACTTGTGGGTAAATTCAGTATGCATGATACCTTGTGGCTACATTCAGTATCCATGGTACCTTGTGGCTAAATTCAGTATGCATGGAACCTTGTGGCTAAATTCAGTATCCATGATACACTGTGGCTAAATTTAGTTTCCATGGTACGTTGTGGGCAAATTCAGTATCCATGGTACCTTGTGGTAAATTCAGTATTCATGGTAACTCATGAGAAAATTCAGTATCCATGATACCCTGTGGCTAAATTTAGTTTCCGTGGTAACTTGTGAGACAATTCAGTATCCATGATACCCTGTGGCTAAATTTAGTTTCCATGGTACCTTGTGGGCAAATTCAGTATCCATGGTACCTTGTGGCTAAATTCAGTATCCATGATACCTTGTGGGTAAATTCAGTATCCATGATACTTTGTGGGTAAATTTAGTATCTATGGTACTTTGTGGGTGATTTTAGTATCCATGGTACCTTGTGGGTAAATTTAGTATCTATGGTACTTTGTGGGTGATTTTAGTATCCATGGTACCTTGTGGGTAAATTCAGTATCTATGGTAACTTGTGGGTAAATTCAGTATGCATGATTCCTTGTGGGTAAATTCAGTATCTATGGTACCTTGTGGGTAAATTCAGTATTCTTTGCAGCTTGTGGGTAAATTCAGTATCCATGATACCCTGTGGCTAAATTTAGTTTCCATGGTACCTTGTCGGCAAATTCAGTATCCATGGTACCTTGTGGGTAAATTCAGTATCCATGGTACTTTGTGGGTAAATTCAGTATCCATGGTAGCTTGTGGGTAATTTCAGTATCCATGATACCTTGTGGGTAATTTCAGTATCTATGGTACGTTGTTTGGTAAATTCAGTATCCATGGTACTTTGTGGGTAAATTTAGTATCCATGGTACTTTGTGGGTGATTTCAGTATCCATTGTACCTTGTGGGTAAATTCAGTATCCATGGTAACTTGTGGGTAAATTCAGTATGCATGATACCTTGTGGCTACATTCAGTATCCATGGTACCTTGTGGCTAAATTCAGTATGCATGGAACCTTGTGGCTAAATTCAGTATCCATGATACACTGTGGCTAAATTTAGTTTCCATGGTACGTTGTGGGTAAATTCAGTATTCATGGTACCTTGTGGTAAATTCAGTATTCATGGTAACTCATGAGAAAATTCAGTATCCATGACACCCTGTGGCTAAATTTAGTTTCCATGGTACCTTGTGGGCAAATTCAGTATCCATGGTTCCTTTTGGCTAAAATCAGTATGCATGGAACCTTGTGGGTAAATTCAGTATCCATGATACACATTGGCTAAATTTAGTTTCCATGGTACCTTGTGGGCAAGTTCAGTATCCATGGTAACTTGTCCGACAATTCAGTATCCATGATAACCTGTGGCTAAATTTAGTTTCCATGGTACCTTGTGGGCAAATTCAGTATCCATGGTACCTTGTGGCTAAATTCAGTATGCATGATACCTTGTGGGTAAATTCAGTATCCGTGATACTTTGTGGGTAAATGTAGTATCCATGGTTCTTTGTGGGTGATTTTAGTATCCATGGTACCTTGTGGGTAAATTCAGTATCTATGGTAACTTGTGGGTAAATTCAGTATGCATGATACCTTGTGGGTAAATTCAGTATCCATGGTACCTTGTGGGTAAATTCAGTATTCTTGGCAGCTTGTGGGTAAATTCAGTATCCATGATAACCTGTAGTTAAATTTAGTTTCCATGGTACCTTGTGGGCAAATTCAATATCCATGGAACCTTGTGGGTAAATTCAGTATACATGATACCTTGTGGGTAAATTCAGTATTCTTGGTACTTTGTGGGTGATATCAGTATCCATGCTAGCTTGTGGGTAAATTCAGTATCTATGATACCCTGTGGCTAAATTTAGTTTCCATGGTACGTTGTGGGCAAATTCAGTATCCATGGCACCTTGTGGGTAAATTCAGTATACATGATACCTTGTGGGTAAATTCAGTATCCATGGTACTTTGTGGGTAAATTTAGTATCCATGGTACTTTGTGGGTGATTTCAGTATCCATTGTACCTTGTGGGTAAATTCAGTATCCATGGTAACTTGTGGGTAAATTCAGTATGCATGATACCTTGTGGCTACATTCAGTATCCATGGTACCTTGTGGCTAAATTCAGTATGCATGGAACCTTGTGGCTAAATTCAGTATCCATGATACACTGTGGCTAAATTTAGTTTCCATGGTACGTTGTGGGCAAATTCAGTATCCATGGTACCTTGTGGTAAATTCAGTATTCATGGTAACTCATGAGAAAATTCAGTATCCATGATACCCTGGGGCTAAATTTAGTTTCCGTGGTAACTTGTGAGACAATTCAGTATCCATGACACCCTGTGGCTAAATTTAGTTTCCATGGTACCTTGTGGGCAAATTCAGTATCCATGGTACCTTGTGGCTAAATTCAGTATCCATGATACCTTGTGGGTAAATTCAGTATCCATGATACTTTGTGGGTAAATTTAGTATCTATGGTACTTTGTGGGTGATTTTAGTATCCATGGTACCTTGTGGGTAAATTTAGTATCTATGGTACTTTGTGGGTGATTTTAGTATCCATGGTACCTTGTGGGTAAATTCAGTATCTATGGTAACTTGTGGGTAAATTCAGTATGCATGATTCCGTGTGGGTAAATTCAGTATCTATGGTACCTTGTGGGTAAATTCAGTATTCTTTGCAGCTTGTGGGTAAATTCAGTATCCATGATACCCTGTGGCTAAATTTAGTTTCCATGGTACCTTGTCGGCAAATTCAGTATCCATGGTACCTTGTGGGTAAATTCAGTATCCATGGTACTTTGTGGGTAAATTCAGTATCCATGGTAGCTTGTGGGTAATTTCAGTATCCATGATACCTTGTGGGTAAATTCAGTATCTATGGTACGTTGTTTGGTAAATTCAGTATCCATGGTACTTTGTGGGTAAATTTAGTATCCATGGTACGTTGTGGGTGATTTCAGTATCCATTGTACCTTGTGGGTAAATTCAGTATCCATGGTAACTTGTGGGTAAATTCAGTATGCATGATACCTTGTGGCTACATTCAGTATCCATGGTACCTTGTGGCTAAATTCAGTATGCATGGAACCTTGTGGCTAAATTCAGTATCCATGATACACTGTGGCTAAATTTAGTTTCCATGGTACGTTGTGGGTAAATTCAGTATTCATGGCACCTTGTGGTAAATTCAGTATTCATGGTAACTCATGAGAAAATTCAGTATCCATGACACCCTGTGGCTAAATTTAGTTTCCATGGTACCTTGTGGGCAAATTCAGTATCCATGGTACCTTTTGGCTAAAATCAGTATGCACGGAACCTTGTGGGTAAATTCAGTATCCATGATACCCTTTGGCTAAATTTAGTTTCCATGGTACCTTGTGGGCAAATTCAGTATCCATGGTAACTTGTCCGACAATTCAGTATCCATGATAACCTGTGGCTAAATTTAGTTTCCATGGTACCTTGTGGGTAAATGTAGTATCCATAGTACTTTGTGGGTGATTTTAGTATCCATGGTACCTTGTGGGTAAATTCAGTATCTATGGTAACTTGTGGATAAATTCAGTATGCATGATACCTTGTGGGTAAATTCAGTATCCATGGTACCTTGTGTCTAAATTCAGTATTCTTGGCAGCTTGTGGGTAAATTCAGTATCCATGATACCCTGTAGTTAAATTTGGTTTCCGTGGTAACTTGTGGGCAAATTTCAGTATCCATGATACCTTGTGGGTAAATTCAGTATCCATGATACTTTGTGGGTAAATGTAGTATCCATGGTACTTTGTGGGTGATTTTAGTATCCATGGTACTTGTGGGTAAATTCAGTATCTAGGGTAACTTGTGGGTAAATTCAGTATGCATGATACCTTGTGGGTAAATTCAGTATCCATGGTACCTTGTGGGTAAATTCAGTATTCATGGCAGCTTGTGGGTAAATTCAGTATCCATGATACCCTGTAGTTAAATTTAGTTTCCATGGTACCTTGTGTGCAAATTCAATATCCATGGTACCTTGTGGGTAAATTCAGTATACATGATACCATGTGGGTAAATTCAGTATTCTTGGTACTTTGTGGGTGATTTCAGTATCCATGGTAGCTTGTGGGTAAATTCAGTATCTATGATACCCTGTGGCTAAATTTAGTTTCCATGGTACCTTGTGGGCAAATTCAGTATCCATGGTACCTTGTGGGTAAATTCAGTATACATGGTACCTTGTGGGTAAATTCAGTATCCATGGTACTTTGTGGGTAAATTTAGTATCCATGGTACTTTGTGGGTGATTTCAGTATCCATTGTACCTTGTGGGTAAATTCAGTATCCATGGTAACTTGTGGGTAAATTCAGTATGCATGATACCTTGTGGCTACATTCAGTATCCATGGTACCTTGTGGCTAAATTCAGTATGCATGGAACCTTGTGGCTAAATTCAGTATCCATGATACACTGTGGTAAAATTTAGTTTCCATGGTACGTTGTGGGCAAATTCAGTATCCATGGTACCTTGTGGTAAATTCAGTATTCATGGTAACTCATGAGAAAATTCAGTATCCATGATACCCTGTGGCTAAATTTAGTTTCCGTGGTAACTTGTGAGACAATTCAGTATCCATGATACCCTGTGGCTAAATTTAGTTTCCATGGTACCTTGTGGGCAAATTCAGTATCCATGGTACCTTGTGGCTAAATTCAGTATCCATGATACCTTGTGGGTAAATTCAGTATCCATGATACTTTGTGGGTAAATTTAGTATCCATGGTACTTTGTGGGTGATTTCAGTATCCATGGTACCTTGTGGGTAAATTCAGTATCGATGGTAACTTGTGGGTAAATTCAGTATGCATGATTCCTTGTGGGTAAATTCAGTATCTATGGTACCTTGTGGGTAAATTCAGTATTCTTTGCAGCTTGTGGGTAAATTCAGTATCCATGATACCCTGTGGATAAATTTTAGTTTTCCATGGTACCTTGTCGGCAAATTCAGTATCCATGGTACCTTGTGGGTAAATTCAGTATCCATGGTACTTTGTGGGTAAATTCAGTATCCATGGTAGCTTGTGGGTAATTTCAGTATCCATGATACCTTGTGGGTAATTTCAGTATCTATGGTACGTTGTTTGGTAAATTCAGTATCCATGGTACTTTGTGGGTAAATTTAGTATCCATGGTACTTTGTGGGTGATTTCAGTATCCATTGTACCTTGTGGGTAAATTCAGTATCCATGGTAACTTGTGGGTAAATTCAGTATGCATGATACCTTGTGGCTACATTCAGTATCCATGGTACCTTGTGGCTAAATTCAGTATGCATGGAACCTTGTGGCTAAATTCAGTATCCATGATACACTGTGGCTAAATTTAGTTTCCATGGTACGTTGTGGGTAAATTCAGTATTCATGGTACCTTGTGGTAAATTCAGTATTCATGGTAACTCATGAGAAAATTCAGTATCCATGACACC
>NW_003117887.1:0-33545 GCF_000003605.2 Saccoglossus kowalevskii
TTTTCAGTACACATTGTGCTGGGTCTGAACTACCTGGGCCAATGTTTTCCATGGTATTTTTCAGTACATATTGTGTTGGGTACCGAACAACCTGTGCCAATATTTTCCATGGCATTTTTAGTACACATTGTGTAGGATACTGAACTACCTGGGCCAATGTTTTCCATGGTATTTTTTAGTACACATTGTGTTGGGTACTGAACTACCTGGGCTAATGTTTTCCATGATATTTTTCAGTACACATTGTGTTGGGTACTGAACTACCTGGGCTAATGTTTTCCATGGTAGTTTTCAGTACACATTGTGTTAGATACTGAAATACCCGGGCTAATGTTTTCCATGGTATTTTTCAGTACACATTGTGTTGGGTACTGAACTACCTGGGCTAATGTTTTCCATGGTAGTTTTCAGTACACATTGTGTTGGATACTGAACTACCTGGGCTAATCTTTTCCATGGTAGTTTTCAATACACATTGTGTTTGGTACTAAACTACCTGGGCAAATGTTTTCCGTGGTATTTTTCAGTACACATTGTGTTGGGTACTGAACTACCTGGGCTAATGTTTTCCATGGTATTTTTCAGTACACATTGTGTTGGGTACTGAACTACCTGGGCAAATATTTTCCATGGCATTTTTAGTACACATTGTGTTGGGTACTGAACTACCTGGGCCAATGTTTTCCATGGTATTTTTCAGTACACATTGTGTTGGGTACTAAACAACCTGGGCCAATGTTTTTCATGGTATTTTTTAGTACACATTGTTTTGGGTACTGAACTACCTGGGCTAATGTTTTCCATGGTATTTTTCAGTACACATTGTGTTGGGTACTGAACTACCTGGGCTAATGTTTTCCATGGTAGTTTTCAGTACACATTGTGTTGGACACTGAACTACCTGGGCTAATGTTTTCCATGGTAGTTTTCAGTACACATTGTGTTTGGTACTAAACTACCTGGGCAAATGTTTTCCGTGGTAGTTTTCAGTACACATTGTGTAGGATACTGAACTACCTGGGCCAATGCTTTCCATGGTATTTTTCAGTACACATTGTGTTGGATACTAAACTACCTGGGCGAATGTTTTCCATGGTATTTTTCAGTACACATGTGTTGGGTCTGAACTACCTGGGCTAATGTTTTCATGGTATTTTTCAGTACACATTGTGTTGGGCACTGAACTACCTGGGCTAATGTTTTCCATGGTATTTTTCAGTACACATTGTGTTGGGTTCTGAACTACCTGAGTTAATGTTTTCCATGGTATTTTTCAGTACACATCGTGTTGGGCACTGAACTACCTGGGCTAATGTTTTCCATGGTATTTTTCAGTACACATTGTGTTGGGCACTGAACTACCTGGGCTAATGTTTTCCATGGTATTTTTTCAGTACACATTGTGTTGGGCACTGAACTACCTGGGCTAATGTTTTCCATGGTATTTTTCAGTACACATTGTGTTGGGTTCTGAACTACCTGGGCTAATGTTTTCCATGGTATTTTTCAGTACACATTGTGTTGGGTTCTGAACTACCTGGGCTAATGTTTTCCATGGTATTTTTCAGTACACATTGTGTTGGGTTCTGAACTACCTGGGCTAATGTTTTCCATGGTATTTTTCAGTACACATTGTGTTGGGCACTGAACTACCTGGGCTAATGTTTTCCATGGTATTTTTCAGTACACATTGTGTTGGGTTCTGAACTACCTGGGCTAATGTTTTCCATGGTATTTTTCAGTACACATTGTGTTGGGCACTGAACTACCTGGGCTAATGTTTTCCATGGTATTTTTCAGTACACATTGTGTTGGGTTCTGAACTACCTGAGTTAATGTTTTCCATGGTATTTTTCAGTACACATTGTGTTGAGCACCGAACAACCTGGGACAATATTTTCCATGGCATTTTTACTACACATTATTTTTGGGTACTGAACTACCTGGGCCAATGTTTTCCATTGTATTTTTCAGTAAACTTTGTGTTGAGTACTGAACAACCTGGGCCAATGCTTTCCATGGTATTTTTCAGTACACATTGTGCTGGGTTCTGAACTACCTGGGCCAATGTTTTCCATGGTATTTTTCAGTACACATTGTGTTGGGTACCGAACAACCTGCGCCAATATTTTCCATGGCATTTTTAGTACACATTGTGTTGGATACTGAACTACCTGGGCCAATGTTTTCCATGGTATTTTCCAGTACACATTGTGTTGGGTACTGAACTACCTGGGCCAATGTTTTCCATGGTATTTTTTAGTACACATTGTGTTGGGCACTGAACTACCTGGGCCAATGTTTTCCATGGTATTTTTCAGTACACATTGTGTTGGGCACTGAACTACCTGGGCCAATGTTTTCCATGGTATTTTTCAGTACACATTGTGGTGGGTGCTGAACTATCTGGGCTAATGTTTTCCATGGTATTTTTCAGTACACATTGTGTTGGGCACTGAACTACCTGGGCCAATGTTTTCCATGGTATTTTTCAGTACACATTGTGGTGGGTGCTGAACTATCTGGGCTAATGTTTTCCATGGTATTTTTCAGTACACATTGTGGTGGGTTCTGAACTACCTGGGCTAATGTTTTCCATGGTATTTTTCAGTACACATTGTGGTGGGTTCTGAACTACCTGGGCTAATGTTTTCCATGGTATTTTTCAGTACACATTGTGTTGGGTTCTGAACTACCTGGGCTAATGTTTTCCATGGTATTTTTCAGTACACATTGTGTTGGGCACTGAACTACCTGGACCAATGTTTTCCATGGTATTTTTCAGTACACATTGTGTTGGGTACTGAACTACCTGGGCTAATGTTTTCCATGGTATTTTTCAGTACACATTGTGGTGGGTTCTGAACTACCTGGGCTAATGTTTTCCATGGTATTTTTCAGTACACATTGTGTTGGGCACTGAACTACCTGGGCCAATGTTTTCCATGGTATTTTTCAGTACACATTGTGTTGGGCACTGAACTACCTGGGCTAATGTTTTCCATGGTATTTTTCAGTACACATTGTGTTGGGCACTGAACTACCTGGGCCAATGTTTTCCATGGTATTTTTCAGTACACATTGTGGTGGGTGCTGAACTATCTGGGCTAATGTTTTCCATGGTATTTTTCAGTACACATTGTGTTGGGCACTGAACTACCTGGGCCAATGTTTTCCATGGTATTTTTCAGTACACATTGTGTTGGGCACTGAACTACCTGGGCCAATGTTTTCCATGGTATTTTTCAGTACACATTGTGGTGGGTGCTGAACTATCTGGGCTAATGTTTTCCATGGTATTTTTCAGTACACATTGTGTTGGGCACTGAACTACCTGGGCCAATGTTTTCCATGGTATTTTTCAGTACACATTGTGGTGGGTGCTGAACTATCTGGGCTAATGTTTTCCATGGTATTTTTCAGTACACATTGTGTTGGGCACTGAACTACCTGGGCCAATGTTTTCCATGGTATTTTTCAGTACACATTGTGGTGGGTGCTGAACTATCTGGGCTAATGTTTTCCATGGTATTTTTCAGTACACATTGTGTTGGGCACTGAACTACCTGGGCCAATGTTTTCCATGGTATTTTTCAGTACACATTGTGGTGGGTGCTGAACTATCTGGGCTAATGTTTTCCATGGTATTTTTCAGTACACATTGTGGTGGGTTCTGAACTACCTGGGCTAATGTTTTCCATGGTATTTTTCAGTACACATTGTGGTGGGTTCTGAACTACCTGGGCTAATGTTTTCCATGGTATTTTTCAGTACACATTGTGTTGGGTTCTGAACTACCTGGGCTAATGTTTTCCATGGTATTTTTCAGTACACATTGTGTTGGGCACTGAACTACCTGGACCAATGTTTTCCATGGTATTTGTCAGTACACATTGTGCTGGGTTCTTAACTACCTGAGTTAATGTTTTCCATGGTATTTTTCAGTACACATTGTGTTGAGCACCGAACAACCTGGGACAATATTTTCCATGGCATTTTTACTACACATTATTTTTGGGTACTGAACTACCTGGGCCAATGTTTTCCATTGTATTTTTCAGTAAACTTTGTGTTGAGTACTGAACAACCTGGGCCAATGCTTTCCATGGTATTTTTCAGTACACATTGTGCTGGGTTCTGAACTACCTGGGCCAATGTTTTCCATGGTATTTTTCAGTACACATTGTGTTGGGTACCGAACAACCTGCGCCAATATTTTCCATGGCATTTTTAGTACACATTGTGTTGGATACTGAACTACCTGGGCCAATGTTTTCCATGGTATTTTCCAGTACACATTGTGTTGGGTACTGAACTACCTGGGCCAATGTTTTCCATGGTATTTTTTAGTACACATTATGTTGGGCACTGAACTACCTGGGCCAATGTTTTCCATGGTATTTTTCAGTACACATTGTGTTGGGCACTGAACTACCTGGGCCAATGTTTTCCATGGTATTTTTCAGTACACATTGTGGTGGGTGCTGAACTATCTGGGCTAATGTTTTCCATGGTATTTTTCAGTACACATTGTGTTGGGCACTGAACTACCTGGGCCAATGTTTTCCATGGTATTTTTCAGTACACATTGTGGTGGGTGCTGAACTATCTGGGCTAATGTTTTCCATGGTATTTTTCAGTACACATTGTGGTGGGTTCTGAACTACCTGGGCTAATGTTTTCCATGGTATTTTTCAGTACACATTGTGGTGGGTTCTGAACTACCTGGGCTAATGTTTTCCATGGTATTTTTCAGTACACATTGTGTTGGGTTCTGAACTACCTGGGCTAATGTTTTCCATGGTATTTTTCAGTACACATTGTGTTGGGCACTGAACTACCTGGACCAATGTTTTCCATGGTATTTTTCAGTACACATTGTGTTGGGTACTGAACTACCTGGGCTAATGTTTTCCATGGTATTTTTCAGTACACATTGTGGTGGGTTCTGAACTACCTGGGCTAATGTTTTCCATGGTATTTTTCAGTACACATTGTGTTGGGTTCTGAACTACCTGGACCAATGTTTTCCATGGTAGTTTTCAGTACACATTGTGTCGAGTACTGAACAACCTGGGGTAATGTTTTCAATGGTATTTTTCAGTACACATTGTGTTGGGTTCTGAACAATCTGTGCCAATATTTTCCATGGCATTTTTAGTACACATTGTGTTGGATACTGAACTACCTGGGCCAATGTTTTCCATGGTATTTTCCAGTACACATTGTGTTGGGTACTGAACTACCTGGGCCAATGTTTTCCATGGTATTTTTCAGTACACATTGTGTTGGGTACTAAACAACCTGGGCCAATGTTTTTCATGGTATTTTTTAGTACACATTGTGTTGGGTACCGAACAACCTGCGCCAATATTTTCCATGGCATTTTTAGTACACATTGTGTTGGATACTGAACTACCTGGGCCAATGTTTTCCATGGCATTTTTACTACACATTATTTTTGGGTACTGAACTACCTGGGCCAATGTTTTCCATTGTATTTTTCAGTAAACTTTGTGTTGAGTACTGAACTACCTGGGCCAATGTTTTCCATGGTATTTTTCAGTACACATTGTGTTGGGTACCGAACAACCTGCGCCAATATTTTCCATGGCATTTTTAGTACACATTGTGTTGGATACTGAACTACCTGGGCCAATGTTTTCCATGGTATTTTCCAGTACACATTGTGTTGGGTACTGAACTACCTGGGCCAATGTTTTCCATGGTATTTTTCAGTACACATTGTGTTGGGTACTAAACAACCTGGGCCAATGTTTTTCATGGTATTTTTTAGTACACATTGTGTTGGGTACTGAACTACGTGGGCTAATGTTTTCCATGGTATTTTTCAGTACACACTGTGTTGGGTACTGAACAATCTGTGCCAATATTTTCCATGGCATTTTTAGTACACATTGTGTTGGGTACTGAACAACTTGGACCAATGTTTTCCATGGTAGTTTTCAGTACACATTGTGTTGAGTACTGAACAACTTGGACCAATGTTTTCCATGGTATTTTCAGTACACATTGTGTTGCGTACTGAACTACCTGGACCAATGTTTTCCATGGTAGTTTTTAGTACACTTTGTGCTGGGTTCTGAACTACCTGGGCTAATGTTTTCAATGGTATTTGTCAGTACACATTGTGAAGGGTACTGCGCTACCTGGGCCAATGTTTTCCATGGTATTTTCAGTACACATTGTGTTGGGTACTGAACTACCTGGGCCAATGTTTTCCATTGTATTTTTCAGTACGCATTGTATTGGGTACTGAACAACTTGGACCAATGTTTTCCATGGTAGTTTTTAGTACACATTGTGTTGAGTACTGAACAACCTGGGGTAATGTTTTCAATGGTATTTTTCAGTACACATTCTGAAGGGTACTGAGCTACTGAGCCAATGCTGTTCATCGTATTTTTCAGTACACATTGTGCTGGGTTCTTAACTACCTGGGTCAATGTTTTCCATGGTATTTTCAGTACACATTGTGTTGCGTACTGAACTACCTGGGCCAATGTTTTCCATTGTATTTTTCAGTACACATTGTATTGGGTACTGAACAACCTGGACCAATGTTTTCCATGGTATTTTTCAGTACACATTGTGGTGGGTTCTGAACTACCTTGGCCAATGTTTTCCATGGTAGTTTTTTGTACACAATGTGTTGGGTACTGAACTATCTGGGCCAATATTTTCCAAGTTAGTTTTCAGTACACATTGTGTTGGGCACTGAACTACCTTGGCCAATGTTTTCCATAATATTTTTCCATGGTTTTTTTCAGTACACATTGTCTTGTGTGCTGAACTATCTGGGCCAATGCTTTCCATGGTATTTTCAGTACACATTGTGTTGGGTTCTGAATTACTTGGACCAATGTTTTCCATGGTAGTTTTCAGTACACATTGTGTTGAGTACTGAACAACCTGGGGTAATGTTTTCAATGGTATTTGTCAGTACACATTGTGAAGGGTACTGCGCTACCTGGGTCAATGCTGTTCATGGTATTTTTCAGTACACATTGTGCTGGGTTCTTAACTACCTGGGTCAATGTTTTCCATGGTATTTTTCAGTACACATTGTGTTGAGCACCGAACAACCGGGGACAATATTTTCCATGGCATTTTTACTACACATTATTTTTGGGTACTGAACTACCTGGGCCAATGTTTTCCATTGTATTTTTCAGTAAACTTTGTGTTGAGTACTGAACAACCTGGGCCAATGCTTTCCATGGTATTTTTCAGTACACATTGTGCTGGGTTCTGAACTACCTGGGCCAATGTTTTCCATGGTATTTTTCAGTACACATTGTGTTGGGTACCGAACAACCTGTGCCAATATTTTCCATGGCATTTTTAGTACACATTGTGTTGGATACTGAACTACCTGGGCCAATGTTTTCCATGGTATTTTCCAGTACACATTGTGTTGGGTACTGAACTACCTGGGCCAATGTTTTCCATGGTATTTTTCAGTACACATTGTGTTGGGTACTAAACAACCTGGGCCAATATTTTTCATGGTATTTTTTAGTACACATTGTGTTGGGTACTGAACTACCTGGGCTAATGTTTTCCATGGTATTTTTCAGTACACATTGTGTTGGGTACTGAACTACCTGGGCTAATGTTTTCCATGGTATTTTTCAGTACACATTGTGTTGGGTACTGAACTACCTGGGCTAATGTTTTCCATGGTATTTTTCAGTACACATTGTGTTGGGTACTGAACTACCTGGGCCAATGTTTTCCATGGTAGTCTTCAGTACACATTGTGTTGAGTACTGAACAACCTGGGGTAATGTTTTCAATGGTATATTTCAGTACACATTGTGTTGGGTACTGAACAACCTGGGCCAATGTTTTCCATGGTATTTTTCAGTACACATTGTATTGGGTTCTGAACTACCTGGGCTAATGTTTTCCATGGTATTTTCAATACACATTGTGTTGGGTACTGAACAACCTGGGCCAATATTTTCCAGGGCATTTTTACTACACATTATTTTTGGGTACTGAACTACATGGGCCAATGTTTTCCATTGTATTTTTCAGTGAACATTGTGTTGAATACTGAACAACCTGGACCAATGCTTTCCATGGTACTTTTCAGTACACATAGAGCTGGGTTCTGAACTACCTGGGCTAATGTTTTCCATGGTAGTTTTCAGTACACATTGTGTTTGGTACTAAAATACCTGGGCTAATGTTTTCCATGGTAGTTTTCAGTACACATTGTGTTGGGTACTGAACTACCTGGGCTAATGTTTTCCATGGTAGTTTTCAGTACACATTGTGTTGGATACTGAACTACCTGGGCCAATGTTTTCCATGGTATTTTTCAGTACACATTGTGTTGGGTTTTGAACAACCTGGGTCAATGTTTTCCATGGTATATTTCAGTACACATTGTGTTGGGTACTAAACAACCTGGGCCAATGTTTTTCATGGTATTTTTTAGTACACATTGTGTTGGGTACTGAACTACCTGGGCTAATGTTTTCCATGGTATTTTTAAGTACACATTGTATTGGGTACTGAACTACCTGGGCTAATGTTTTCCATGGTATTTTTCAGTACACATTGTGTTGGATACTGAACTACCTGGGCGAATGTTTTCCATGGTAGTTTTCAGTACATATTGTGTTTGGTACTAAACTACCTGGGCTAATGTTTTCCATGGTATTTTTCAGTACACATTGTAATGGGTACTGAACAACTTGGACCAATGTTTTCCATGGTATTTTTCAGTACACATTGTAATGGGTACTGAACAACTTGGACCAATATTTTCCATGGTAGTTTTCAGTACACATTGTGTTGAGTACTGAACATCCTGGGGTAATGTTTTCAATGGTATTTGTCAGTACACATTGTGAAGGGTACTGCGCTACCTGGGCCAATGCTGTTCATGGTATTTTTCAGTACACATTGTGCTGGGTTCTGAACTACCTGGGTCAATGTTTTTCATGGTATTTTTCAGTACACATTGTGTTGAGCACCGAACAACCTGGGCCAATATTTTCCAGGGCATTTTTACTACAAATTATTTTTGGGTACTGAACTACATGGGCCAATGTTTTCCATTGTATTTTTCAGTAAACATTGTGTTGAATACTGAACAACCTGGGCCAATGCTTTCCATGGTACTTTTCAGTACACATAGAGCTGGGTTCTGAACTACCTGGGCCAATGTTTTCCATGGTATTTTTCAGTACACATTGTGTTGGGTACTGAACAATCTGTGCCAATATTTTCCATGGCATTTTTAGTACACATTGTGTTGGGTACTGAACTACATGGGCCAATGTTTTCCATGGTAATTTACAGTACACATTGTGTTGGGTACTGAACTACCTGGGCCAATGTTTTCCATGGTATATTTCAGTACACATTGTGTTGGGTTCTGAACTACCTGGGCTAATGTTTTCCATGGTATTTTTCAGTACACATTGTGTTGGGTTCTGAACTACCTGACCTGGGCCAATGTTTTTCATAGAATTTTTCAGTACACATTGTGTTGGATACTGAACTACCTGGGCCAATGCTTTTCATGGTATTTTTCAGTACACATTGTGTTGGATACTGAAATACCTGGGCGAATGTTTTCCATGGTAGTTTTCAGTACACATTGTGTTGGGTACTGAACTACCTGGGCTAATGTTTTCCGTGGTATTTTTCAGTACACATTGTGTTGGATACTGAACTACCTGGGCCAATGTTTTCCATGGTATTTTTCAGTACACATTGTGTTGGGTTCTGAACTACATCGGTTAATGTTTTCCATGGTATTTTTCAGTACACATTGTGTTGGGTTTTGAACAACCTGGGCCAATGTTTTCCATGGTATATTTCAGTACACAATGTGTTGGGTACTGAACAACCTGGGCCAATATTTTCCATGGTATTTTTCAGTACACATTGTGTTGGGTGATGAACTACCTGGGCCAATGTTTTCCATTGTATTTTTTAGTACACATTGTGTTGGGTTCTGAACTACATGTACCTCGGCTAATGTTTTCCATGGTATTTTTCAGTACACATTGTGTTGGGTGCTGAATTACCTGGGCTAATATTTTCCATGGTATATTTCAGTACACATTGTAATGGGTACTGAACAACCTGGGCTAATGTTTTCCGTGGTATATTTCAGTACACATTGTGTTGGGTACTGAACAACCTGGGCCAATGTTTTCCACGCTATTTTTTGTACACATTGTGTTTGGTACTGAACTACCTGGGCTAATGTTTTCCATGGTAGTTTTCAGTACACATTGTGTTGGTTACTTAACAACCTGGGCTAATATTTTCCATGGTATATTTCAGTACACATTGTGTTGGGTACTGAACAACCTGGGCCAATGTTTTCCATGGTATTTTTCAGTACACATTGTTATGGATACTGAAGTAACTGGGCCAATGTTTTCCATGGTATTTTGCAGTACACATTGTGTTGGGTGCTGAACTACCTGGGCTAATATTTTCCATGGTATATTTCAGTACACATTGTAATGGGTACTGAACAACCTGGGCTAATGTTTTCCATGGTATATTTCAGTACACATTGTGTTGAGTACTGAACAACCTGGGCCAATGTTTTCCATGGTATTTTTTAGTACACATTGTGTTGGGTACTGAACAACCTGGGCCAATGTTTTCCATGGTATTTTTCAGTACACATTGTATTGGGTTCTGAACTACCTGGGCTAATGTTTTCCATGGTATTTTCAATACACATAGTGTTGGGTACTGAACAACCTGGGCCAATATTTTCCAGGGCATTTTTACTACACATTATTTTTGGGTACTGAACTACATGGGCCAATGTTTTCCATTGTATTTTTCAGTAAACATTGTGTTGAATACTGAACAACCTGTGGCCAATGATTTCCATGGTAGTTTTCAGTACACATTGTGTTGGGTACTGAACTACCTGGGCTAATGTTTTCCGTGGTAGTTTTCAGAACACATTGTGTTGGATACTGAACTACCTGGGCTAATGTTTTCCGTGGTAGTTTTCAGAACACATTGTGTTGGATACTGAACTACCTGGACCAATGTTTTACATGGTATTTTTCAGTACACATTGTGTTGGGTTTTCAACAACCTGGGCCAATGTTTTCCATGGTATATTTCAGTACACATTGTGTTGGGTACTAAACAACCTGGGCCAATGTTTTTCATGGTATTTTTTAGTACACATTGTGTTGGGTACTGAACTACCTGGGCTAATGTTTTCCATGGTATTTTTCAGTACACATTGTGTTGGGTACTGAACTACCTGGGCTAATGTTTTCCATGGTATTTTTCAGTACACATTGTGTTGGGTACTGAACTACCTGGGCTAATGTTTTCCATGGTATTTTTCAGTACACATTGTGTTGGGTACTGAACTACCTGGGCTAATGTTTTCCATGGTATTTTTCAGTACACATTGTGTTGGGTACTGAACTACCTGGGCTAATGTTTTCCATGGTATTTTTCAGTACACATTGTGTTGGGTACTGAACTACCTGGGCCAATGTTTTCCATGGTATTTTTCAGTACACATTGTATTGGGTACTGAACTACCTGGGCTAATGTTTTCCATGGTATTTTCAGTACATATTGTGTTGGGTACTGAACAACCTGGGCCAATGTTTTGCATGGTATTTTTCAGTACACATTGTGTTGGGTACTGAACTACCTGGGTTAATGTTTTCCATGGTATTTTTCAGTACACATTGTGTTGGGTACTGAACTGCCTGGGCCAATGTTTTGCATGGTATTTTTCAGTACACATTGTATTGGGTACTGAACTACCTGGGCTAATGTTTTCCATGGTAATTTTCAGTACACATTGTGTTGGGTACTGAACAACCTGGGCCAATGCTTTCCATGGTATTTTTCAGTACACATTGTGTTGATACTGAACTACCTGGGCGAATGTTTTCCATGGTATTTTTCAGTACACATTGTGTTGGGTACTGAACAACCTGGGCCAATGCCTTCCATGGTATTTTTCAGTACACATTGTGTTGGGTACTGAACTACCTGGGCTAATGTTTTCCATGGTATTTTTCAGTACACATTGTGTTGGGTACTGAACTACCTGGGCTAATGTTTTCCATGGTATTTTTCAGTACACATTGTGTTGGGTACTGAACTACCTGGGCTAATGTTTTCCATGGTATTTTTCAGTACACATTGTGTTGGTAACTGAACTACCTGGGCTAATGTTTTCCATGGTAGTGTTCAGTACACATTGTGTTGAGTACTGAACAACCTGGGCCAATGTTTTGCATAGTATTTTTCAGTACACATTGTGTTGGGTACTGAACTACCTGGGTTAATGTTTTGCATAGTATTTTTCAGTACACATTGTGTTGGGTACTGAACTACCTGGGTTAATGTTTTCCATGGTATTTTTCAGTACACATTGTGTTGGGTACTGAACTACCTGGGCCAATGTTTTGCATGGTATTTTTCAGTACACATTGTATTGGGTACTGAACTACCTGGGCTAATGTTTTCCATGGTATTTTTCAGTACACATTGTGTTGGGTACTGAACTACCTGGGCGAATGTTTTCCATGGTATTTTTCAGTACACATTGTGTTGGGTACTGAACAACCTGGGCCAATGCCTTCCATGGTATTTTTCAGTACACATTGTGTTGGGTACTGAACTACCTGGGCTAATGTTTTCCATGGTATTTTTCAGTACACATTGTGTTGGGTACTGAACTACCTGGGCTAATGTTTTCCATGGTATTTTTCAGTACACATTGTGTTGGGTACTGAACTACCTGGGCGAATGTTTTCCATGGTATTTTTCAGTACACATTGTGTTGGGTACTGAACAACCTGGGCCAATGCCTTCCATGGTATTTTTCAGTACACATTGTGTTGGGTACTGAACTACCTGGGCTAATGTTTTCCATGGTATTTTTCAGTACACATTGTGTTGGGTACTGAACTACCTGGGCTAATGTTTTCCATGGTATTTTTCAGTACACATTGTGTTGGGTACTGAACTACCTGGGCTAATGTTTTCCATGGTATTTTTCAGTACACATTGTGTTGGGTACTGAACTACCTGGGCCAATGTTTTCCATGGTAGTCTTCAGTACACATTGTGTTGAGTACTGAACAACCTGGGGTAATGTTTTCAATGGTATATTTCAGTACACATTGTGTTGGGTACTGAACAACCTGGGCCAATGTTTTCCATGGTATTTTTCAGTACACATTGTATTGGGTTCTGAACTACCTGGGCTAATGTTTTCCATGGTAGTTTTTTGTACACATTGTGTTGGGTTCTGAACTACCTGGGCCACTGCAGTCTATGGTATTTTTCAGTACACATTGTGTTGGATACTGAACTACATGGGCCAATGTTTTCCACGGTAGTTTTCAGTACACATTGTGTTGGGTTCTGAACAACCTGGGCCAATGTTTTCCACGGTAGTTTTCAGTACACATTGTGGTGGGTTCTGAACTACCTGGACCAATGTTTTCCACGGTAGTTTTCAGTACACATTGTGTTGGGTTCTGAACAACCTGGGCCAATGTTTTCCACGGTAGTTTTCAGTACACATTGTGTTGGGTTCTGAACAACCTGGGCCAATGTTTTCCACGGTAGTTTTCAGTACACATTGTGGTGGGTTCTGAACTACCTGGACCAATGTTTTCCATGGTAGTTTTTTGTACACAATGTGTTGGGTACTGAACTACCTGGGCCAATGTTTTCCATGGTAGTTTTTTGTACACAATGTGTTGGGTACTGAACTATCTGGGCCAATATTTTCCATGGTAGTTTTCAGTACACATTGTGGTGGGTTCTGAACTACCTGGACCAATGTTTTCCATGGTAGTTTTCAGTACACATTGTGTTGGGTTCTGAACAACCTGGGCCAATGTTTTCCACGGTAGTTTTCAGTACACATTGTGGTGGGTTCTGAACTACCTGGACCAATGTTTTCCATGGTATTTTTCAGTACACATTGTGTTGGGTTCTGAACTACCTGGGCTAATGTTTACCATGGTATTTTTCAGTACACATTGTGGTGGGTTCTGAACTACCTGGGCCAATGTTTTCCATGGTAGTTTTCAGTACACATTGTGGTGGGTTCTGAACTACCTGGGCTAATGTTTTCCATGGTAGTTTTCAGTACACATTGTGCTGGGTTCTGAACTATCTGGGCCAATGTTTTCCATGGTAGTTTTTTGTACACAATGTGTTGGGTACTGAACTATCTGGGCCAATATTTTCCATGGTAGTTTTTTGTACACAATGTGTTGGGTACTGAACTATCTGGGCCAATATTTTCCATGGTAGTTTTCAGTACACATTGTGGTGGGTTCTGAACTACCTGGACCAATGTTTTCCATGGTAGTTTTCAGTACACATTGTGTTGGGTTCTGAACAACCTGGGCCAATGTTTTCCACGGTAGTTTTCAGTACACATTGTGTTGGGTTCTGAACAACCTGGGCCAATGTTTTCCACGGTAGTTTTCAGTACACATTGTGTTGGGTTCTGAACAACCTGGGCCAATGTTTTCCACGGTAGTTTTCAGTACACATTGTGTTGGGTTCTGAACAACCTGGGCCAATGTTTTCCACGGTAGTTTTCAGTACACATTGTGGTGGGTTCTGAACTACCTGGACCAATGTTTTCCATGGTAGTTTTTTGTACACAATGTGTTGGGTACTGAACTACCTGGGCCAATGTTTTCCATGGTAGTTTTTTGTACACAATGTGTTGGGTACTGAACTATCTGGGCCAATATTTTCCATGGTAGTTTTCAGTACACATTGTGGTGGGTTCTGAACTACCTGGACCAATGTTTTCCATGGTAGTTTTTTGTACACAATGTGTTGGGTACTGAACTACCTGGGCCAATGTTTTCCATGGTAGTTTTTTGTACACAATGTGTTGGGTACTGAACTATCTGGGCCAATATTTTCCATGGTAGTTTTCAGTACACATTGTGGTGGGTTCTGAACTACCTGGACCAATGTTTTCCATGGTAGTTTTCAGTACACATTGTGTTGGGTTCTGAACAACCTGGGCCAATGTTTTCCACGGTAGTTTTCAGTACACATTGTGGTGGGTTCTGAACTACCTGGACCAATGTTTTCCATGGTATTTTTCAGTACACATTGTGTTGGGTTCTGAACTACCTGGGCTAATGTTTACCATGGTATTTTTCAGTACACATTGTGGTGGGTTCTGAACTACCTGGGCCAATGTTTTCCATGGTAGTTTTCAGTACACATTGTGGTGGGTTCTGAACTACCTGGGCTAATGTTTTCCATGGTAGTTTTCAGTACACATTGTGCTGGGTTCTGAACTATCTGGGCCAATGTTTTCCATGGTAGTTTTTTGTACACAATGTGTTGGGTACTGAACTATCTGGGCCAATATTTTCCATGGTAGTTTTTTGTACACAATGTGTTGGGTACTGAACTATCTGGGCCAATATTTTCCATGGTAGTTTTCAGTACACATTGTGGTGGGTTCTGAACTACCTGGACCAATGTTTTCCATGGTAGTTTTCAGTACACATTGTGTTGGGTTCTGAACAACCTGGGCCAATGTTTTCCACGGTAGTTTTCAGTACACATTGTGTTGGGTTCTGAACTACCTGGGCCACTGCTGTCCATGGTATTTTTCAGTACACATTGTGTTGGGTTCTGAACTACCTGGGCTAATGTTTACCATGGTATTTTTCAGTACACATTGTGTTGGGTTCTGAACTACCTGGGCTAATGTTTACCATGGTATTTTTCAGTACACATTGTGGTGGGTTCTGAACTACCTGGGCTAATGTTTTCCATGGTAGTTTTCAGTACACATTGTGCTGGGTTCTGAACTATCTGGGCCAATGTTTTCCATGGTAGTTTTTTGTACACAATGTGTTGGGTACTGAACTATCTGGGCCAATATTTTCCATGGTAGTTTTTTGTACACAATGTGTTGGGTACTGAACTATCTGGGCCAATATTTTCCATGGTAGTTTTCAGTACACATTGTGGTGGGTTCTGAACTACCTGGACCAATGTTTTCCATGGTAGTTTTCAGTACACATTGTGTTGGGTTCTGAACAACCTGGGCCAATGTTTTCCACGGTAGTTTTCAGTACACATTGTGTTGGGTTCTGAACAACCTGGGCCAATGTTTTCCACGGTAGTTTTCAGTACACATTGTGGTGGGTTCTGAACTACCTGGACCAATGTTTTCCACGGTAGTTTTCAGTACACATTGTGTTGGGTTCTGAACAACCTGGGCCAATGTTTTCCACGGTAGTTTTCAGTACACATTGTGTTGGGTTCTGAACAACCTGGGCCAATGTTTTCCACGGTAGTTTTCAGTACACATTGTGGTGGGTTCTGAACTACCTGGACCAATGTTTTCCATGGTAGTTTTTTGTACACAATGTGTTGGGTACTGAACTACCTGGGCCAATGTTTTCCATGGTAGTTTTTTGTACACAATGTGTTGGGTACTGAACTATCTGGGCCAATATTTTCCATGGTAGTTTTCAGTACACATTGTGGTGGGTTCTGAACAACCTGGGCCAATGTTTTCCACGGTAGTTTTCAGTACACATTGTGGTGGGTTCTGAACTACCTGGACCAATGTTTTCCATGGTATTTTTCAGTACACATTGTGTTGGGTTCTGAACTACCTGGGCTAATGTTTACCATGGTATTTTTCAGTACACATTGTGGTGGGTTCTGAACTACCTGGGCCAATGTTTTCCATGATAGTTTTCAGTACACATTGTGGTGGGTTCTGAACTACCTGGGCTAATGTTTTCCATGGTAGTTTTCAGTACACATTGTGCTGGGTTCTGAACTATCTGGGCCAATGTTTTCCATGGTAGTTTTTTGTACACAATGTGTTGGGTACTGAACTATCTGGGCCAATATTTTCCATGGTAGTTTTTTGTACACAATGTGTTGGGTACTGAACTATCTGGGCCAATGTTTTCCATGGTAGTTTTTTGTACACATTGTGCTGGGTTCTGAACAACCTGGGCCAATGTTTTCCATGGTAGTTTTCAGTACACATTGTGCTGGGTTCTGAACTATCTGGGCCAATATTTTCCATGGTAGTTTTCAGTACACATTGTGTTGGGTTCTGAACTACCTGGGCCACTGCTGTCCATGGTATTTTTCAGTACACATTGTGTTGGGTTCTGAACTACCTGGGCTAATGTTTACCATGGTATTTTTCAGTACACATTGTGTTGGGTTCTGAACTACCTGGGCTAATGTTTACCATGGTATTTTTCAGTACACATTGTGGTGGGTTCTGAACTACCTGGGCCAATGTTTTCCATGATAGTTTTCAGTACACATTGTGGTGGGTTCTGAACTACCTGGCTAATGTTTTCCATGGTAGTTTTCAGTACACATTGTGCTGGTTCTGAACTACCTGGACCAATGTTTTCCATGGTAGTTTTTTGTACACAATGTGTTGGGTACTGAACTACCTGGGCCAATGTTTTCCATGGTAGTTTTTTGTACACAATGTGTTGGGTACTGAACTATCTGGGCCAATATTTTCCATGGTAGTTTTCAGTACACATTGTGGTAGGTTCTGAACTACCTGGACCAATGTTTTCCATGGTAGTTTTCAGTACACATTGTGTTGGGTTCTGAACAACCTGGGCCAATGTTTTCCACGGTAGTTTTCAGTACACATTGTGGTGGGTTCTGAACTACCTGGACCAATGTTTTCCATGGTAGTTTTTTGTACACAATGTGTTGGGTACTGAACAACCTGGGCCAATGTTTTCCATGGTAGTTTTCAGTACACATTGTGGTGGGTTCTGAACTACCTGGACCAATGTTTTCCATGGTAGTTTTTTGTACACAATGTGTTGGGTACTGAACTACCTGGGCCAATGTTTTCCATGGTAGTTTTTTGTACACAATGTGTTGGGTACTGAACTATCTGGGCCAATATTTTCCATGGTAGTTTTCAGTACACATTGTGGTGGGTTCTGAACTACCTGGACCAATGTTTTCCATGGTAGTTTTCAGTACACATTGTGTTGGGTTCTGAACAACCTGGGCCAATGTTTTCCACGGTAGTTTTCAGTACACATTGTGGTGGGTTCTGAACTACCTGGACCAATGTTTTCCATGGTAGTTTTTTGTACACAATGTGTTGGGTACTGAACAACCTGGGCCAATGTTTTCCATGGTAGTTTTCAGTACACATTGTGTTGGGTTCTGAACTACCTGGGCCAATGTTTTCCATGGTAGTTTTTTGTACACAATGTGTTGGATACTGAACAACCTGGGCCAATGTTTTCCATGGTAGTTTTCAGTACACATTGTGTTGGGTTCTGAACTACCTGGGCCAATGTTTTCCATGGTAGTTTTCAGTACACATTGTGTTGGGTTCTGAACTACCTGGGCCAATGTTTTCCATGGTAGTTTTCAGTACACATTGTGTTGGGTTCTGAACTACCTGGGCCAATGTTTTCCATGGTATTTTTCAGTACACATTGTGGTGGGTTCTGAACTACCTGGACCAATGTTTTCCATGGTAGTTTTCAGTACACATTGTGTTGGATACTGAAATACCTGGGCCAATGTTTTCCATGGTAGTTTTCAGTACACATTGTGTTGGGTTCTGAACTACCTGGGCCAATGTTTTCCATGGTAGTTTTCAGTACACATTGTGTTGGGTTCTGAACTACCTGGGCCAATGTTTTCCATGGTAGTTTTCAGTACACATTGTGTTGGGTTCTGAACTACCTGGGCCAATGTTTTCCATGGTATTTTTCAGTACACATTGTGGTGGGTTCTGAACTACCTGGACCAATGTTTTCCATGGTAGTTTTCAGTACACATTGTGTTGGATACTGAAATACCTGGGCCAATGTTTTCCATGGTAGTTTTCAGTACACATTGTGTTGGGTTCTGAACTACCTGGGCCAATGTTTTCCATGGTAGTTTTCAGTACACATTGTGTTGGGTACTGAACTACCTGGGTCAATGTTTTCCATGGTATTTTCAGTACACATTGTGTTGCGTACTGAACTACCTGGGCCAATGTTTTCCATTGTATTTTTCAGTACACATTGTATTGGGTACTGAACAACCTGGACCAATGTTTTCCATGGTATTTTTCAGTACACATTGTGGTGGGTTCTGAACTACCTTGGCCAATGTTTTCCATGGTAGTTTTTTGTACACAATGTGTTGGGTACTGAACTATCTGGGCCAATATTTTCCAAGTTAGTTTTCAGTACACATTGTGTTGGGCACTGAACTACCTTGGCCAATGTTTTCCATAATATTTTTCCATGGTTTTTTTCAGTACACATTGTCTTGTGTGCTGAACTATCTGGGCCAATGCTTTCCATGGTATTTTCAGTACACATTGTGTTGGGTTCTGAATTACTTGGACCAATGTTTTCCATGGTAGTTTTCAGTACACATTGTGTTGAGTACTGAACAACCTGGGGTAATGTTTTCAATGGTATTTGTCAGTACACATTGTGAAGGGTACTGCGCTACCTGGGCGAATGTTTTCCATGGTAGTTTTCAGTACACATTGTGTTGGGTTCTGAATTACTTGGACCAATGTTTTCCATGGTAGTTTTCAGTACACATTGTGTTGAGTACTGAACAACCTGGGGTAATGTTTTCAATGGTATTTGTCAGTACACATTGTGAAGGGTACTGCGCTACCTGGGTCAATGCTGTTCATGGTATTTTTCAGTACACATTGTGCTGGGTTCTTAACTACCTGGGTCAATGTTTTCCATGGTATTTTTCAGTACACATTGTGTTGAGCACCGAACAACCGGGGACAATATTTTCAATGGCATTTTTACTACACATTATTTTTGGGTACTGAACTACCTGGGCCAATGTTTTCCATTGTATTTTTCAGTAAACTTTGTGTTGAGTACTGAACAACCTGGGCCAATGCTTTCCATGGTATTTTTCAGTACACATTGTGCTGGGTTCTGAACTACCTGGGCCAATGTTTTCCATGGTATTTTTCAGTACACATTGTGTTGGGTACCGAACAACCTGTGCCAATATTTTCCATGGCATTTTTAGTACACATTGTGTTGGATACTGAACTACCTGGGCCAATGTTTTCCATGGTATTTTCAAGTACACATTGTGTTGGGTACTGAACTACCTGGGCCAATGTTTTCCATGGTATTTTTCAGTACACATTGTGTTGGGTACTAAACAACCTGGGCCAATGTTTTTCATGGTATTTTTTAGTACACATTGTGTTGGGTACTGAACTACCTGGGCTAATGTTTTCCATGGTATTTTTCAGTACACATTGTGTTGGGTACTGAACTACCTGGGCCAATGTTTTCCATGGTATTTTTCAGTACACATTGTGTTGGGTACTGAACTACCTGGGCTAATGTTTTCCATGGTATTTTTCAGTACACATTGTGTTGGGTACTGAACTACCTGGGCTAATGTTTTCCATGGTATTTTTCAGTACACATTGTGGTGGGTTCTGAACTACCTGGGCCAATGTTTTCCATGGTAGGTTTTTGTACACAATGTGTTGGGTACTGAACTATCTGGGCTAATGTTTTCCATGGTAGTTTTCAGTACACATTGTGTTGAGTACTGAACAACCTGGGGTAATGTTTTCAATGGTATTTGTCAGTACACATTGTGAAGGGTACTGCGCTACCTGGGTCAATGCTGTTCATGGTATTTTTCAGTACACATTGTGCTGGGTTCTTAACTACCTGGGTCAATGTTTTCCATGGTATTTTTCAGTACACATTGTGTTGAGCACCGAACAACCTGGGACAATATTTTCCATGGCATTTTTACTAAACATTATTTTTGGGTACTGAACTACCTGGGCCAATCTTTTCCATTGTATTTTTCAGTAAACTTTGTGTTGAGTACTGAACAACCTGGGCCAATGCTTTCCATGGTATTTTTCAGTACACATTGTGCTGGGTTCTGAACTACCTGGGCCAATGTTTTCCATGGTATTTTTCAGTACACATTGTGTTGGGTACCGAACAACCTGTGCCAATATTTTCCATGGCATTTTTAGTACACATTGTGTTGGATACTGAACTACCTGGGCCAATGTTTTCCATGGTATTTTCCAGTACACATTGTGTTGGGTACTGAACTACCTGGGCCAATGTTTTCCATGGTATTTTTCAGTACACATTGTGTTGGGTACTAAACAACCTGGGCCAATATTTTTCATGGTATTTTTTAGTACACATTGTGTTGGGTACTGAACTACCTGGGCTAATGTTTTCCATGGTATTTTTCAGTACACATTGTGTTGGGTACTGAACTACCTGGGCTAATGTTTTCCATGGTATTTTTCAGTACACATTGTGTTGGGTACTGAACTACCTGGGCTAATGTTTTCCATGGTATTTTTCAGTACACATTGTGTTGGGTACTGAACTACCTGGGCTAATGTTTTCCATGGTATTTTTCAGTACACATTGTGTTGGGTACTGAACTACCTGAGCTAATGTTTTCCATGGTATTTTTCAGTACACATTGTGTTGGATACTGAACTACCTGGGCTAATGTTTTCCATGGTATTTTTTAGTACACATTGTGTTGGGTACTGAACTACCTGGGCTAATGTTTTCCATGGTATTTTTCAGTACACATTGTGTTGGATACTGAACTACCTGGGCGAATGTTTTCCATGGTAGTTTTCAGTACATATTGTGTTTGGTACTAAACTACCTGGGCTAATGTTTTCCATGGTATTTTTCAGTACTCATTGTAATGGGTACTGAACAACTTGGACCAATGTTTTCCATGGTATTTTTTAGTACACATTGTGTTGAGTACTGAACAACCTGGGGTAATGTTTTCAATGGTATTTGTCAGTACACATTGTGAAGGGTACTGCGCTACCTGGGCCAATGCTGTTCATGGTATTTTTCAGTACACATTGTGCTGGGTTCTGAACTACCTGGGTCAATGTTTTTCATGGTATTTTTCAGTACACATTGTGTTGAGCACCGAACAACCTGGGCCAATATTTTCCAGGGCATTTTTACTACAAATTATTTTTGGGTACTGAACTACATGGGCCAATGTTTTCCATTGTATTTTTCAGTAAACATTGTGTTGAATACTGAACAACCTGGGCCAATGCTTTCCATGGTACTTTTCAGTACACATAGAGCTGGGTTCTGAACTACCTGGGCCAATGTTTTCCATGGTATTTTTCAGTACACATTGTGTTGGGCACTGAACTACCTGGGCCAATGTTTTCCATGGTATTTTTCAGTACACATTGTGGTGGGTGCTGAACTATCTGGGCTAATGTTTTCCATGGTATTTTTCAGTACACATTGTGTTGGGCACTGAACTACCTGGGCCAATGTTTTCCATGGTATTTTTCAGTACACATTGTGGTGGGTGCTGAACTATCTGGGCTAATGTTTTCCATGGTATTTTTCAGTACACATTGTGGTGGGTGCTGAACTATCTGGGCTAATGTTTTCCATGGTATTTTTCAGTACACATTGTGTTGGGCACTGAACTACCTGGGCCAATGTTTTCCATGGTATTTTTCAGTACACATTGTGGTGGGTGCTGAACTATCTGGGCTAATGTTTTCCATGGTATTTTTCAGTACACATTGTGTTGGGCACTGAACTACCTGGGCCAATGTTTTCCATGGTATTTTTCAGTACACATTGTGGTGGGTGCTGAACTATCTGGGCTAATGTTTTCCATGGTATTTTTCAGTACACATTGTGTTGGGCACTGAACTACCTGGGCCAATGTTTTCCATGGTATTTTTCAGTACACATTGTGGTGGGTGCTGAACTATCTGGGCTAATGTTTTCCATGGTATTTTTCAGTACACATTGTGGTGGGTTCTGAACTACCTGGGCTAATGTTTTCCATGGTATTTTTCAGTACACATTGTGGTGGGTTCTGAACTACCTGGGCTAATGTTTTCCATGGTATTTTTCAGTACACATTGTTATGGATACTGAACTAACTGGGCCAATGTTTTCCATGGTATTTTGCAGTACACATTGTGTTGGGTGCTGAACTACCTGGGCTAATATTTTCCATGGTATATTTCAGTACACATTGTAATGGGTACTGAACAACCTGGGCTAATGTTTTCCATGGTATATTTCAGTACACATTGTGTTGAGTACTGAACAACCTGGGCCAATGTTTTCCATGGTATTTTTTAGTACACATTGTGTTGGGTACTGAACAACCTGGGCCAATGTTTTCCATGGTATTTTTCAGTACACATTGTATTGGGTTCTGAACTACCTGGGCTAATGTTTTCCATGGTATTTTCAATACACATTGTGTTGGGTACTGAACAACCTGGGCCAATATTTTCCAGGGCATTTTTACTACACATTATTTTTGGGTACTGAACTACATGGGCCAACGTTTTCCATTGTATTTTTCAGTAAACATTGTGTTGAATACTGAACAACCTGGGCCAATGCTTTCCATGGTAGTTTTCAGTACACATTGTGTTGGGTACTGAACTACCTGGGCTAATGTTTTCCGTGGTAGTTTTCAGAACACATTGTGTTGGATACTGAACTACCTGGACCAATGTTTTACATGGTATTTTTCAGTACACATTGTGTTGGGTTTTCAACAACCTGGGCCAATGTTTTCCATGGTATATTTCAGTACACATTGTGTTGGGTACTAAACAACCTGGGCCAATGTTTTTCATGGTATTTTTTAGTACACATTGTGTTGGGTACTGAACTACCTGGGCTAATGTTTTCCATGGTATTTTTCAGTACACATTGTGTTGGGTACTGAACAACCTGGGCCAATGTTTTCCATGGTATTTTTCAGTACACATTGTTATGGATACTGAACTAACTGGGCCAATGTTTTCCATGGTATTTTGCAGTACACATTGTGTTGGGTGCTGAACTACCTGGGCTAATATTTTCCATGGTATATTTCAGTACACATTGTAATGGGTACTGAACAACCTGGGCTAATGTTTTCCATGGTATATTTCAGTACACATTGTGTTGAGTACTGAACAACCTGGGCCAATGTTTTCCATGGTATTTTTTAGTACACATTGTGTTGGGTACTGAACAACCTGGGCCAATGTTTTCCATGGTATTTTTCAGTACACATTGTATTGGGTTCTGAACTACCTGGGCTAATGTTTTCCATGGTATTTTCAATACACATTGTGTTGGGTACTGAACAACCTGGGCCAATATTTTCCAGGGCATTTTTACTACACATTATTTTTGGGTACTGAACTACATGGGCCAACGTTTTCCATTGTATTTTTCAGTAAACATTGTGTTGAATACTGAACAACCTGGGCCAATGCTTTCCATGGTAGTTTTCAGTACACATTGTGTTGGGTACTGAACTACCTGGGCTAATGTTTTCCGTGGTAGTTTTCAGAACACATTGTGTTGGATACTGAACTACCTGGGCTAATGTTTTCCGTGGTAGTTTTCAGAACACATTGTGTTGGATACTGAACTACCTGGACCAATGTTTTACATGGTATTTTTCAGTACACATTGTGTTGGGTTTTCAACAACCTGGGCCAATGTTTTCCATGGTATATTTCAGTACACATTGTGTTGGGTACTAAACAACCTGGGCCAATGTTTTTCATGGTATTTTTTAGTACACATTGTGTTGGGTACTGAACTACCTGGGCTAATGTTTTCCATGGTATTTTTCAGTACACATTGTGTTGGGTACTGAACTACCTGGGCTAATGTTTTCCATGGTATTTTTCAGTACACATTGTGTTGGGTACTGAACTACCTGGGCTAATGTTTTCCATGGTATTTTTCAGTACACATTGTGTTGGGTACTGAACTACCTGGGCTAATGTTTTCCATGGTATTTTTCAGTACACATTGTGTTGGGTACTGAACTACCTGGGCCAATGTTTTCCATGGTATTTTTCAGTACACATTGTATTGGGTACTGAACTACCTGGGCTAATGTTTTCCATGGTATTTTCAGTACATATTGTGTTGGGTACTGAACAACCTGGGCCAATGTTTTGCATGGTATTTTTCAGTACACATTGTGTTGGGTACTGAACTACCTGGGTTAATGTTTTCCATGGTATTTTTCAGTACACATTGTGTTGGGTACTGAACTGCCTGGGCCAATGTTTTGCATGGTATTTTTCAGTACACATTGTATTGGGTACTGAACTACCTGGGCTAATGTTTTCCATGGTATTTTTCAGTACACATTGTGTTGGGTACTGAACAACCTGGGCCAATGCTTTCCATGGTATTTTTCAGTACACATTGTGTTGATACTGAACTACCTGGGCGAATGTTTTCCATGGTATTTTTCAGTACACATTGTGTTGGGTACTGAACAACCTGGGCCAATGCCTTCCATGGTATTTTTCAGTACACATTGTGTTGGGTACTGAACTACCTGGGCTAATGTTTTCCATGATATTTTTCAGTACACATTGTGTTGGGTACTGAACTACCTGGGCTAATGTTTTCCATGGTATTTTTCAGTACACATTGTGTTGGGTACTGAACTACCTGGGCTAATGTTTTCCATGGTATTTTTCAGTACACATTGTGTTGGGTACTGAACTACCTGGGCCAATGTTTTCCATGGTAGTCTTCAGTACACATTGTATTGGGTTCTGAACTACCTGGGCTAATGTTTTCCATGGTATTTTCAATACACATTGTGTTGGGTACTGAACAACCTGGACCAATATTTTCCAGGGCATTTTTACTACACATTATTTTTGGGTACTGAACTACATGGGCCAATGTTTTCCATTGTATTTTTCAGTGAACATTGTGTTGAATACTGAACAACCTGGACCAATGCTTTCCATGGTACTTTTCAGTACACATAGAGCTGGGTTCTGAACTACCTGGGCTAATGTTTTCCATGGTAGTTTTCAGTACACATTGTGTTTGGTACTAAAATACCTGGGCCAATGTTTTCCATGGTAGTTTTCAGTACACATTGTGTTGGGTACTGAACTACCTGGGCTAATGTTTTCCATGGTAGTTTTCAGTACACATTGTGTTGGATACTGAACTACCTGGGCCAATGTTTTCCATGGTATTTTTCAGTACACATTGTGTTAGATACTGAACTACCTGGGCCAATGCTTTCCATGGTATTTTTCAGTACACATTGTGTTGATACTGAACTACCTGGGCGAATGTTTTCCATGGTATTTTTCAGTACACATTGTGTTGGGTACTAAACAACCTGGGCCAATGTTTTCCATGGTATTTTTCAGTACACATTGTGTTGGGTACTGAACTACCTGGGCTAATGTTTTCCATGGTAGTTTTCAGTACACATTGTGTTGAGTACTGAACAACCTGGGGTAATGTTTTCAATGGTATATTTCAGTACACATTGTGTTGAGTACTGAACAACCTGGGCCAATGTTTTCCATGGTATTTTTTAGTACACATTGTGTTGGGTACTGAACAACCTGGGCCAATGTTTTCCATGGTATTTTTCAGTACACATTGTATTGGGTTCTGAACTACCTGGGCTAATGTTTTCCATGGTATTTTCAATACACATTGTGTTGGGTACTGAACAACCTGGGCCAATATTTTCCAGGGCATTTTTACTACACATTATTTTTGGGTACTGAACTACATGGGCCAATGTTTCCCATTGTATTTTTCAGTGAACATTGTGTTGAATACTGAACAACCTGGGCCAATGCTTTCCATGGTACTTTTCAGTACACATAGAGCAGGGTTCTGAACTACCTGGGCTAATGTTTTCCATGGTAGTTTTCAGTACACATTGTGTTTGGTACTAAAATACCTGGGCTAATGTTTTCCAAGGTAGTTTTCAGTACACATTGTGTTGGATACTGAAATACCTGGATGAATGTTTTCCATGGTATTTTTCAGTACACATTGTGTTGGATACTGAAATACCTGGGCTAATGTTTTCCATAGTAGTTTTTCAGTACACATTGTGTAGGATACTGAACTACCTGGGCCAATGCTTTCCATGGTATTTTTCAGTACACATTGTGTTGGATACTGAACTATCTGGGCCAATGCTTTCCATGGTATTTTTCAGTACACATTGTGTTGGATACTGAACTACCTGGGCTAATGTTTTCCATGGTATTTTTCAGTACACATTGTAATGGGTACTGAACAACTTGGACCAACGTTTTCCATGGTAGTTTTCAGTACACATTGTGTTGAGTACTGAACAACCTGGGGTAATGTTTTCAATGGTATTTTTCAGTACACATTGTGCTGGGTTCTGAACTACCTGGGTCAATGTTTTTCATGGTATTTTTCAGTACACATTGTGTTGAGCACCGAACAACCTGGGCCAATATTTTCCAGGGCATTTTTACTACACATTATTTTTGGGTACTGAACTACATGGGCCAATGTTTTCCATTGTATTTTTCAGTAAACATTGTGTTGAATACTGAACAACCTGGGCCAATGCTTTCCATGGTACTTTTCAGTACACATAGAGCTGGGTTCTGAACTACCTGGGCCAATGTTTTTCATGGTATGTTTCAGTACACATTGTGTTGGGTACTGAACAATCTGTGCCAATATTTTCCATGGCATTTTTAGTACACATTGTGTTGGGTACTGAACTACATGGGCCAATGTTTTCCATGGTAATTTACAGTACACATTGTGTTGGGTACTGAACTACATGGGCCAATGTTTTCCATGGTAATTTACAGTACACATTGTGTTGGGTACTGAACTACATGGGCCAATGTTTTCCATGGTAATTTACAGTACACATTGTGTTGGGTACTGAACTACATGGGCCAATGTTTTCCATGGTAATTTACAGTACACATTGTGGTGGGTTCTGAACTACCTGGGCCAATGTTTTCCATGGTAGTTTTTTGTACACAATGTGTTGGGTACTGAACTATCTGGGCCAATATTTTCCAAGTTAGTTTTCAGTACACATTGTGTTGGGCACTGAACTAACTTGGCCAATGTTTTCCATAATATTTTTCCATGGTTTTTTTCAGTACACATTGTCTTGTGTGCTGGACTATCTGGGCCAATGCTTTCCATGGTATTTTCAGTACACATTGTGTTGGGTTCTGAACTACTTGGACCAATGTTTTCCATGGTATTTTTCAGTACACATTGTGTTGGGTACCGAACAACCTGTGCCAATATTTTCCATGGCATTTTTAGTACACATTGTGTTGGATACTGAACTACCTGGGCCAATGTTTTCCATGGTATTTTCCAGTACACATTGTGTTGGGTACTGAACTACCTGGGCCAATGTTTTCCATGGTATTTTTCAGTACACATTGTGTTGGGTACTAAACAACCTGGGCCAATGTTTTTCATGGTATTTTTTAGTACACATTGTGTTGGGTACTGAACTACCTGGGCTAATGTTTTCCATGGTATTTTTCAGTACACATTGTGTTGGGTACTGAACAACATGGGCCAATGTTTTGCATGGTATTTTTCAGTACACATTGTGTTGGGTACTGAACAACCTGGGCCAATGTTTTCCATGGTAGTTTTCAGTACACATTGTGGTGGGTTCTGAACTACCTGGACCAATGTTTTCCATGGTAGTTTTCAGTACACATTGTGTTGGGTACTGAACAACCTGGGCCAATGTATTCCATGGTAGTTTTCAGTACACATTGTGGTGGGTTCTGAACTACCTGGGCCATTGTTTTCCATGGTAGTTTTCAGTACACATTGTGGTGGGTTCTGAACTACCTGGGCTAATGTTTTCCATGGTAGTTTTCAGTACACATTGTGCTGGGTTCTGAACTATCTGGGCCAATGTTTTCCATGGTAGTTTTTTGTACACAATGTGTTCGGTACTGAACTATCTGGGCCAATATTTTCCATGGTAGTTTTTTGTACACAATGTGTTGGGTACTGAACTATCTGGGCCAATATTTTCCATGGTAGTTTTCAGTACACATTGTGGTGGGTTCTGAACTACCTGGACCAATGTTTTCCATGGTAGTTTTCAGTACACATTGTGTTGGGTTCTGAACAACCTGGGCCAATGTTTTCCACGGTAGTTTTCAGTACACATTGTGTTGGGTTCTGAACAACCTGGGCCAATGTTTTCCACGGTAGTTTTCAGTACACATTGTGGTGGGTTCTGAACTACCTGGACCAATGTTTTCCACGGTAGTTTTCAGTACACATTGTGTTGGGTTCTGAACAACCTGGGCCAATGTTTTCCACGGTAGTTTTCAGTACACATTGTGTTGGGTTCTGAACAACCTGGGCCAATGTTTTCCACGGTAGTTTTCAGTACACATTGTGGTGGGTTCTGAACTACCTGGACCAATGTTTTCCATGGTAGTTTTTTGTACACAATGTGTTGGGTACTGAACTACCTGGGCCAATGTTTTCCATGGTAGTTTTTTGTACACAATGTGTTGGGTACTGAACTATCTGGGCCAATATTTTCCATGGTAGTTTTCAGTACACATTGTGGTAGGTTCTGAACTACCTGGACCAATGTTTTACATGGTAGTTTTCAGTACACATTGTGTTGGGTTCTGAACAACCTGGGCCAATGTTTTCCACGGTAGTTTTCAGTACACATTGTGGTGGGTTCTGAACTACCTGGACCAATGTTTTCCATGGTAGTTTTTTGTACACAATGTGTTGGGTACTGAACAACCTGGGCCAATGTTTTCCATGGTAGTTTTCAGTACACATTGTGGTGGGTTCTGAACTACCTGGACCAATGTTTTCCATGGTAGTTTTTTGTACACAATGTGTTGGGTACTGAACTACCTGGGCCAATGTTTTCCATGGAAGTTTTTTGTACACAATGTGTTGGGTACTGAACTATCTGGGCCAATATTTTCCATGGTAGTTTTCAGTACACATTGTGGTGGGTTCTGAACTACCTGGACCAATGTTTTCCATGGTAGTTTTCAGTACACATTGTGTTGGGTTCTGAACTACCTGGGCTAATGTTTACCATGGTATTTTTCAGTACACATTGTGTTGGGTTCTGAACTACCTGGGCTAATGTTTACCATGGTATTTTTCAGTTCACATTGTGGTGGGTTCTGAACTACCTGGGCCAATGTTTTCCATGGTAGTTTTCAGTACACATTGTGGTGGGTTCTGAACTACCTGGGCTAATGTTTTCCATGGTAGTTTTCAGTACACATTGTGCTGGGTTCTGAACTATCTGGGCCAATGTTTTCCATGGTAGTTTTTTGTACACAATGTGTTGGGTACTGAACTATCTGGGCCAATATTTTCCATGGTAGTTTTTTGTACACAATGTGTTGGGTACTGAACTATCTGGGCCAATATTTTCCATGGTAGTTTTCAGTACACATTGTGGTGGGTTCTGAACTACCTGGACCAATGTTTTCCATGGTAGTTTTCAGTACACATTGTGTTGGGTTCTGAACAACCTGGGCCAATGTTTTCCACGGTAGTTCTCAGTACACATTGTGTTGGGTTCTGAACTACCTGGGCCACTGCTGTCCATGGTATTTTTCAGTACACATTGTGTTGGGTTCTGAACTACCTGGGCTAATGTTTACCATGGTATTTTTCAGTACACATTGTGTTGGGTTCTGAACTACCTGGGCTAATGTTTACCATGGTATTTTTCAGTACACATTGTGGTGGGTTCTGAACTACCTGGGCCAATGTTTTCCATGGTAGTTTTCAGTACACATTGTGGTGGGTTCTGAACTACCTGGGCTAATGTTTTCCATGGTAGTTTTCAGTACACATTGTGCTGGGTTCTGAACTATCTGGGCCAATGTTTTCCATGGTAGTTTTTTGTACACAATGTGTTGGGTACTGAACTATCTGGGCCAATATTTTCCATGGTAGTTTTTTGTACACAATGTGTTGGGTACTGAACTATCTGGGCCAATATTTTCCATGGTAGTTTTCAGTACACATTGTGGTGGCTTCTGAACTACCTGGACCAATGTTTTCCATGGTAGTTTTCAGTACACATTGTGTTGGGTTCTGAACAACCTGGGCCACTGCTGTCCATGGTATTTTTCAGTACACATTGTGTTGGGTTCTGAACTACCTGGGCTAATGTTTTCCATGGTATTTTTCAGTACACATTGTGTTGGGTTCTGAACTACCTGGGCTAATGTTTACCATGGTATTTTTCAGTACACATTGTGTTGGGTTCTGAACTACCTGGGCTAATGTTTACCATGGTATTTTTCAGTACACATTGTGGTGGGTTCTGAACTACCTGGGCCAATGTTTTCCATGGTAGTTTTCAGTACACATTGTGGTGGGTTCTGAACTACCTGGGCTAATGTTTTCCATGGTAGTTTTCAGTACACATTGTGCTGGGTTCTGAACTATCTGGGCCAATGTTTTCCATGGTAGTTTTTTGTACACAATGTGTTGGGTACTGAACTATCTGGGCCAATATTTTCCATGGTAGTTTTTTGTACACAATGTGTTGGGTACTGAACTATCTGGGCCAATATTTTCCATGGTAGTTTTCAGTACACATTGTGGTGGGTTCTGAACTACCTGGACCAATGTTTTCCATGGTAGTTTTCAGTACACATTGTGTTGGGTTCTGAACAACCTGGGCCAATGTTTTCCACGGTAGTTTTCAGTACACATTGTGGTGGGTTCTGAACTACCTGTACCAATGTTTTCCACGGTAGTTTTCAGTACACATTGTGTTGGGTTCTGAACAACCTGGGCCAATGTTTTCCACGGTAGTTTTCAGTACACATTGTGTTGGGTTCTGAACAACCTGGGCCAATGTTTTCCACGGTAGTTTTCAGTACACATTGTGGTGGGTTCTGAACTACCTGAACCAATGTTTTCCATGGTAGTTTTTTGTACACAATGTGTTGGGTACTGAACTACCTGGGCCAATGTTTTCCATGGTAGTTTTTTGTACACAATGTGTTGGGTACTGAACTATCTGGGCCAATATTTTCCATGGTAGTTTTCAGTACACATTGTGGTGGGTTCTGAACTACCTGGACCAATGTTTTCCATGGTAGTTTTCAGTACACATTGTGTTGGGTTCTGAACAACCTGGGCCAATGTTTTCCACGGTAGTTTTCAGTACACATTGTGGTGGGTTCTGAACTACCTGGACCAATGTTTTCCATGGTATTTTTCAGTACACATTGTGTTGGGTTCTGAACTACCTGGGCTAATGTTTACCATGGTATTTTTCAGTACACATTGTGGTGGGTTCTGAACTACCTGGGCCAATGTTTTCCATGGTAGTTTTCAGTACACATTGTGGAGGGTTCTGAACTACCTGGGCTAATGTTTTCCATGGTAGTTTTCAGTACACATTGTGCTGGGTTCTGAACTATCTGGGCCAATGTTTTCCATGGTAGTTTTTTGTACACAATGTGTTGGGTACTGAACTATCTGGGCCAATATTTTCCATGGTAGTTTTTTGTACACAATGTGTTGGGTACTGAACTATCTGGGCCAATATTTTCCATGGTAGTTTTCAGTACACATTGTGGTGGGTTCTGAACTACCTGGACCAATGTTTTCCATGGTAGTTTTCAGTACACATTGTGTTGGGTTCTGAACAACCTGGGCCAATGTTTTCCACGGTAGTTTTCAGTACACATTGTGTTGGGTTCTGAACAACCTGGGCCAATGTTTTCCACGGTAGTTTTCAGTACACATTGTGTTGGGTTCTGAACAACCTGGGCCAATGTTTTCCACGGTATTTTTCAGTACACATTGTGTTGGGTTCTGAACTACCTGGGCCAATGTTTTCCATGGTAGTTTTTTGTACACATTGTGTTGGGTTCTGAACTACCTGGGCCACTGCTGTCCATGGTATTTTTCAGTACACATTGTGTTGGGTTCTGAACTACCTGGGCTAATGTTTACCATGGTATTTTTCAGTACACATTGTGTTGGGTTCTGAACTACCTGGGCTAATGTTTACCATGGTATTTTTCAGTACACATTGTGGTGGGTTCTGAACTACCTGGGCCAATGTTTTCCATGGTAGTTTTCAGTACACATTGTGGTGGGTTCTGAACTACCTGGGCTAATGTTTTCCATGGTAGTTTTCAGTACACATTGTGCTGGGTTCTGAACTATCTGGGCCAATGTTTTCCATGGTAGTTTTTTGTACACAATGTGTTGGGTACTGAACTATCTGGGCCAATATTTTCCATGGTAGTTTTTTGTACACAATGTGTTGGGTACTGAACTATCTGGGCCAATATTTTCCATGGTAGTTTTCAGTACACATTGTGGTGGGTTCTGAACTACCTGGACCAATGTTTTCCATGGTAGTTTTCAGTACACATTGTGTTGGGTTCTGAACAACCTGGGCCAATGTTTTCCACGGTAGTTTTCAGTACACATTGTGTTGGGTTCTGAACAACCTGGGCCAATGTTTTCCACGGTAGTTTTCAGTACACATTGTGGTGGGTTCTGAACTACCTGGACCAATGTTTTCCACGGTAGTTTTCAGTACACATTGTGTTGGGTTCTGAACAACCTGGGCCAATGTTTCCACGGTAGTTTCAGTGA